>CM077884.1:0-197500 GCA_039720435.1 Amazona ochrocephala | reverse complement strand
GAAGGGAAGGGAAGGGAAGGGAAGGGAAGGGAAGGGAAGGGAAGGGAAGGGAAGGGAAGGGAAGGGAAGGGAAGGGAAGGGAAGGGAAGGGAAGGGAAGGGAAGGGAAGGGAAGGGAAGGGAAGGGAAGGGAAGGGAAGGGAAGGGAAGGGAAGGGAAGGAGGGAGGGAAGGAGGGAGGGAGGGAAGGGAAGGGAAGGAGGGAGGGAGGGAAGGGAGGGAAGGGAAGGAGGGAGGGAGGGAAGGGAAGGGAAGGGGGGAGGGCGGGAGGGAGGGGAGGGAGGGAGGGAGGGAAGGGAAGGGAGGGAGGGAGGGAGGGAGGGAAGGGGAGTGAGGGAGGGAGGGAAGGGAAGGGAAGGAGGGAGGGAAGGAGGGAGGGAGGGAGGGAGGGAGGGAGGACGGCAGCCGGGATAGCTTAGGGCACGGCGGCATCCCAGTCGGTTCCCTTGCCCTAGACGGCAGACGGAACGTCCCAGCAGGGCGTGGCTTCCCGTCCCCCTCCTGCCGCGGTTCCAAAACTCAAGGCGGGGGGGAAGGGGGCGTGGGCCAAAAAAGGAGGTGAGAGGAGAAGAACAACAGAAAATAATCCCGAGAAACGCCAAGCAAAACGCACGGAGAACTCCTCTGAAAAATAAAATAAAATAATAAAATAAAATAAAATAAAATAAAATAAAATAAAATAAAATAAGAAATAAAATAAACACACACACACCACCCCCACACACACTCCCACCCCCGTCACACGCACACCCACACCATCTGCAGTCCACTTGTGCGTGCGCCAGGCTCCGTGCCTGCTCCCCGACCACTGTCTCCTGCCTGCCTGCCTGCCTTCCCGATTCGGGGAAGGCAGGCAGGCAGGAAGGAAGGAAGGAAGGATAGCTTGGGACGCGGCGCATCCCCGTCAGCTCCCTTGCCCTAGGCGGCAGATGTCCCGTCCCCTGCTGCCGCACTCCCTGCCGCCGCACTCCCTGCCGGGGTACCAGAAATCAAAAGGGGGGGGGCTGGGGGGGGGGGGAAGGCGGGGGCGGAAAAAGAAGGGGGGATGAGAAAAACAAAACAGAAAAAAGCAAACCGAGAAGCCCCAAGCGGAACACACGGAGAACTCTCGTGGAATAAGAACTCACTGCTCCTCTATTCGAGAGAGCAGGGGTTTATCGAGGGCAAAGTCAAGAAGGCAAAAGCAACAGCGCTGGGGGCGGGCGTGACGGTGGCCAGAGGCGCACCCACCGATTAGCGTTTGTTAGGGGTTTCTATACTTTCGCTATTGCATTAGCCATATACACCTTCATCATTCGTGCGTATAGGTGGGGAATAGTGTAATTAGCTTCAGAAACTTACTATCCAAAGTCTCCTCCTCTCGGCTCCTGCGCACTGCTCTCAGGTGATGGAGGACCGGGGTCTTCTTGAGCTTGAAGTAAGCAGTCTTCCGCGGGCAGGTGGGCAGGGGTGTGTGTTTCTGTGTGCGCGTGTGCTCGCATGTGTGCGCCTGTGTGTGTCTCTTGGAGATGAAGTAAGCAGTCTCCCTCACGGTGTGCTTTTCACCTTTGGCACAGTTGGATGCCCCAGGAATCACGAAACTAGCTGAAAACAGCTGTACCTGTCATTTTTCTGAGGGCTGGCAAAGATTGAGAACGGCGTGACCTTCCTGCAAAATTGATTGCAGGATGGGCAGAGGAGGAGTCTCCAAAGGGAGCAGATGTTTGGGAGGCGCTGTCTTTCAACCAACTGATAAGTAGAAGGATGGTGTGAAATAACCCCTTCCTGTTTAATGGAGCTGCTAAATCCTCTTACCTCACTGCACACTCATCGATGAAAACATTGTTCTTTATCTTCGCCCTAGTTAAGCTAAAAGTACTTTAACCCTGCGTTTGCCAGGCACTAGCTTTTCTCCTATCAAGCCGCACCCCCCCCCTTTGTTTTACCTTTGCAACTTCTTTTGCTATACAACTGCATTTTTACTGGGGAGTTCTGGCGAAGTATTTATCGCTTTCAACTTGTATAACCTTATGCCTTTAGCTGGCTTCGTTTCTGTTACTGCGAACTCATACAGGTGTATCCACATCGCAACACCTACCCTAACCCCCTAACCCTAACCCCCTGACCCTAAACCCTACTCCCAACCTCTAACCCCTAAACCCTAACTTTAACCCTAACCCCTAACCCTAATCCCCTAACCCTAACCCCTAACCCCCTAACCCTAACCCCTAACTGTAACCCTAACCCTAACCCCCTAAACCTAACCCCCTAACCCTAACCCCCGAACCCTAACACCCTAACCCTAACCCCCAACCCTAACGCCCAACCTTAACCCCTAACCCCTAACACTAACCCCTAACCCTAACCCATAACCCTAATCCTAACCCCTAACCCTAACCCAGCCCTAACCCTAACCCAACCCTAACCCTAACCCCTAACCCTAACCCAACCCTAAGCCTAAGCCTAAGCCTAAGCCTAACCCTAAGCCTAAGCCTACCCCTAACCCCAAACCCTACCCCTAACCCTAACCCCTAACCCTACCCCTAACCCTAACCCCTAACCCCTAACCTAATTACTAAATCCTAACCCTAACCCCAACCCCAACCTCTATCCCTAGCCCTAAGCCTAACCCTTAACCCTTAACCCTAATCCCTAACCCTAAGTCTTAACCCCTAACTCCTAACCAACCCCCTAACAGCCTAACACCCTAACACCCAAATACCCTAAGTCTTAACCCCTAACCCTAACCCCAACCCTAACCCCTAACCCAAATCCAAACCCTAAACCCTAAACCTAAACCTAAACCCTAAACCCTAACCCCTAACCCCTAACCCTAACCCCTCATCCTAACCCTAAACCCAGACCCTAAACCCTGACCCTAAACCCTAAGCCTAAACCCTAATCCTAAACCTAACCCCTAACCCTAACCCGAATTCCTTAAACATAACCCCTAATCCAAACCCTAATCCTAAACCAACCATAACCGCGCACCCTAACCCCAACACTAAACCCTAACCCCAAACCCTTAACCCCCACACTAAACCCTAACCCAACCCCTAGCCCTAACCACAACACTGACCCCTAACCCAAACCCTAATCCTAACCCAACCCTAACCCCAAACCCTAACCCCCACACTAAACCCTAACCCAAACCCTGACCCCTAACCCTAACCCCAACACTAACCGCTAACCCCTAACCCTAACCCCAACACTAACCCCTAACCTGAACCCGAATCCTAACCCAACCCTAACCCCAAACCCTAACCCCAACACTAACCCCTAACCTGAACCCGAATCCTAACCCAACCCTAACCCCAAACCCTAACCCCAACACTAACCCCTAACCCCTAACCCTAACCCTAATCCTGACCCAAACCTAACCCCGAACCCTAATCCCAACATTAAACACTAACCCAAATCCTAACATCTAACCATAACCCCAACACGAACCCCTAACGCCCAATCAAAACCCCAAACCCCTAACCCTGTGACTACCCCTAACCCCTCACCCAAAACCTAACCCCTAATCCGAACCCTAAACCCTAACCCGAACCTTAATCCTGACCCAATCCTAACCCCGAACTCTAACCCTATCACTAAACACTAACCCAAACCCTAAACCTACACCATAACCCCAACACTAGCCCCTAACTCCTAATCCTATTCCCTAACCACTAACACTGACCCATAACCCCTAACCAGTACCCTAAATTCTAAACGGAACTCTAACCACTAATATGAACCCTAACCCCTAACCCGAACCCTAATCCTAACCCTAACCATAACACTAAACCCTAACCCAAACCCTAACCCCTAACCATAACCCCATTAACCCCTAACCGTGAACCCTAACCCCTAACTCTTAACCCCTAACCGTGACCCTGAACCCTAACCAGAACCCTGAACCCTAACCCGATCCATTAAAGCCTAACAACTAACCCCTAACCCTTACCCTAACCCCTAACCCGAATCCTAATCCTAACCATAAACCCTAACCCCTAACTCTAACATCTACACCCATCCTAGCCCGTCCTGTAATTCACCACCCTAGCCCTACTTGTAACCCCTCCCCCAGCTCCAGTCTCTCCCCTAGTTTCTCCTCTAACCCCTCCCCTAATCCTAACACCACACATAATCTCTTCCCCTCCCCTAAACCTAGCCCCTCTGGTAACTTGATCCCACCCACAGCCAAAATCCTGACCCCTGTTCAACTCTCACTCTCTCTCTGTAAAAAGTGCACACTACCAAAAAAAGCTTCAAAAACAACATAAGCACTAAAAGCACCACAATAAAAACAATCCACTAAAAAACAGGGCACGCTACCAAAAAAAGCTTCAAAAACAACATAAACACTAAAAGCACCACAATAAAAACTATCCACTAAAAAACAGGGCACGCTACCAAAAAAAGCTTCAAAAACAACATAAACACTAAAAGCACCACAATAAAAACTATCCACTAAAAAACACAATCCCACAGACATTACGTTTCTTCAATGAAAATTCCCAGTTCAGCACTGACGCATAATCTTGTTCAATCAAAGACCAAGGTACAGAATCATAGAACAGTTAGGGTAGGAAAGGACCTTAAGATCATCTAGTTACAAGTCCTCCACAAAGACACCAAGTTACCCTATCTTTGACAAAATTCTCCAATCAGAGACCAAGTTCTCCAATCAATCAGAGACCAAGTTCTCCAATCAATCAGAGACCAAGTTCTCCAATCAATCAGAGACCAAGTTCTCCAACCAATCAGAGACCAAGTTCTCCAATCAATCAGAGACCAAGTGCTCCAATCAATCAGAGACCAAGTGCACCAATCAATCAGAGACCAAGTTCTCCAATCAATCAGAGACCAAGTTCTCCAATCAGAGAATAAGTTCTACAAAGACAAAATTTCCCACAGAACAAGTTCAACAGTCATAGACCAAATGCTTCAATTACAGAACAAATTTTACAATCATACACCAAATTCTAAAAATCACAGAACAATTTCCACCATAATAGACCAAATTTTCCTATCAGAACATGTTCTCCAAAGACCAAATTCTGCAATCACAGAACAAGTTCTACAATCAAAGACAAAATTTTCCACAGAACAAGTTCTCTAGTCATACACTAAATGCTCCAATTACAGAACAAGACTTCCAATCATAGACCAAATTCTCCAAACACAGAAAAAGTGCCCGACAGAACAAGATCTCCAAAGAAAAATGAAATTCCCCAAACATAGAACAAGTTCTATAATCACAGAACAATTTCTCCCATCACAGAACGAATTCCCCAATCACAGACTAACTTCTCCAATTAAAGATCAAATTCTCCAATCACACAACAAGTTCTCCAGTCATAGACCAAATTCTAAAATCACAGAACAATTTCTCCAACCACATATCAAATTCCCCAACCACCAAAAAAATTCTCCAGACAAAATTCTCCAATCACAGAACAAATTCTCCAAAAAGAGCCCAAATTCTGCAATCAGAGAACAAGTACTCCAATCACAGACCAAATTCTCCAATCACAGAAAAAAATCTCAAATCAAAAAACAAATTCTCCAAACACACGCCGAGTCCTCCAAGCACACGCCAAGTCCTCCACGCACACACCAAGTCCTCCACGCACACGCCAAGTCCTCCACGCACACGCCAAGTTCTAAAAATCACAGAAGAATTTCTCCAATCATAGACCAAATTCTCCAATCACAGACCAAATTCTCCAATCACCGAACAAATTTTCCTGTCATAGAACCAATTCTTCAATCACAGAACAAGTGTTCCCATCAAAGACCAAATTTTCCAAAGAACAAATTCTCCAATCATAGGCCAAACTCTCCAATCACAGAACAAATTCTCCAAAGACCAATTTCCCCAATCACACAACAAGTACTCCAATCATAGACCAAATTATCCAATCAACAGAAGAAGTTCTCCAAAGACCAAATTCTCCAATCAAAGTCCAAACTCTCCAGCCACAGAACAAATTCTCCAATCGAAGTCCAAACTCTCCAGCCACAGAACAAATTCTCCAATCATAGACCAAAAGCATCAATCACAGAACAAGTTCTCCAATCATAGACCAAAAGCATCAATCACAGAACAAGTTCTCCAATCATAGACCAAATGCATCAATCACAGAATAAGCTCTCCAATCATAGACCAAATGCATCAATCACAGAACAAGTTCTCCAGTCATAGACCAAATGTATCAATCACAGAACAAGTTCTCCAGTCATAGAGCAAATGCACCAATCACAGAAAAAGTTCTCCAATGACAAAACAATTTGTCCAATCACAGAATATGTTCTAAATGCAAGGAAGAAATTGTCCCGTCACGGAACATGTTCGCCACGCAGGGAGCCCATCGTCCCGTCACAGACCACGTTCTCCACGCAGGGAGCCCATTGTCCCGTCAAAGAACATGTTCTCCACGCAGGGAGCCCATTGTCCCATCCCGGAACATGTTCGCCACGCAAGGAACCCATTGTACAGTCACGGAACATGTTCGCCACGCACGGAGCCCATTGCCCCATCACAGACCACGTTCACCAAGCAGGGAGCCCATTGACCCATCACGGAACATGTTCTCCAGGCAGGGAGCCCATTGTCACGTCACGGAACACATTCGCCACGCAGGGAACCCATTGAACTGTCACGGAACATGTTCGCCATGCAGGGAACCCATTGGCCCGTCACGGACCACGTTCTCCACGAAGGGAACCCATTGCCCGTCACGGAATATGTTCGCCACGCAGGGACCCCATTGACCGGTCATGGACCACGTTCTCCACGCAGGGAACCCATTGCCCGTCACGGAACATGTTCGCCACGCAGGGAACAAATTGTCCCATCACGGAACATGTTCTCCACGCAGGGAACCCATTGTCCCGTCGCAGAACACGTTCTCCACGCAGGGAGCCCATTGCCCCCTCATAGACGACGTTCGCCGCGCAGGGAGCCCTTGGCCCATCACAGAACAGGTTCTCCACGCAGGGAGCCCATTGTCCCGTCACAGAACACGTTCCCCATGCAGGGAGCCCATTGTCCCGTCACAGACCACGTTCTCCTCGCAGGGAGTCCATTGTCCCGTCACAGAACACGTTCTCCACGCAGGGAGCCCATTGTCACGTCGCAGAACACGTTCTCCACGCAGGGAGCCCATTGTCCCATCACAGACCACGTTTTCCACGCAGGGAGCCCATTGTCCCGTCACAGACCACGTTCACCACGCAAGGAGCCCGTTGTGCCGTCCAGACCACGTTCTTCACGCAGGGAGCCCATTGTCCCTTCGCGGAAACGGGTCTCCACGCAGGGAGTTCATTGCCCCGTTACCGAACACGTTCTCCATGCAGGGAGCCAATTGCCCACTCCTAGACCACGTTCTCCAAGCAGGGACACCCTTGTCCCATCACAGAACAGGTTCTCCACGCAGGGAGCCCATTGTCCCGTCACAGACCACGTTCTCCACGCAGGGAGCCCATTGTCCTGACACTGAGCACATTCTCCACTCAGGGAGCCCATTGTCCCGTCACAGACCACGTTCTCAACGCTGGGAGTCCATTGTCCCGTCACAGAACACGTTCTCCACGCAGGGAGACCATTGTCCCGTCACAGAACAGGTTCTCCATGCAGGGAGGCCATTGACCAATCACAGAACACGTTCTCCAGGCAGGGAGCCCATTGTCCCGTCACGGACCATGTTCTCCACGCAGGGAGTTCATTGTCCCGTCACAGAAGACGTTCTCCAAGCAGGGAGATCATTGTCCCGTCACAGACCGCGTTCTGCACGCAGGGAGCCCATTGCCCCCTCATAGAAAACATTCTCCACGCAGGGAGCCCTAGTCCCGTCACAGACCACGTCCTCCAAGCAGGGAGCCCATTGTCAAGTCACAGACCACGTTCTCCACGTAGGGAGCCCATTGTCCCGTCACAGACCACGTTCTCCACCTAGGGAGCCCCTTGTCCCGTCACAGACCACGTTCTCCACGTAGGGAGCCCATTGTCCCATCACAGACCACGTTCTCCACGCAGGGAGCCCATTGTCCCGTCACAGAGCACGTTCTCCACGCAGGGAGACCATTGTCCCGTCACAGAAAATGTTCTCCACGCAGGAAGCATATTGTCCCGAGTCAGAACCGGGTCTCCATGCAGGTAGACCATTGTCCCGTTACCATACACGTTCTCCACGCTGGGAGCCGATTGCCCACTCCTAGTCCACGTTCTCCACGCAGGGAGCCCATTGTCCCGTCACAGACCACGTTCTCTACGCAGGGAGCCCATTGTCCCGTCACAGACCACGTTCTCCACGCAGGGAGCCCATTGTCCCGTCACGGAACATGTTATCCAAGAAGGGAGCCCATTGTCCCGTCACAGACCACGTTCACCACGCAAGGAGCCCGTTGTGCCGTCCAGACCACGTTCTCCACGCAGGGAGACCATTGTCCCGTCACAAAACAGGTTCTCCATGCAGGGAGGCCATTGACCAATCACAGAAGACGTTCTCCAGGCAGGGAGCCCATTGTCCCGTCACAGACCATGTTCTCCACGCAGGGAGTTCATTGTCCCGTCACAGAACACGTTCCCCATGCAGGGAGCCCATTGTCCCGTCACAGAACAGGTTCTCCTCGCAGGGAGCCCATTGTCCCGTCGCAGAACACGTTCTCCACGCAGGGAGCCCATTGTCCCGTCACAGACCACGTTCACCACGCAAGGAGCCCGTTGTGCCGTCCAGACCACGTTCTTCACGCAGGGAGCCCATTGTCCCGTCACAGAACACGTTCTCCACGCAGAGAGCCCATTGTCCCGTCACAGACCACGTTCTCCACGCAGGGAACACATTGCCCCGTCACAGAACACGTTTTCCACGCAGGGAGCCCATTGCCCACTCATAGACCACGTTCTCCACGCAGCGAGCCTATTGTCTCGTCACAGAACAGGTACTCCATGCAGGGAACCAATTGTCCTGTCGCAGAACAGGTACTCCACGGATGGAACCCATTGTCTCGTCACAGAACAGGTTCTCCACGCAGGGAACCCATTGTCCCGTTACAGAACAGGTTCTCCGCGCCGGGAACCCATTGTCCCGTCACAAAACAGGTTCTCCACGCAGAGAACCCATTGTCCCGTCACAGACCACGTTCTCCCCGCAGGGAGCCCATTGTCCCGTCACAGAACACATTCCCCACGCAGGGAGCATTTGTCCCGTCACAGGACTCTTTCTCCATGTAGGGAGCCCATTGTTCTGTCATAGAACACGTTCTCCATGCAGGGAGCCCATTGTCCCGTCACAGACCACGTTCTCCACGCAAGGAGCCCGTTGTCCTGACACAGAGCACATTCTCCAGGCAGGGAGCCCATTGTCCCGTCACAGACTACGTTCTCCACGCTGGGAGACCATTGTCCTGTCACAGAGCACGTTCTCCACGCTGGGAGACAATTGTCCTGTCACAGAACAGGTTCTCCATGCATGGAGGCCATTGACCAATCACAGAACACGTTCTCCACGCACGGAGCCCCTTGTCTCGTCACAGAACACGTTCTCCATGCAGGGAGTCCCTTGTCAAGTCACAGACCACGTTCTCCCGACAGGGAGCCCATTGTCCCGTCACAGACCGCGTTCTCCACGCACGGTGCCCATTGTCCCGTCACAGACCACGTTCTCCACGCAGGGAGCCCATTGTCCTGTCACGGAACACGTTCTCCACGCAGAGAGCCCATTGTCCTGTCACAGAACATGTTCCCCAAGCAGGGAGCCCATTGTCCCACCACGGAACATGTTCTCCACGCAGGGTAGACATTGTCCCTTCACAGAACATGTTCTCCAAGAAGGGAGCCCTTTGTCCCGTCACAGACCACGTTCTCCACGCAGAGAGCCCATTGTCCCGTCACAGACAACGTTCCCCACGAAGGGGCCTCATTGCCCCGTCACAGAACAGGGTCTCCACGCAGGGAGTTCATTGTCCCGTCATCGAACACGTTCTCCACGCAGGGAGATAATTGCCCACTCCTAGTCCACGTTCTCCACGCAGGGAGCCCCTCGTCCCGTCACTGAACAGGTTCTCCACGCAGGGAGCCCATTGTCCCGTCACAGACCACGTTCTCTACGCATGGAGCCCATTGTCCCGTCACAGAGCACGTTCTCCACGCAGGAAGCCCATTGTCCTGACACAGAGCATGTTCACAACGCAGGGAGCCCATTGTCCCGTCACAGACCACGTTCACCACGCAGGGAGCCCATTCTCCCGTCACAGAGGACGTTCTCCACGCAGGGAGCCCATTGTCCCATCGCAGATCACGTTCTCCACGAAGGGAGCCCTTTGTCCCGTCACAGAAAATGTTCTCCACGCAGGGAGATCATTGTCCCGTCACAGACCACATTCTCCACGCAGGGAGCCCATTGTCCCGTCACAGACCACGTTCTCCATGCAGGGAGACCATTGTCCCGTCACAGAACAGGTTCTCCATGCAGGGAGGCCATTGACCAATCACAGAACACGTTCTCCATGCAGGGAACCCCTTGTCCCGCCTCAGAACAGGGTCTCCATTCAGGGAAGCCATTGTCCCGTCACAGAACACGTTCTCCACGCAGGGAACTCCTTGTCCAGTCACAGACCAAGTTCTCCAGGCGGAGATCCCATTGTCCCGTCACAGCGCACGTTCTCCACGCAGGGAGCCCATTGTCCCGTCACAGACCACGTTCTCCACGCAGGGAGTCCCTTGTCTAGTCACAGACCACGTTCTCCCTACAGGGAGCCCATTTTTCCTTCACAGACCACGTTCTCCACGCAGGGTGCCCATTGTCCCGTCACAGAGCACGTTCTCCACGCAGAGAGCCCATTGTCCTGTCACGGAACACGTTCTCCACGCAGAGTGCCCATTGTCCTGTCACGGAACACGTTCTCCAAGCAGAGAGCCCATTGTATTGTCACAGAACATGTTCTCCACGCAGGGAGCCCATTGTCCTGTCACAGAACATGTTCTCCAAGCAGGGAGCCCATTGTTCCGCCACGGAACATGTTCTCCACGCAGGGTACCCATTGTCCCTTCACAGAACATGTTCTACAAGAAGGGAGCCCTTTGTCCCGTCACGGAACACGTTCTCCACGCAGGGAGCCCATTGTCCCGTCACAGAACACGTTCTCCACGCAGGGAGCCCGTTGTCACATCACAGACCTCGTTCTCCACGCAGGGAGTCCATTGTCCCGTCACAGAAAACGTTCTCCAAGCAGGGGCCTCATTGTCCCATCACAGACCACGTTCTCCACGCAGGGAGCCCATTGTCCGGCACAGACCACGTTCTCCACGCAGGGAGCCCATTGTCCCATCACAAGACACGTTCTCTATGCAGGGAGCCTACTGTCCTGTCACGGAATATGTTCCCCACGCAGGGAACCCATTGTCCCATCACGGAACATTTTGTCCACGCAGGGAGCCCATTGTCCCGTCACACAGCACGTTCTCCATGCAGGGAGCCCATTGTCCTGACACAGAGCACATTCTCCACGCAGGGAGCCCATTGTCCCGTCACAGACCACGTTCTCCACGCAGGGAGACCATTGTCCTGTCACAGAACAGGTTCTCCATGCAGGGAGGCCATTGACCAATCACAGAACGCGTTCTCCACGCAGGGAGCCCATTGTCCCGTCACAGAACAGGGTCTCCACGCAGGGAGATCATTGTCCCGTCACAGACCGCGTTCTGCACGCACGGAGCCCATTGCCCCCTCATAGGCCACGTTCGCCACGCAGGGAGCCCTAGTCCCGTCACAGACCACGTTCTCCACGAAGGGAGACCATTGTCCCGTCACAGAAAACGTTCCCCATGCAGGGAGGCCATTGACCAATCACAGAACACGTTCTCCAGGCAGAGAGCCCATTGTCCCGACAGAGACCACATTCTCCACGCAGGGAGCCCATTGTCCCGTCACAGAACACGTTCTCCACGCAGGGAGTCCCTTGTCAAGTCACAGACCACGTTCTCCCTACAGGGAGCCCATTTTTCCTTCACAGACCACGTTCTCCACACAGGGTGCCCATTTTCCCGTCACAGAGCACGTTCTCCACGCAGAGAGCCCATTGTCCTGTCACGGGACACGTTCTCCACGCAGAGAGCCCATTGTCCTGTCACGGAACACGTTCTCCACGCAGAGAGCCCATTGTCCTATCACGGAACATGTTCTCCGAGCAGGGAGCCCATTGTCCCGCCACGGAACATGTTCTCCACGCAGGGTACCCATTGTCCCTTCACGGAACATGTTCTCCAAGAAGGGAGCCCTTTGTACCGTCACGGAGCAGGTTCTCCACGCAGGGAGGCCATTGACCAATCACAGAACACGCTTTCCACGCAGGGAGCCCATTGTCCCGTCACAGAGCACGTTCTCCACGCAGAGAGCCCATTGTCCCTTCACAGAACACGTTCCCCACGCAGGGACCTCATTGCCCCGTCACAAAACCGGGTCTCCACGCAGGGAGTCCATTGTCCCGTCATCGAACACGTTCTCCACGCAGGGAGCCAATTGCCCACTCCTAGTCCACGTTCTCCACGCAGGGAGCCCATTGTCCCGTCACAGACCACGTTCTCTACGCAGGGAGCCCATTGTCCCGTCACAGACCACGTTATCCACGCAGGGAGCCCATTGTCCTGACACAGAGCACTTTCAAAACGCAGGGAGCCCATTGTCCCGTCACAGACCACGTTCTCCACGCAGGGAGACCATTGTCCTGACACAGAGCACGTTCAAAAAGCAGGGAGCCCATTGTCCCGTCACAGACCACGTTCTCCACGCAGGGAGCCCATTGTCCCGTCACAGAACACGTTCTCCACGCAGGGAGCCCATTGTCCCATCACAGAGCATTTTCTCCACGCAGGGAGCCCATTGTCCCGTCACAGACCATGTTCCCCAGGCAGGGAGACCATTGTCCTGTCACAGACCACGTTCTCCATGCAGGGAGCCCATTGTCCCTTCGCAGACAACGTTCTCCACGCAGGGAGCCCATTGTCCCGTCACAGAACACGTTTTCCACGCAGGGAGATCATTGTCCCGTCACAGAACATGTTCCCCACGCAGGGAGCCCATTGTTCCGTGACGGAACATGTTCTCCAATAAGGGAACCCTTTGTCCCTTCACGGAATACGTTCTCCACGCAGGGAGGCCATTGACCAATCACAGAACACGTTCTCCAAGCAGGGAGTCCATTGTCCCGTCACAGACCACGTTCTCCACGCGGGGAGGTCATTGTCCCGATACAGAATACGTTGTCCACGCAGGGAGCCCATTGTACCCTCACAGACCACATTCTCCACGCAGGGAGGCCATTGTCCCTTCACAGAACACGTTCTCCAAGCAGGGAGGCCATTGTCCCGTCACAGAACATGTTCCCCACGCAGGGAGCCCATTGTCCCGTGACGGAACATGTTCTCCAATAAGGGAACCCTTTGTCCCGTCCCGGAACCGGTTCTTCACGCAGGGAGGCCATTGACCAATTACAGAAGACGTTCTCCAAGCAGGGAGTCCATTGTCCCGTCACAGACCACGTTCTCCACGCAGAGAGCCCATTGTCCCGTCACAGAGCACGTTCACAATGCAGGGAGCCCATTGTCCCGTCACGGAACACGTTCTCCACACAGGGAACCCATTGTCCCGTCACAGAACATGTTCTCCAAGAAAGGAGCTCTTTGTCCCGTCACGGAGCATGTTCTCCATGCAGGGCGGCCATTGACCACTCACAAAACACGCTTTCCACGCTGGGAGCCCATTGTCCCGTCACGGAACACGTTCTCCACGCAGGGACCTCATTGCCCCGTCACAGAACCGCGTCTCCATGCAGGGAGTTCATTGTCCCGTCACCGAACGCGTTCTCCACGCAGGGAGACCATTGTCCCGTCTCAGAACACATTCTCCACGCAGGGAGCCCCTTGTCCCGTCACAGACCGCGTTCTCCACGCAGGGAGACTATTGTCCCGTCACAGACCACGTTCTCCACGCAGGGAGCCCATTGTAACTTCACGGAACACGTTCTCCACGCAGGTAGACCATTGTCCCGTCGCAGAGCACGTTCTCCACTCAGGGAGCTCATTGTTCCGTCACCGAACACGTTCTCCACGTAGGGAGCCCATTGTCCCGTCACAGACCACTTTCTCCACGCAGGGAGCCCATTGTCCCGTCACAGACCACGTTCTCCACGCAGGGATACCATTGCCCAAGCACAGAACACGTTCTCCACGCAGGGAGCCCATTGTCCCGTCACAAGACAAGTTCTTTGCGCAGGGAGCCTATTGTCCAGTCACGGAACATGTTCCCCACGCAGGGAGGCAATTGACCCGTCACATTCCACGTTTTCCACGCAGGGAGATCATTGTCCCGTCGCAGAGGACGTTCTCCACGCAGGGAGCCCATTGTCCCGTCACAGAGGACGTTCTCCACGCAGGGAGCCCATTGTCCCGTCGCAGACCACGTTCTCCACGAAGGGAGCCCATTGTCCCGTCACAGAAAATGTTCTCCACGCAGGGAGATCATTGTCCCGTCACAGACCACATTCTCCACCCAGGGAGCCCATTGTCCCGTCACAGACCACGTTCTCCCCTCAGGGAGCCCATTGTCCCGTCACATAACACGTTCCCCACGCAGGGAGCCCATTGTCCCGTCACAGGACTCGTTCTCCATGTAGGGAGCCCATTGTCCTGTCACGGAACATTTTCTCCACGCAGGGAGCCCATTGTCCCGTCACAGACCACGTTCTCCACGCAAGGAGCCCATTGTCCTGACACAGAGCACATTCTCCACGCAGGTAGCCCCTTGTCCCGTCACAGACCACGTTCTCCACGCAGGGAGCCCATTGTCCCGTCACAGAGCGCGTTCTCCACGCTGGGAGACCATTGTCCTGTCACAGAACAGGTTCTCCATGCATGGAGACAATTGACCAATCACAGAACACGTTCTCCACGCAGGGAGCCCATTGTCCCGTCACAGAGAATGTTCTCCACGCAGGGAGACCATTGTCCCGTCACAGAAAACGTTCTCCATGCAGGGAGCCCATTGTCCCGTCACAGACCACGTTCTCCACGCACGGAGCCCCTTGTCCCGTCACAGAACACGTTCTCCACGCAGGGAGTCCCTTGTCAAGTCACAGACCACGTTCTCCCTACAGGGAGCCCATTGTCCCGTCACAGACCACGTTCTCCACGCACGGTGCCCATTGTCCCGTCACAGAGCACGTTCTCCACGCAGGGAGCCCATTGTCCTGTCACGGAACACGTTCTCCACGCAGAGAGACCATTGTCCTGTCACGGAACATGTTCTCCGGGCAGGGAGCCCATTGTCCCACCACGGAACATGTTCTCCACGCAGGGTACCCATTGTCCCTTCACGGAACATGTTCTCCAAGAAGGGAGCCCTTTGTCCCGTCACGGAGCATGTTCTCCAAGAAGGGAGGCCAATGACCAATCACGGAACAAGATTTCCACGCAGGGAGCCCATTGTCCAGTCACAGAACACGTTCTCCACGCAGGGAGCCCATTGTCCTGTCTCAGAACACATTCTCCAAGCAGGGAGCCCATTGTCCTGTCTCAGAACACATTCTCCAAGCAGGGAGCCCATTGTCCCACCACAGAAAACGTTCTCTATACAGGGACCTCATTGTCCCGTCACAGAACACGTTCTCCACGCAGGGAGCCCATTGACCCGTCACAGAACAGGGTCTCCACGCAGGGAGCCCATTGTCCAGCCACAGGCCACGTTCACCACGCAGGGATCCCATTGTCCTGTCTCAGAACAGGTTCTCCACGCAGGGAGTCCATTGTCCCGTCACAGACCACGTTCTCCACGCAGGGAGCCTATTATCCCGTCACAGAACAGGTTCTCCATGCAGGGAAACTTTTGTCCCGTCATGGAAAAGGTTCTCCAGGCAGGGAACCCGTTGTCCCGTCAGAGACCACGTTCTCCACAGAGGGAGCCCATTGTCCCATCACGGAATATTTTGTCCACTCAGGGAGCCCATTGTCTCATCACAGAACACGTTCTCCACGCAGGGAACCCATTGTCCCGTCACAGAGCATGTTCTCCACGCAGGGAGCCCATTGTCCCATCACAGACCACGTTCTCCACGCAGGGAGCCCATTGTCCCGTCACGGAAGACGTTCTCCACACAGGGAGCCCATTGTCCCGTCACGGAACATTTTGTCCACGTAGGGAGCCCATTGTCCCGTCACGAAACACGTTCCCCACGCAGGGAACCCATTGTCCCGTCAAAGAGCATGTTCTCCAAGCAGGGAGCCCATTGTCCCGTCACAGACCACGTTCTCCACGCAGGGAGCCCATTTTCCCGTCACAGAACAGGTTCTCCACTCAGGGAGTCCATTGTCCCGTCACAGACCAAGTTCTCCACGCAGGGAGCCCATTGTCCCGTCACAGACCACGTTCTCCACGCAGGGAACCCCTTGTCCCGTCACAGAACACGTTCTCCACGCAGGGAGCCCATTGTACCTTCACAGAAAACGTTCTCCACGCAGGGAGTCCATTGTCCCGTCACAGACCACGTTCTCCACGCAGGGAGCCCATTGTCCCGTCACAGACGACGTTTTCCAAGCAGGGGGCCCATTGTCCCGTCACAGAGCATGTTCTCCACGCAGGGAGCCCATTGTCCCGTCACAGACCACGTTCTCCATGCAGGGAGCCCGTTTTCCATTCGCAGACCACGTTCTCTATGCAGGGAGCCCATTGTCCCGTCACACAGCACGTTCTCCACGCAGGGAGACCATTGTACCGTCGCAGAAAATGTTCTCCACGCAGGGAGCCCATTCTCCCGTCGCAGAAGCGGGTCTCCACGCAGGAAGTTCACTGTCCCGTTACCGAATACGTTCTCCATGTAGGGAGCCCATTCTCTGTCACAGACCAAGTTCTCCACGCAGGTAGCCCTTTGACCCATCACAGAACATGTTCTCCACGCAGGGAACCCATTGTCCAACCACAGAAAAAGTTCTCCACGCCGGGAGCATATTGTCCCGTCACAGAACACGTTCTCCTCGCAGGGAGCCCATTGTCCCGCCACAGTCCACGTTCTCCACTCAGGGAGCCCATTGCCCCCTCATAGACCACGTTCGCCACGCAGGGTGCCCATTGTCCCGTCACAGACCACGTTCTCCACGCATGGTGCCCATTGTCCCACCACAGACCACATTCTCCACGCAGGGAGCCCATTGTCCCATCACAGACCGCGTTCTCCACGCTGGGAGACCATTGTCCCGCCACAGACCACGTTCTCCTCGCAGGGAGCCCATTGTCCCGTCACAGAACACGTTCTCCACGCAGGGAGCCCATTGTCCCTTCACAGACCGCGTTCTCCACGCACGGAGCCCATTGCCCCCTCATAGACCACGTTCGCCACGCAGGGAGCCCTTGTCCTGTCACAGACCACTTTCTCCACGCAGGGAGTCCATTGTCCCATCAGAGACCACGTTCTCCCCGCTGGGAGCCCATTTTCCCGTCACAGACCACGTTCTCCACGCAGGGAGCCCATTGTCCATTCGCAGACCACGTTCTCCATGCAGGGAGCCCATTGTCCCGTCACAGACCACGTTCAAAACGCAGGGAGCCCATTGCCCCTTCACAGGACACGTTCTCCATATAGGAAGCCCATTGTCCGTCGCAGACTACGTTCTCCACGCAGGGAGCACATTGTCCCTTCACGGAACACTTTCGCCACGCAGGGAGACCATTGTCCCGACACAGAGCATGTTCTCCACGCAGGGAGACCATTGTCCTGTCACAGACACGTTGTCCTCGCTGGGAGCCCATTGTCCTGTCACAGAGCAAGTTCTCCACGCAGAGAGCCAATTGTCCCGTCACAGACCAGGTTCGCCACGCAGTGAGATCATTGTCCCGTCACAGAAAATGTTCTCCACGCAGGGAGCCCATTGTCCCATCACAGAACACATTCTCCATGTAGGGAGCCCATTGTCCCGTCACAAAACATGTTCTCCACGCAGGGAGCCCTTTGTCCCGTCACAGACCACGTTCTCCACGCAGGGAGACCATTGTCAAGCCACAGACCACGTTCTCCACGCTGGGAGCCCATTGTCTCATCACAGACCACGTTCTCCATGCAGGGAGCCCATTGTCCCGTCACGGAAGACGTTCTCCACGCAGGGAGCCCATTGTCCCGTCACGGAACATTTTGTCCACGTAGGGAGCCCATTGTCCCGTCACGGAACACGTTCTCCACGCAGGGAACCCATTGTCCCGTCACAGAGCATGTTCTCCAAGCAGGGAGCCCATTGTCCATTCACAGACCACGTTCTCCACGCAGGGAGCCCATTGTCCATTCACAGACCACGTTCTATACGCGGGGAGACCATTGTCCCATCACAGACCACGTTATCCACGCAGGGAGCCCATTGTCCCATCACAGACCACGTTCTTCACGCAGGGAGCCTATTGTCCCGTCACAGAACACGTTCTCCACGCAGGGAGCCCATTGTCCCGTCTCAGAAAACGTTCTCCATGCAGGGTGCCCATTGTCCCGTCACAGACCGCGTTCTCTACGCAGGGAGCCCATTGTCCCATCACGGAACACGTTCTCCATGTAGGGAGCCCATTGTCCCGTCGCAGAGCACGTTCTCCACTCAGGGAGCCCATTGTCCCGTCACAGACCACGTTCTCCACGCAGGGAGCCCATTGTCCCGTCACAGAACACGTTCTCCACGCAGGGAGCCCATTGTCCCGTCGCAGAGAACGTTCTCCACTCAGGGAGCCCATTGTCCCGTCACAGACCACGTTCTCCACGCAGGGAGCCCATTGTCCCGTCACAGACCACGTTCTCCACGCAGGGAGCCCATTGTCCCGTCGCAGAGCACGTTCTCCACGCAGGGAGCCCATTGTCCCGTCACAGAACACGTTCTCTACGCAGGGAGCCTATTGTAAAGTTACGGAACATGTTCCCCATGCAGGGAACCCATTGTCCCATCACGGAACATTTTGTGCACGCAGGGAGCCCATTGTCCCGTCACTCAGCACGTTCTCCAAGCAGGGAGCTCATTGTCCCGTCACAGACCACGTTCTCCACGTAGGGAGCCCATTGTCCCGTCACAGAACACGTTCTCCACACAGAGAGCCCATTGTCCCGTCACAGATAAGGTTTGCCACGCAGTGAGCCCATTGTCCCATCACAGAACACGTTCCGCACGCAGGAGCCCATTGTCCCGTCACAGGACGCGTTCTCCATGTAGGGAGCTCATTGTCCCGTCACAGACCACGTTCTCCACGTAGGGAGCCCATTGTCCCATCACAGACCACATTCTCCAAGCACGGAGCCCATTGTCTCGTCACCGAACACGTTCTGCACGCAGAGAGCCCATTGTCCTCTCACGGATCATATTCTCCACACAGGGAGCCCATTGTCCCATCAAGGAACATTTTGTCCACGCAATTAAACCATGGTCCCGTCACGGAACATGTTCTCCAATCAGGAAGCCCCTTGTCCCATCACGGAACATGTTCTCTAAGAAGGGAACCCTTTGTCCCGTCACGGAACAGGTTTTCCCCGCAGGGAGGCCATTGACCAATCACAGAACACGTTCTCCACGCAGGGAGTCCATTGTCCCGTCACAGACCACGTTCTCCACGTAGGGAGCCCATTGTCCCATCACAGACCACATTCTCCAAGCACGGAGCCCATTGTCTCGTCACCGAACACGTTCTGCACGCAGGGAGCCCATTGTCCTCTCACGGATCATATTCTCCACGCAGGGAGCCCGTTGTCCCGTCACAGACCGCGTTCTCCACGCAGGGAGAACCATTTCCCCCTCATAGGCCACGTTCGCCACGCAGGGAGCCCTTGTCCCGTCACAGACCACGTTCTCCACGCATGGTGCCCATTGTCCCACCACAGACCACGTTCTCCGCGCAGGGAGCCCGTTGTCCCATCACAGACTGCGTTCTCCACGCACGGAGCCCATTGCCCCCTCATAGACCACGTTCGCCATGCAGGGAGCCCTTGTCCCGTCACAGACCACGTTCTCCACGCAGGGTGCCCATTGTCCCGTCACAGACCACGTTCTCCACGCAGGGAGCCCATTGTCCCGTCACAGACCACGTTCTCCACGCAGGGAGCCCATTGTCCCGTCACAGAAAACGTTCTCCACGCAGGGAGCCCATTGTCCCGTCACAGACCACGTTCTCCACGCAGGGAGCCCATTGTCCCGTCACAGACCACATTCTCCACGTAGGGAGCCCATTGACCCGTCACAGACCACGTTTTCCAAGCAGGGGGCCCATTGTCCCGTCACAGTGCATCTTCTCCACGCAGGGATCCAATTTCCCACTCCTAGGCCACGTTCTCAACGCAGGGAGCCCATTGTCCCGTCACAGGACACGTTCTCCACGCAGGGAGCCCCTTGTCCCGTCACGGAACACGTTCTCCACGCAGAGAGCCCATTGTCCTCTCACGGATCATATTCTCCACGCAGGGAGCCCATTTTCCCGTCACGGAATATTTTGTCAACGCAGTTAAACCATTGTCCCATCACGGATCATGTTCTCCAATAAGGGAGCAAATTGTAACGTCACAGAACATGTTCTCCAAGAAGGGAACCCATTGTCCTGTCACTGATCATGTTCTCCAAGCACGGAGCCAATTGTCCCGTCACGGAACACGTTCTCCACGCAGAGAGCCCATTGCCCTCTCACGGATCATATTCTCCACGCAGGGAGCCCATTGCCCCGTCACGGAACATTTTGTCCACGCAGTTAAACCATTGTCCCGTCACGTAACATGTTCTCCAATAAGGGAGCCCATTGTCCCGTCACGGAACATGTTCTCCAAGAAGGGAACCCTTTGTCCCATCACGAAACAGGTTCTCCATGCAGGGAGGCCATTGTCCCGTCACAGACCACGTTCTCCACACTGGGAGCCCATTGTCCCGTCACAGACCACGTTCTCCACGCAGGGAGCCCATTGTCCCATCACAGACCACTTTCTAAACGCAGGAAGCCCATTGTCCCGTCACAGAACACGTTCTCCACGCAGGGAGCCCTTTGTCCCGTCACAGACCTGGTTCGCCACGCAGTGAGCCCATTGTCCCGACACAGAACAGGTTCTCCACGCAGGGAGCCCATTGTCCTGTCGCAGAACACGTTCTCCATGTAGGGAGCCCATTCTCCGTCACAGACCAAGTTCTCCACGCAGGTAGCCCCTTGACCCGTCACAGAACATGTTCTAAACGCAGGGAACCCATTGTCCCACCACAGAAAAAGTTCTCCATGCCGGGAGCATATTGTCCCGTCACAGAACACGTTCTCCTCGCAGGGAGCCCTTTGTCCCGGCACAGACCACGTTCTCCACGCATGGTGCCCATTGTCCCACCACAGACCACATTCTCCACGCAGGGAGCCCGTTGTCCCATCACAGACCACGTTCTCCACGCAGGGAGCCCATTGTCCCGTCACAGGCCACGTTCTCCCCGCAGGGAGCCCATTGTCCCGTCACAGACCGCGTTCTCCACGCACGGAGCCCATTGCCCCCTCAAAGACAACGTTCGCCACGCAGGGAGCCCTTGTCCCGTCACAGACCACTTTCTCCACGCAGGGTGGCCATTGTCCCGTCACAGACCACGTTCTCCACGCAAGGGGGTCCATTGTCCCGTCAGAGACCACGTTCTCCCCGCAGGGAGCCCATTTTCCCGTCACAGACCACGTTCTCCACGCAGGGAGCCCATTGTCCATTCGCAGACCACGTTCTCCACACAGGGAGCCCATTGTCCCATCACAGACCACGTTCTCCATGCAGGGTTGCCATTGTCCCGTCACAGAGCACGTTCTCCACGCAGGGAGTCCATTGTCCCGTCAGAGACCACATTCTCCCCGCAGGGAGCCCATTGTCCCGTCACAGACCACGTTCTCCAAGCAGGGAGCCCATTGTCCCGTCACAGAACAGGTTCGCCACTCAGGGAGCCCATTGTCCCGTCACAGACCACGTTCTCCACGCAGGGAGCCCTTTGTCCCGTCACAGACCACGTTCTCCAGGCAGGGAGCCCATTGTCCCGTCACAGACCACGTTCTCCACGCAGGTATCCCATTGTCCCATCACAGACCACGTTCTCCAAGCAGGGAGCCCATTGTCCCATCACAGACCACGTTCTCCACGTAGGGAGCCCATTGACCCGTCACAGACCACGTTTTCCAAGCAGGGGGCCCATTGTCCCGTCACGGAGCAGGTTCTCCAAGCAGGGACCCCATTGTCCCGTCACAGGACACGTTGTCCATATAGGAAGCCCATTGTCCGTCGCAGACTACGTTCTCCATGCAGGGAGCACATTGTCCCTTCACAGAACACTTTCGCCACGCAGGGAGACCATTGTCCCGACACAGAGCATGTTCTCCACGCAGGGAGACCATTGTCCTGTCAGTGACACGTTCTCCTCGCTGGGAGCCCATTGTCCTGTCACAGACCACGTTCTCCACGCAGGGAGCCCATTGTCCCATCACAGACCAGGTTCGCCACGCAGTGAGATCATTGTCCCGTTGCAGAAAACGTTCTCCACGCAGGGAACACATTGCCCCGTCACAGACCACGTTCTCCACGTATGGTGCCCATTGTCCCACCACAGACCACATTCTCCACGCAGGGAGCCCATTGTCCCGCCACAGACCACGTTCTCCACGCTGGGAGCCCATTGTCCCATCACGACCACGTTCTCCACGCAGGGAGCCCATTGTCCCGCCACAGACCACGTTCTCCACGCTGGGAGCCCATTGTCCCATCACGACCACGTTCTCCACGCAGGGAGCCCATTGTCCCATCACAGACCAGGTTCGCCACGCAGTGAGATCATTGTCCCGTTGCAGAAAACGTTCTCCACGCAGGGAACACATTGCCCCGTCACAGACCACGTTCTCCACGTATGGTGCCCATTGTCCCACCACAGACCACATTCTCCACGCAGGGAGCCCATTGTCCCGCCACAGACCACGTTCTCCACGCTGGGAGCCCATTGTCCCATCACGACCACGTTCTCCACGCAGGGAGCCCATTGTCCCGCCACAGACCACGTTCTCCACGCTGGGAGCCCATTGTCCCATCACGACCACGTTCTCCACGCAGGGAGACCATTTCCCCCTCATAGACCACGTTCGCCACGCAGGGTGCCCTTGTCCAGTCACAGACCACGTTCTCCACGCTGGGAGCCCATTGTCTAGCCACAGACCACGTTCTCCACGCTGGGAGCCCATTGTCCCATCACAGACCACGTTCTCCACGCAGGGTTGCCATTGTCCCATCACAGAGCACGTTCTCCACGCAGGGAGTCCATTGTCCCGTCAGAGACCACATTCTCCCCGCAGAGAGCCCATTGTCCCGTCACAGACCACGTTCTCCAAGCAGGGAGCCCATTGTCCCGTCACAGAACAGGTTCGCCACTCAGGGAGCCCATTGTCCCGTCACAGACCACGTTCTCCATGCAGGGAGCCCATTGTCCCGTCACAGACCACGTTCTCCAGGCAGGGAGCCCATTGTCCCGTCACAGACCACGTTCTCCACGCAGGTATCCCATTGTCCCGTCACAGACCATGTTCTCCACGCTGGGAGCCCATTGACCCGTCACAGACCACGTTTTCCAGGCAGGGGGCCCATTGTCCCGTCACGGAGCAGGTTCTCCAAGCAGGGAGCCCATTGTCCCGTCACAGACCACGTTCTCCATGCAGGGAGCCCATTATCCCGTCGCAGACCACGTTCTCCACGCTGGGAGCCCATTGTCCCGTCGCAGAACCGGGTCTCCACGCAGGGAGTTCATTGTCCCGTCACAGAACACGTTCTCCACGCAGGGAGCCAATTGCCCACTCCTAGACCATGTTCTCCACGCAGGGAGCCCATTGTCCCGTCACAGACCACGTTCTCCACGCAGGGAGCCCATTGTCCCGTCACAGAACAGGTTCTCCAAGCACGGAGCCCATTGTCTCGTCACCGAACATGTTCTCCACGCAGGGAGACCTTTGTCCCGTCACAGACCACGTTCTCCAAGCAGGGAGCCCATTGTCACGTCACAGAACAGGTTCTCCACACAGGGAGTCCATTGTCCCGTCACAGATCATGTTCTCCACGCAGGGAGCCCTTTGTCCCGTCACAGAGCACGTTCTCCACGCAGGGAGCCCATTGTCCCGTCAGAGACCACGTTCTCCACGCAGGGATCCCATTTTCCCGTCACAGACCACGTTCTCCACGCAGGGAGCCCATCGTCCATTCGCAGACCACGTTCTCCACGCAGGGAGCCCATTGTCCCGCCACAGACCACGTTCTCCACGCTGGGATCCCATTGTCCCATCACGGACCACGTTCGCCACGCAGGGAGCCCTTTGTCCCGTCACAGACCACGTTCTCCACGCAGGGAGCCCATTTCCCCCTCATAGACCACGTTCGCCACGCAGGGTGCCCTTGTCCAGTCACAGACCACGTTCTCCACGCATGGTGCCCATTGTCCCATCACAGACCGCGTTCTCCACGCACGGAGCCCATTGCCCCCTCATAGACCAAGTTCGCCATGCAGGGAGCCCTTGTCCCGTCACAGACCACGTCCTCCACGCAGGGAGCCCATTGTCTAGCCACAGACCACGTTCTCCATGCTGGGAGCCCATTGTCCCATCACAGACCACGTTCTCCACGCAGGGTTGCCATTGTCCCGTCACAGAGCACGTTCTCCACGCAGGGAGTCCATTGTCCCATCAGAGACCACATTCTCCCCGCAGGGAGCCCATTGTCCCGTCACAGACCACGTTCTCCAAGCAGGGAGCCCATTGTCCCGTCACAGAACAGGTTCTCCACACAGGGAGTCCATTGTCCCGTCACAGAACATGTTCTCCACGCAGGGAGCCCTTTGTCCCGTCACTGACCACGTTCTCCACTCAGGGAGCCCATTGTCCCGTCACAGAGCACGTTCTCCACGCAGGGAGCCCATTGTCCCGTCACAGACCATGTTCTCCACAGAGGGAGCCCATTGACCCGTCACAGACCACGTTTTCCAAGCCGGGGGCCCATTGTCCCTTCACGGAGCAGGTTCTCCAAGCAGGGACCCCATTGTCCCGTCACAGACCACGTTCTCCATGCAGGGAGCCCATTGTCCCGTCGCAGACCACGTTCTCCACGCAGGGAGCCCATTGTGCCGTCGCAGAACCGGGTCTCCACGCAGGGAGTTCATTGTCCCGTCACAGAACACGTTCTCCACGCAGGGAGCGCATTTCCCACTCCTAGACCACGTTCTCCACGCAGGGAGCCCATTGTCCCGTCACAGACCACGTTCTCCGCGCAGGGAGCCCATTGTCCCGTCACAGACCACGTTCTCCACGCAGGGAGCCCATTTTCCCGTCACTGACCACGTTCTATACGCAGGGAGCCCATTGACCTGACACAGAAGACTTTCTCCACGCAGGAAGCCCATTGTCCGTCACAGACCACGTTCTCCACGCAGGAAGCCCATTGTCCGTCACAGAACACGTTCTCCACGCAGGGAGACCATTGTCCCGTCACAGACCACGTTCTCCACGCAGGGAGCCTATTGTCCCGTCACAGACCACGTTCTCCACGCAGGGAGCCCATTGTCCCGTCGCAGAGCACGTTCTCCACTCAGGGAGCCCATTGTCCCGTCACAGAACAGGGTCTCCACGCAGGGAGCCCATTGTCCCGTCACAGACCACGTTCTCCACGCAGGGAGCCCATTGTCCCGCCACAGACCACGTTCTCCACGCTGGGATCCCATTGTCCCATCACGGACCACGTTCGCCACGCAGGGAGCCCTTTGTCCCGTCACAGACCGCGTTCTCCACGCAGGGAGCCCATTTCCCCCTCATAGACCACGTTCGCCACGCAGGGTGCCCTTGTCCAGTCACAGACCACGTTCTCCACGCATGGTGCCCATTGTCCCATCACAGACCGCGTTCTCCACGCACGGAGCCCATTGCCCCCTCATAGACCAAGTTCGCCATGCAGGGAGCCCTTGTCCCGTCACAGACCACGTCCTCCACGCAGGGAGCCCATTGTCTAGCCACAGACCACGTTCTCCATGCTGGGAGCCCATTGTCCCATCACAGACCACGTTCTCCACGCAGGGTTGCCATTGTCCCGTCACAGAGCACGTTCTCCACGCAGGGAGTCCATTGTCCCATCAGAGACCACATTCTCCCCGCAGGGAGCCCATTGTCCCGTCACAGACCACGTTCTCCAAGCAGGGAGCCCATTGTCCCGTCACAGAACAGGTTCTCCACACAGGGAGTCCATTGTCCCGTCACAGAACATGTTCTCCACGCAGGGAGCCCTTTGTCCCGTCACTGACCACGTTCTCCACTCAGGGAGCCCATTGTCCCGTCACAGAGCACGTTCTCCACGCAGGGAGCCCATTGTCCCGTCACAGACCATGTTCTCCACAGAGGGAGCCCATTGACCCGTCACAGACCACGTTTTCCAAGCCGGGGGCCCATTGTCCCTTCACGGAGCAGGTTCTCCAAGCAGGGACCCCATTGTCCCGTCACAGACCACGTTCTCCATGCAGGGAGCCCATTGTCCCGTCGCAGACCACGTTCTCCACGCAGGGAGCCCATTGTGCCGTCGCAGAACCGGGTCTCCACGCAGGGAGTTCATTGTCCCGTCACAGAACACGTTCTCCACGCAGGGAGCGCATTTCCCACTCCTAGACCACGTTCTCCACGCAGGGAGCCCATTGTCCCGTCACAGACCACGTTCTCCGCGCAGGGAGCCCATTGTCCCGTCACAGACCACGTTCTCCACGCAGGGAGCCCATTTTCCCGTCACTGACCACGTTCTATACGCAGGGAGCCCATTGACCTGACACAGAAGACTTTCTCCACGCAGGAAGCCCATTGTCCGTCACAGACCACGTTCTCCACGCAGGAAGCCCATTGTCCGTCACAGAACACGTTCTCCACGCAGGGAGACCATTGTCCCGTCACAGACCACGTTCTCCACGCAGGGAGCCTATTGTCCCGTCACAGACCACGTTCTCCACGCAGGGAGCCCATTGTCCCGTCGCAGAGCACGTTCTCCACTCAGGGAGCCCATTGTCCCGTCACAGACCGTGTTCTCCACGCAGGGAGCACATTGTCCCGTCACAGACCACGTTCTCCACACAGGGATCACATTGTCCCATCACGGAACACGTTCTCCACGCAGGGAGCCCATTGTCCCTTCGCAGAGCACGTTCTCCACTCAGGGAGCCCATTGTCCCGTCACAGAAAACGTTCTCCACGCAGAGAGCCCATTGTCCCGTCACAGAGCACGTTCTCCACGCAGGGAGCCCATTGTCCCGTCACAGAACACGTTCTCTACGCAGGGAGCCTATTGTAAAGTCACGGAACATTTTCCCCATGCAGGGAACCCATTGTCCCATCACAGAACATTTTGTCCACGCAGGGAGCCCATTGTCCCGTCACTCAGCACGTTCTCCAAGCAGGGAGCTCATTGTCCCGTCACAGACCACGTTCTCCACGTAGGGAGCCCATTGTCCCGTCACAGAACACGTTCTCCACACAGAGAGCCCATTGTCCCGTCACAGATAAGGTTTGCCACGCAGTGAGCCCATTGTCCCATCACAGAACACGTTCCGCACGCAGGAGCCCATTGTCCCGTCACAGGACGCGTTCTCCATGTAGGGAGCTCATTGTCCCGTCACAGACCACGTTCTCCACGTAGGGAGCCCATTGTCCCATCACAGACCACATTCTCCAAGCACGGAGCCCATTGTCTCGTCACCGAACACGTTCTGCACGCCGAGAGCCCATTGTCCTCTCACGGATCATATTCTCCACGCAGGGAGCCCATTGTCCCATCAAGGAACATTTTGTCCACGCAATTAAACCATGGTCCCGTCACGGAACATGTTCTCCAATCAGGAAGCCCCTTGTCCCATCACGGAACATGTTCTCTAAGAAGGGAACCCTTTGTCCCGTCACGGAACAGGTTTTCCCCGCAGGGAGGCCATTGACCAATCACAGAACACGTTCTCCACGCAGGGAGTCCATTGTCCCGTCACAGACCACGTTCTCCACGTAGGGAGCCCATTGTCCCATCACAGACCACATTCTCCAAGCACGGAGCCCATTGTCTCGTCACCGAACACGTTCTGCACGCAGAGAGCCCATTGTCCTCTCACGGATCATATTCTCCACGCAGGGAGCCCATTGTCCCATCAAGGAACATTTTGTCCACGCAATTAAACCATGGTCCCGTCACGGAACAAGTTCTCCAATCAGGAAGCCCCTTGTCCCATCACGGAACATGTTCTCTAAGAAGGGAACCCTTTGTCCCGTCACGGAACAGGTTTTCCCCGCAGGGAGGCCATTGACCAATCACAGACCACGTTCTCCACGCAGGGAGTCCATTGTCCCGTCACAGACCACGTTCTCCACGCAGGGAGCCCATTGTCCCGTCACAGACCACATTCTCCACGCAGGGAGCCCATTGTCCCGTCACAGAACACGTTCTCCACGCAGGGAGCCCATTGTCCCTTCACAGACCTGGTTCGCCACGCAGTGAGCCCATTGTCCCGACACAGAACAGGTCTCCGCGCAGGGAGCTGTTGCGTTAAAGAGTGGGGGGGGGGGAAACAAACCCCTTGTTTCACTTTCGGATATGCTGCTATCGGTCCGACCGCGTTCGCTTATATTGAACCTCTCGTGGTCTGGGAGCCAATCCGACCGCGTTCGCTTATATCGAGCCTCTAATGGTCCGGGTTTCAACCCAACCGCGCCCGCTTATATCGAACCTCTAATGGTCCGGAGGCTAATCCGACCGCGTTCACTTATATCGAACCTCTAATGGTCCGGATTTACCGATAGTGACAATTAGATATCAAAACAGTATGACTTATTAACTAAATTTATTGTTGCAACAGGTACAGGTTCTTATGGATTGCCGGTGATAAATACTGTCTGCAAAAGCACGTGCATATAATAGTTACATGAATACAAGCGCTTGATAAAGTTGACACAGCTGAGCTCTAAAAGATACAGGTGACAAATAAGAATAACTCTATAGAGATTCTAAGTTTTTCCTAGGAAAGCACTGGATACAGTGCGAGTCTTACCCATAGGCGTCCCTATGGGGGGGGGAAGAGAGGTCCAGCCCGTCGACCGGTCCCAGGAGTCAGTTGATGTTATTTTCCTTAACTCGTCCACGATGGTATCTTCCCCTCCTATCCCCCTCTTACTTGGGTCTTTTTATATTATTTTTTATCTTTAAGGTGGAGCTTGAGTGACTCTAGTCATACGTACTATTATTATTACTCAGAGAGGGTTGATCTCATTTTGGAGTGGGGGTCTCATTAGAGATGAGTGAGTAATTGCATTATAATGACGTTATAATGAAGCAAAGTCCACACTGAGGACGGCATTCTGTCAAAAGATGACAGGCTGCTGGCCCAGGGTAAGAAGTCTTATCGGCTTTTGCAAGGTCTCCACCTCACTCTACCACGCAGCTTATCAGCTTCTTGCACCATCTCGTTCCGGTCAGTGTTGCCAGTTACACAGCTTATCAGTTTCTTGTACCACCTCGTTCCCGTCTTTGTGCTGAAGTTAGGACAAAGCATAACTGCGAGATCTTCACCTCGCCCTACACTTCGTCTTTGCGTTGCCACGGGAATTGCGGTGGAGTGCACATTCCTGGCATACCTGGTGCGGCTGCATCTCGCCCTGAGAGGCCTTGAAAGTCTGTTTTCCCTTATGTGTGGACAATGCTACATTTAGAATATAAGTTTAATTCCTAATTATCCCATGTTTCCTAATTATTCCACAGGAGCCCATTGTCCTGTCCCAGAACAAGTTCTCCATGTAGGGAGCCCATTCTCCGTCACAGACCAAGTTCTCCATGAAGGTAGCCCCTTGACCCGTCACAGAACATGTTCTCCACGCAGGGAACCCATTGTCCCACCACAGAAAAAGTTCACCACGCCGGGAGCATATTGTCCCGTCACAGAACACGTTCTCCTCGCAGGGAGCCCATTGTCCCGTCACAGACCAGGTTCGCCACGCAGTGAGATCATTGTCCCGTCACAGAAAACGTTCTCCACGCAGGGAGCCCATTGTCCCATCACAGAACACGTTCTCCATGTAGGGAGCCCATTGTCCCGTCACAAAACATGTTCTCCACGCAGGGAGCCCTTTGTCCCGTCACAGAACACGTTCTCCACGCAGGGAGCCCATTGTCACGTCAGAGACCACGTTCTCCACGCAGGGAGTCCATTGTGCCGTCAGAGACCACATTCTCCCCGCAGGGAGCCCATTGTCCCGTCACAGACCACGTTCTCCACGCAGGGAGCCCATTGTCCCATCACAGAACAGGTTCTCCACTCAGGGAGTCCATTGTCCCGTCACAGACCACGTTCTCCACGCAGGGAGCCCATTGTCCCGTCACAGACCACGTTCTCCACGCAGGGAACCCCTTGTCCCATCACAGAACACGTTCTCCACGCAGGGAGCCCATTGTACCTTCACAGAAAACGTTCTCCACGCAGGGAGCCCATTGTCCCGTCACAGAGCACGTTCTCCACGCAGGGAGCCCATTGTCCCGTCACAGACCACGTTCTCCACGTAGGGAGCCCATTGTCCCGTCACAGACCACGTTTTCCAAGCAGGGGGCCCATTGTCCCGTCACAGAGCATGTTCTCCACGCAGGGAGCCCATTGTCCCGTCACAGACCACGTTCTCCATGCAGGGAGCCCGTTGTCCATTCGCAGACCATGTTCTCTACGCAGGGAGCCCATTGTCCCGTCACACAGCACGTTCTCCATGCAGGGAGACCATTGTACCGTCGCAGAAAATGTTCTCCACGCAGGGAGCCCATTCTCCCGTCGCAGAAGCGGGTCTCCACGCAGGAAGTTCACTGTCCCGTTACCGAACACGTTCTCCACGCAGGGAGCCAATTGCCCAGTCCTAGGCCACGTTCTCAACGCAGGGAGCCCATTGTCCCGTCACAGACCACGTTCTCCACGCAGGGAGCCCCTTGTCCCGTCACGGAACACGTTCTCCACGCAGAGAGCCCATTGTCCTCTCACGGATCATATTCTCCACGCAGGGAGCCCATTATCCCGTCACGGAACATTTTGTCCACGCAGTTAAACCATTGTCCCGTCACGGAACATGTTCTCCAATAAGGGAGCCCATTGTCCCGTCACGGAACATGTTCTCCAAGAAGGGAACCCTTTGTCTCGTCACAGACCACGTTCTCCAAGCACGGAGCCAATTGTCCCGTCACAGAACACGTTCTGCACGCAGAGAGCCCATTGTCCTCTCACGGATCATATTCTCCACGCAGGGAGCCCATTGCCCCGTCACGGAACATTTTGTCCACGCAGCTAAACCATTGTCCCGTCACGGAACATGTTCTCCAATAAGGGAGCCCATTGTCCCGTCACGGAACATGTTCTCCAAGAAGGGAACCCTTTGTGCCATCACGAAACAGGTTCTCCATGCAGGGAGGCCATTGTCCCGTCACAGACCACGTTCTCCACGCTGGGAGCCCATTGTCCCGTCACAGACCACGTTCTCCACGCAGGGAGCTCATTGTCCCATCACAGACCACTTTCTAAACGCAGGAAGCCCATTGTCCCGTCACAGAACACGTTCTCCACGCAGGGAGCCCATTGTCCCTTCACAGACCTGGTTCGCCACGCAGCGAGCCCATTGTCCCGACACAGAACAGGTTCTCCACGCAGGGAGCCCATTGTCCTGTCGCAGAACACGTTCCCCATGTAGGGAGCCCATTCTCCGTCACAGACCAAGTTCTCCACGAAGGTAGCCCCTTGACCCGTCACAGAACATGTTCTCCACGCAGGGAACCCATTGTCCCACCACAGAAAAAGTTCTCCACGCCGGGAGCATATTGTCCCGTCACAGAACACGTTCTCTTCGCAGGGAGCCCTTTGTCCCGGCACAGACCACGTTCTCCACGCTGGGAGCCCATTGTCCCGCCACAGACAACGTTCTCCACGCAGGGAGCCCATTGTATCGTCACAGACCGCGTTCTCCACGCAGGGAGCCCATTGCCCCCTCATAGACCACGTTCGCCACGCAGGGAGCCCATTGTCCCATCACAGGACGCATTCTCCATGTAGGGAGCCCGTTGTCTGACACAGACCACGTTCTCCACGCAGGGAACCCCTTGTCCCGTCACAGGACACGTTCTCCATGTAGGGGTCCCATTGTCTGTCACAGACCACGTTCTCAACGCAGGTAGCCCCTTGTCCCGTCACAGAACACGTTCTCCACGCTGGGCGACCATTGCCCCGTCGCAGAGAACCTTCACCGCGCAGGGAGCCCATTGTCCCATCGCAGAACACATTCTCCACGCAGGGAACACATTGTCCCATCACGGAACATTTTGCCCACTCAGTGACCAATTGTCCCGTCACAGAGCACGTTCTCCACGCAGGGAGCTCATTGTCCAGTCACAGAGCACGTTCTCCACGCAGGGAGGTCATTGTCTAGTCCCAGACCATGTTCTACACCCAGGGAGGCCATTGTCCCATCACAGAACACTTCTCCACGCAGAGAGCCCATTGTCCCGTCACAGACCAGGTTCGCCAAGCATTGAGACAATTGTCCCATCACAGAACACGTTCTCCACGCAGGGAGCCCATTGTCCCATCACAGGACGCATTCTCCATGTAGGGAGCCCGTTGTCTGACACAGACCACGTTCTCCACGCAGGGAACCCCTTGTCCAGTCGCAAAAAACGTTCTCCATGTAGGGAGCCCATTGTCCCGTCTCAGACCACGTTCTCCACGCAGGGAGACCATTGCCCCGTCACAGACAAAGTTCTCCACGCAGGGAGCCCATTGTCCTGTCACAGAGCCAGTTCTCCACACAGGGAAACAGTTGTCCCGTCACAGAATAGGGTCTCCATGCAGGGAACCCCTTGTCCCGTCTCAGAACAGGGTCTCCATTCAGGGAAGCCATTGTACTGTCTAGAGCACATTCTCCACGCAGGGAACCCCTTGTCCCGACACAGAACAGGGTCTCCACGCAGGGAACCTGTGGTCCCATCACGGAACTTGGTCTCCACGCAGGGAGCCCCTTGTCCCGTCACAGACAACATTCTCCGCGCAGGGAGCCCATTGTCAGGTCACAGAACACGTTCTCCATGCAGGGAGCCCATTGTCCCATCACAGACCAAGTTCTCCACGCAAGGAGGCCATTGTCCCGTCACAGACCACGTTCTCCACGCAGGGAACCTTTTGTCCCATCATGGAAAAGGTTCTCCAGGCAGGGAACCCGCTGTCCCATCACAGATCACGTTCTCCACGCAGGGAGCCCATTGTCCCGTCACAGACCACGTTCTCCACGCAGGGAGCCCATTGTCCCGTCACAGAACACGTTCTCCACGCAGAGAGCCCATTATCCTGTCACAGAACATGTTCTCCACGCAGGGAACACATTGTCCCGTCACGGAACATTTTGTCAACACAGGGAACCCATTGTCACGTCACGGAACAGGTTCTCCACGCAGGGAGGCCATTGACCAATCACAGAACACGTTCTCCACGCAGGGAGCCCATTGTCCCGTCACAGACCACGTTCTCCATGCAGAGAGCCCATTGTCCCGTCACAGACCACGTTCTCCACGCAGAGAGCCCATTGTTCCGTCACAGACCACGTTCGCCATGCAGGGAGCCCATTGTCCCGTCACAGAACACGTTCTCCACGCAGGGACCTCATTGCCCCGTCACAGAACCGGGTCTCCACGCAGGGAGTTCATTGTCCTGTCATCGAACACGTTCTCCACGCAGGGAGCCAATTGCCCACTCCTAGTCCACGTTCTCCACAAAGGAAGCCCCTTGTCCCGTCACTGAACAGGTTCTCCATGCAGGGAGCCCATTGTCCCGTCACAGACCACGTTCTCTACGCAGGGAGCCCATTGTCCCGTCACAGACCACGTTCTGCACGCAAGGAGCCCATTGTCCTGGCACAGAGCACGTTCACAACGCAGGGAGCCCATTGTCCCGTCACAGACCATGTTCCCCAAGCAGGGAGACCATTGTCCAGACACAGACCACGTTCTCCACGCAGGGAGCCCATTGTCCCACCACAGAAAACGTTCTCCATGCAGGGAGGCCATGACCCGCCACATTCCACGTTTTCCACACAGGGAGCCCATTGTCCCGTCACAGAGCATGTTCTCCATGCAGGGAGCCCATTGTCCCGTCACAGACCACGTTCTCCAGGCAGGGAGCACATTGTCCTGTCACAGACCACGTTCTCCACGCAGGGAGCCCATTGTCCCGTCGCAGAACACGTTCTACACGCAGGGAGCCCATTGTCCCGTCACAGAAAATGTTCTCCATGCAGGGAGACCATTGTCCCGTCACAGAACACGTTCTCCACGCAGGTACCCCCTTGTCCCGTCACAGAACACGTTCTATACGCAGGGAGTCCATTGTCCCGTCACAGAAAATGTTCTCCACGCACTGAGCCCATTGTCCCGTGGCAGAACAGGGTCTCTAAGCACGGAGTTCATTGTCTCGTTACCGAACACGTTCTCCACGCAGGGAGCCCATTGTCCCTTCACAGAACAGGTTCTCCGCGCAGGGAGCCCATTTTCCCGTCGCAGAACACGTTCTCCATGTAGGGAGCCCATTGTCCTGTCACAGACCACGTTCTCCACGCAGGGAGACCATTGTCCCGTCACAGAACACGTTCGCCATGTAGGGAGACCATCGTCCCGTCGCAGAGCACGTTCTCCACGCAGGGAGCTCATTGTTCCGTCACCGAACACGTTCTCCACGCAGGGAGCCCATTTTTCCGTCACAGACCACGTTCTCCAAGCAGGGAGCCCATTGTCCCGTCACAGACAACGTTCTCCACGCAGGGAGCCCATTGTGCTGTCCAGACCACGTTCTCCACGTAGGGAGCCCCTTGTCCAGTCACAGACCACGTTCTCCACGCAGTGTGCCCATTGTCCCGTCACGGAACACGTTCTCCACGCAGGGAGCCCATTGTCCCATCACAGAACACGTTCTCCATGCAGGGAACTCATTGTCCCGTCACAGAATATGTTCTCCGCGCAGGGAACCCATTGTCCCGTCACAGAACACGTTCTCCACATAGGGAGCCCATTGTCCCGTCACAGAACACGTTCTCCACGCTGGGAGCCCATTGTCCCATCACCGAACACGTTCTCCACGCAGGGAACCCATTGTCCCTTCACAGAACACGTTCTCCACGCTGGGAGCCCATTGTCCCATCACCGAACACGTTCTCCACGCAGGGAACCCATTGTCCCTTCACAGAACACATTCTCCACGCAGAGTGACCATTGTCCCGTCACAGACCACGTTCGCCATGCAGGGAGTCCATTGTCCCGACACAGAACACGTTTTCCATGCAGGGAGCCAATTGCCCCCTCATAGACCACGTTTTCCACGCAGGGAGCCCATTGTCTCATCACAGAACAGGTACTCCATGCAGGGAACCCATTGTCCTGTCCCAGAACAGGTACTCCACGCATGGAACCCATTGTCTCATCAGAGAATAGGTTCTCCACGCAGGGAACCCATTGTCCCGTTACAGAACAGGTTCTCCGCGCAGGGAGCCCATTGTCCCGTCACAGGATGCATTCTCCATGTAGGGAGCCCATTGTCTGACACAGACCACGTTCTCCACGCAGGGAACCCCTTGTCCCGTCGCAAAACACGTTCTCCATGTAGGGAGCCCATTGTCCCGTCTCAGACCACGTTCTCCACGCAGGGAGCCCTTTGTCCCATCAGAGACAACGTTCTCCACGCAGGGAGCCCATTGTCCCGTCACAGACCACGTTCTCCACGCAGGGAACCCGTTGTCCCGTCACAGAATAGGGTCACCATTCAGGGAACCCCTTGTCCCGTCTCGGAACAGGGTCTCCATTCAGGGAAGCCATTGTACTGTCTAGAGCACATTCTCCACGCAGGGAACCCCTTGTGCCGACACAGAACAGGGTCTCCACGCAGGGAACCTGTGGTCCCGTCACGGAACTTGGTCTCCACGCAGGGAGCCCCTTGTCCCGTCACAGACCACGTTCTCCACGCAGGGAGCCCATTGTCCCGTCTCAGACCACGTTCTCCATGCAGGGAGTCCATTGTCCCGTCACAGAACACGTTCTCCACGCAGGGAGCCCTTTGCCCCCTCATGGACCACGTTCTCCAGGCAGGGAGCCCATTGTCCTGTCACAGACCACGTTCTCCACGCAGGGAGCCCATTGTCCCGTCACAGAACACGTTCTCCACACAGGGAGCCCATTGTCCCGTCACAGAGCACGTTCTCCACGCAGGGAGCACATTGTCCCGTCACAGAACACGTTCTCCACGCAGGGAGCCGATTGTCAAGTCACAGATCACATTCTCCCCGCAGGGAGTTCATTGTCCCGTCAGAGACAACGTTCTCCACGTAGGGAGCCCATTGTCCCGTTACAGACCACGTTTTCCACGCAGGGAGCGGACTCTCCGTCACAGACCAAGTTGTCCACGCAGGTAGCCCCTTGTCCCATCGCAGAACACGTTCTCCACGCAGGGAGCTCATTGTTCCGTCACCGACCACGTTCTCCATGTAGGGAGCCCATTGTCCCGTCACATATCACGTTCTCCACGCAGGGAGCCCATTGTCCCGTCACAGACCACATTCTCCACGCAGGGATACCATTGTGCCGTCACAGACCACGTTCTCCACGCAGGGAGCCCATTGTCCTGTCACGGAACATGTTCCCCACGAAGGGAACCCATTGTCCCATCACGGAATATTTTGTCCACGCAGAGAGCCCATTGTCCCGTCACAGAACACGTTCTCCTCGCAGAGAGCCCATTGTCCCGTCAGAGAACACGTTCTCCACGCAGAGAGGCCATTGTCCCGTCACAGACCAGGTTCGCCACGCAGTGAGCCCATTGTCCTGACACAGAACACGTTCCCCACGCAGGGAGCCCATTGTCCCGTCACAGGACGCATTCGCCATGTAGGGAGCCCATTGTCCTGTAACAGACCACGTTCTCCACGCATGGAGCCCATTTTCCTGTCACAGAACACGTTCGCCACGCAGGGAGACCATTGTCCCATCGCAGAGCACGTTCAAAACGCAGGGAGGCCATTGAGCAATCACAGAAGATGCTCTCCACGCAGGGAGCCCATTGTCCCGTCACAGAAAACGTTCTCCACGCAGGGACCTCATTGTCCCTTCACAGAACAGGTTCTCCATGCAGGGAGCCCATTGCCCCGTCACAGACAACATTCTCCACGCAGGGAGACAATTGTCCCACCACAGAAAACGTTCTCCACGCAGGGACCTCATTGTCCCGTCACAGAACACGTTCTCCACGCAGGGACATCATTGTACCGTCAAAGAACAGGTTCTCCACGCAGGGAGCCCATTGTCCCGTCACGGAACACGTTCTCCACGCAGGGAGACTATTGTCCCATCACAGAAAACGTTCTCCATGCAGGGAGGCCATTGACCAATCACAGAACACGTTCTCCAGGCAGGGAGCCCGTTGTCCCGTCACAGACCATGTTCTCCACGCAGGGTGCCCATTGTCCCGTCACAGAGCACGTTCTCCACGCAGGGAGCCCATTGTCCTGTCACGGAACACTTTCTCCGCGCAGAGAGCCCATTGTCCTCTCACGGAACACGTTCTCCACGTAGAGAGCCCATTGTCCTGTCACAGAACACGTTCTCCACGCAGAGAGCCCATTGTCCTGTCACAGAACACGTTCTCCACGCAGAGAGCCCATTGTCCTGTCACGGAACATGTTCTCCAAGCAGGGAGCCCATTGTCCCGCCACGGAACATGTTCTCCACGCAGGGTACCCATTGTCCCTTCACGGAACATGTTCTCCAAGAAGGGAGCCCTTTGTCCTGTCACGGAGCAGGTTCTCCACGCAGGGAGGCCATTGACCAATCACTGAACTCGCTTTCCACGCAGGGAGCCCATTGTCCCGTCACAGACCACGTTCACCAAGCAGGGAGCCCATTGTCCCGTCACAGAACACGTTCTCCACGCAGGGACCTCATTGCCCCGTCACAGAACCGGGTCTCCACGCAGGGAGTTCATTGTCCTGTCATCGAACACGTTCTCCACGCAGGGAGCCAATTGCCCACTCCTAGTCCACGTTCTCCACAAAGGAAGCCCCTTGTCCCGTCACTGAACAGGTTCTCCATGCAGGGAGCCCATTGTCCCGTCACAGACCACGTTCTCTACGCAGGGAGCCCATTGTCCCGTCACAGACCATGTTCCCCAAGCAGGGAGACCATTGTCCAGACACAGACCACGTTCTCCACGCAGGGAGCCCATTGTCCCACCACAGAAAACGTTCTCCATGCAGGGAGGCCATGACCCGCCACATTCCACGTTTTCCACACAGGGAGCCCATTGTCCCGTCACAGAGCATGTTCTCCATGCAGGGAGCCCATTGTCCCGTCACAGACCACGTTCTCCAGGCAGGGAGCACATTGTCCTGTCACAGACCACGTTCTCCACGCAGGGAGCCCATTGTCCCGTCGCAGAACACGTTCTACACGCAGGGAGCCCATTGTCCCGTCACAGAAAATGTTCTCCATGCAGGGAGACCATTGTCCCGTCACAGAACACGTTCTCCACGCAGGTGCCCCCTTGTCCCGTCACAGAACACGTTCGCCACACAGGCAGATTATTGTCCCATCGCAGAGCACGTTCACCACGCAGGGAGGCCATTGACGAATCACAGAACACGTTCTATACGCAGGGAGTCCATTGTCCCGTCACAGAAAATGTTCTCCACGCACTGAGCCCATTGTCCCGTGGCAGAACAGGGTCTCTAAGCACGGAGTTCATTGTCTCGTTACCGAACACGTTCTCCACGCAGGGAGCCCATTGTCCCTTCACAGAACAGGTTCTCCGCGCAGGGAGCCCATTTTCCCGTCGCAGAACACGTTCTCCATGTAGGGAGCCCATTGTCCTGTCACAGACCACGTTCTCCACGCAGGGAGACCATTGTCCCGTCACAGAACACGTTCGCCATGTAGGGAGACCATCGTCCCGTCGCAGAGCACGTTCTCCACGCAGGGAGCTCATTGTTCCGTCACCGAACACGTTCTCCACGCAGGGAGCCCATTTTTCCGTCACAGACCACGTTCTCCAAGCAGGGAGCCCATTGTCCCGTCACAGACAACGTTCTCCACGCAGGGAGCCCATTGTGCTGTCCAGACCACGTTCTCCACGTAGGGAGCCCCTTGTCCAGTCACAGACCACGTTCTCCACGCAGTGTGCCCATTGTCCCGTCACGGAACACGTTCTCCACGCAGGGAGCCCATTGTCCCATCACAGAACACGTTCTCCATGCAGGGAACTCATTGTCCCGTCACAGAATATGTTCTCCGCGCAGGGAACCCATTGTCCCGTCACAGAACACGTTCTCCACGCTGGGAGCCCATTGTCCCATCACAGAACACGTTCTCCATGCAGGGAACTCATTGTCCCGTCACAGAATATGTTCTCCACATAGGGAGCCCATTGTCCCGTCACAGAACACGTTCTCCACGCTGGGAGCCCATTGTCCCATCACCGAACACGTTCTCCACGCAGGGAACCCATTGTCCCTTCACAGAACACATTCTCCACGCAGAGTGACCATTGTCCCGTCACAGACCACGTTCGCCATGCAGGGAGTCCATTGTCCCGACACAGAACACGTTTTCCATGCAGGGAGCCAATTGCCCCCTCATAGACCACGTTTTCCACGCAGGGAGCCCATTGTCTCATCACAGAACAGGTACTCCATGCAGGGAACCCATTGTCCTGTCCCAGAACAGGTACTCCACGCATGGAACCCATTGTCTCATCAGAGAATAGGTTCTCCACGCAGGGAACCCATTGTCCCGTTACAGAACAGGTTCTCCGCGCAGGGAGCCCATTGTCCCGTCACAGGATGCATTCTCCATGTAGGGAGCCCATTGTCTGACACAGACCACGTTCTCCACGCAGGGAACCCCTTGTCCCGTCGCAAAACACGTTCTCCGTGTAGGGAGCCCATTGTCCCGTCTCAGACCACGTTCTCCACGCAGGGAGCCCTTTGTCCCATCAGAGACAACGTTCTCCACGCAGGGAGCCCATTGTCCCGTCACAGACCACGTTCTCCACGCAGGGAACCCGTTGTCCCGTCACAGAATAGGGTCACCATTCAGGGAACCCCTTGTCCCGTCTCGGAACAGGGTCTCCATTCAGGGAAGCCATTGTACTGTCTAGAGCACATTCTCCACGCAGGGAACCCCTTGTGCCGACACAGAACAGGGTCTCCACGCAGGGAACCTGTGGTCCCGTCACGGAACTTGGTCTCCACGCAGGGAGCCCCTTGTCCCGTCACAGACCACGTTCTCCACGCAGGGAGCCCATTGTCCCGTCTCAGACCACGTTCTCCATGCAGGGAGTCCATTGTCCCGTCACAGAACACGTTCTCCACGCAGGGAGCCCATTGTCCCGTCTCAGACCACGTTCTCCATGCAGGGAGTCCATTGTCCCGTCACAGAACACGTTCTCCACGCAGGGAGCCCTTTGCCCCCTCATGGACCACGTTCTCCAGGCAGGGAGCCCATTGTCCTGTCACAGACCACGTTCTCCACGCAGGGAGCCCATTGTCCCGTCACAGAACACGTTCTCCACACAGGGAGCCCATTGTCCCGTCACAGAGCACGTTCTCCACGCAGGGAGCACATTGTCCCGTCACAGAACACGTTCTCCACGCAGGGAGCCGATTGTCAAGTCACAGATTACATTCTCCCCGCAGGGAGTTCATTGTCCCGTCAGAGACAACGTTCTCCACGTAGGGAGCCCATTGTCCCGTTACAGACCACGTTTTCCACGCAGGGAGCGGATTCTCCGTCACAGACCAAGTTGTCCACGCAGGTAGCCCCTTGTCCCATCGCAGAACACGTTCTCCACGCAGGGAGCCCATTGTCCCTTCACAGAACAGGTTCTCCGCGCAGGGAGCCCATTTTCCCGTCGCAGAACACGTTCTCCATGTAGGGAGCCCATTGTCCTGTCACAGACCACGTTCTCCACGCAGGGATACCATTGTCCAGTCACAGAACACGTTCTCCACGCAGGGAGCCAATTTTCCCGTCACAAGACACGTTCTCCGCGCAGGGAGCCTATTGTCCTGTCACGGAACATTTTGTCCACGCAGGGACCCCATTGTCCTGTCACAGAGCACGTTCTCCACGCAGGGATACCATTGTCCCGTCACAGAACACGTTCTCCACGCAGGGAGCCCATTGTCCCGTCACAAGACACGTTCTCCGCGCAGGGAGCCTATTGTTCTGTCACGGAACATGTTCCCCACCCAGGGAACCCGTTGTCCCATCACGGAACATTTTGTCCACGCAGGGAGCCCATTGTCCCATCACAGACCACGTTCTCCACGTAGGGAGCCCGTTGTCCCGTCACAGACCACGTTCTCCACGCAGGGAGCATATTGCCCCACCACAGAAAACGTTCTCCACGCAGGGAGCCCATTGCCCCACCACAGAAAACGTTCTCCACGCAGGGCCCTCATTGTCCCTTCACAGAACAGCTTCTCCACGCAGGGAGCCCATTGTCCCGTCACAGAACACGTTCTCCACGCAGGGACCTCATTTTCCCGTCACAGAACACGTTCTCTTCGCAGGGAGCCAATTGTCACGTCACGGAACACGTTCTCCACGCAGGGCCCTCATTGTCCCTTCACAGAACAGGTTCTCCACGCAGGGAGCCCATTGTCCCGTCACAGAACACGTTCTCCACGTAGGGACCTCATTTTCCCGTCACAGACCACGTTCTGCATGCAGAGAGCCCATTGTCCTCTCACGGATCATATTCTCCACGTAGGGAGCCCATTGTCCCGTCAAGGAACATTTTGTCCACGCAATTAAACCATTGTGCCGTCACGGAACAAGTTCTCCAATAAGGAAGCCCATTGTCCCGTCACGGAACGTATTCTCTAAGAAGGGAACCCTTTGTCCCGTCACAGAGCAGATTCTCCAAGCAGGGAGGCCATTGACCAATCACAGAACACGCTCTCCAAGCAGGGAGTCCATTGTCCCGTCACAGACCACATTCTCCACGCAGGGAGCCCCATGTCAAGTCGCACAGCACGTTCTCCACGCAGGGATCTCATTGTTCCGTCACCGAACACGTTCACCATGTAGGGAGCCGATTGTCCCGTCACAGACCACGTTCTCCACGCAGGGAGCCCATTGTCCCATCACAGACCACGTTCTCCACGCAGGGAGCCCATTGTCCCGTCACGGAACATGTTCCCCACGCAGGGAACCCATTGTCCCATCACGGAATGTTTTGTCCACGCAGGGAGCCCATTGTCCTGTCAGAGAACACGTTCTCCACGCAGAGAGCGCATTGTCCCGTCAGAGAACACGTTCTCCACGCAGAGAGCCCATTGTCCCGTCACAGGACACGTTCTCCATGTAGGGAACCCATTGTCCCGTCACAGACCGCGTTCTCCACGCAGGTAGACCATTGTCCCATCACAGAACACGTTTGCCACACAGGGAGATTATTGTCCCATCGCAGAGCACGTTCACCACGCAGGGAGGCCATTGACCAATCACAGAAGGCGCTCTCCACGCAGGGAGCCCACTGTCCCGTCACAGACCACGTTCTCCACGCAGGGAGCCCATTGCCCCACCACAGAAAACGTTCTCCACGCATGGTCCTCATTGTCCCTTCACAGACGACGTTCTCCAGGCAGGGAGCCCATTGTCCCGTCGCAGAACACGTTCTCCACGCAGGGACCTCATTTTCCCGTCACAGAACACGTTCTCCACGCAGGGAGCCCATTGTCCCGTCACGGAACACGTTCTCCACGCAGGGAGACTATTGTCCCGTCACAGACCACGTTCTCCAAGCACGGAGCCCATTGTCTCGTCGCAGACCATGTTCTGCACGCAGAGAGCCCATTGTCCTCTCACGGATCATATTCTCCACGCAGGGAGCCCATTGTCCCGTCACGGAACATTTTGTCCAAGCAATTAAACCATTGTGCCGTCACGGAACAAGTTCTCCAATAAGGAAGCCCATTGTCCCGTCACGGAACATATTCTCTAAGGAGGGAACCCTTTGTCCCGTCACGGAACAGGTTTTCCATGCAGGGAGGCCATTGACCAATCACAGAACAAGCTCTCCACGCAGGGAGTCCATTGTCCCGTCACAGACCACATTCTCCACGCAGGGAGCCCCATGTCAAGTCGCACAGCACGTTCTCCACGCAGGGATCTCATTGTTCCGTCACCGAACACGTTCACCATGTAGGGAGCCGATTGTCCCGTCACAGACCACGTTCTCCACGCAGGGAGCCCATTGTCCCATCACAGACCACGTTCTCCACGCAGGGAGACCATTGTCCCGTCACGGAACATGTTCCCCACGCAGGGAACCCATTGTCCCATCACGGAATGTTTTGTCCACGCAGGGAGCCCATTGTCCTGTCAGAGAACACGTTCTCCACGCAGAGAGCGCATTGTCCCGTCAGAGAACACGTTCTCCACGCAGAGAGCCCATTGTCCCGTCAGAGAACACGTTCTCCACACAGGGAGCCCGATGTCCCACCACAGAAAACTTTCTCCACGCAGAGAGCCCATTGTCCCGTCACAGACAAGGTTTGTCACGCAGAGAGCCCATTGTCCCGTCAGAGAACACGTTCTCCACACAGGGAGCCCGATGTCCCACCACAGAAAACGTTCTCCACGCAGAGAGCCCATTGTCCCGTCACAGACAAGGTTTGCCACGCAGTGAGCCCATTGTCCCATCACAGAACACGTTCCCCAAGCAGGGAGCACATTGTCCCGTCACAGACCACGTTCACCAAGCAGGGAGCCCATTGTCAAGTCACAGACCACGCTCTCCCCGCAGGGAGCCCATTGCCCCACCACAGAAAATGTTCTCCACGCAGGGTCCTCATTGTCCCTTCACAGAACGGGGTCTCCACGCAGGGAGCGCATTGTCCCATCACAGAACATGTTCTCCATGCAGGGCGCCTGTTGTCCTGTCACGGAACATGTTCCCAACACAGGGAACCCATTGTCCCGGCACAGAACACGTTCTCCACGCAGGGAGCCCATTGTCCCGTCACAGAGCACATTCTCCAAGGAGGGAGCTCATTGTCCCATCACAGACCACGTTCTCCCCGCAGGGAGCCCATTGTCCCATCAGAGAACACGTTCTCCACGCACGGAACCCATTGTCCCGTCACAGAACACTTTCCCCACGCAGGGAGCCCATTGTCCCGTTACAGGACTCGTTCTCCATGTAGGGAGCCCATTGTCCGGTCATAGACCACGTTCTCCACGCAGGTAGCCCATTTTCCCGTCACAGAACACGTTCGCCACACAGGGAGACCATTGTCCCATCGCAGAGCACGTTCACCACGCAGGGAGGCCACTGACCAATCACAGAACACGCTCTCCACGCAGAGAGTCGATTGTCCCGTCACAGACCACGTTCTCCACGCAGGGAGCCCATTGTCCCACTACAAAAAACGTTCTCCACGCAGGGAGCCCATTGTCCTCACACAGAGCACATTCTCCACGCAGGAAGCCTATTGTCCCATCACAGAACAGGTTCTCCATGCAGGGAGGCCATTGACCAATCATAGAACACGTTCTCCACGCAGGGAGCCCATTGTCCCGTCACAGAGCACGTTCTCCACGCAGGGAGACCATTGTCCCGTCACAGAACACGTTCTCCATGCAGGGAGCCTGTTGTCCTGTCACGGAACATGTTCCCAACGCAGGGAACCCATTGTCCCATCACGGAACATTTTGTCCACGCAGGGAGCCCATAGTCCCGTCACAGAGCACGTTCTCGAATCAGGGAGCCCATTGTCCCGTCACAGACCACGTTCTCCACGCAGGGAGCCCATTGTTCCGTCACAGACAAGGTTCGACACGCAGTGAGCCCATTGTCCCATCACAGAGCACGTTCCCCACGCAGGGAGCCCATTGTCCCGTCACAGGACGCCTTCTCCATGTAGGGAGCCCATTGTCCTGTCACAGACCACGTTCTCCACGCAGGGAGCCCATTGTCCCGTCAAAGAACACGTTCGCCACACAGGGAGATTATTGTCCCATCGCAGAGCACGTTCACCACACCGGGAGGCCATTGACCAATCACAGAACACGTTCTCCACGCAGGGAGTCCATTGTCCTGTCACAGACCACGTTCTCCACGCAGGGAGACCATTGCCCCACCACAGAAAACGTTCTTCACGCAGGGTCCTCATTGTCCCTTCACAGAACAGGTTCTCCACGCAGGGAGCACATTGTCCCGTCACAGAACACGTTCTACACGCAGGGAGCCCATTGTCCCGTCACAGACCACGTTCTCCACGCAGGGAACCCCTTGTCCCGTCTCAGAACACGTTCTCCACGCAGGGAGCCCATTGTCCCGTCACAGACCACGTTCTCCAAGCAGGGAGCCCATTGTCCCGTCAGAGAACACGTTCCCCCACACAGAGAGCCCATTGTCCCGTCACAGACCAGGTTCGCCACGCAGGGAACCCATTCTCCCGTCGCAGAACACGTACCCCACGCAGGGAGCCCATTGTCCCGTCGCAGGACTCGTTCTCCATGTAGGGAGCCCATTGTCCTGTCACAGACCACGTTCCTAAAGCAGGTAGCCCATTTTCCCATCGCAGAGCACGTTCACCACGCAGGGAGGCCACTGACCAATCACAGAACACGCTCTCCACGCAGGGAGTCCATTGTCCCGTCACAGGGCACGTTCTCCACGCAGGGAGCCCATTGTCCCACCACAGAAAACGTTCTCCACGCAGGGACCTCATTGTCCCTTCACAGAACAGGTTCTCCACGCAGGGAGCCCATTGTCCCCTCACAGAGCATGTTCTCCAAGCAGGGAGCCCATTGTCCTGTCACAGAGCACGTTCTCCACGCAGGGAGCCCATTGTCCCGTCGCAGAACCGGGGCTCCACGCAGGGAGTTCATTGTCCCGTTACCGAACACGTTCTCCACGCAGGGAGCCAATTGCCCACTCCTAGACAACGTTCTCCACGCAGGGAGCCCCTTGTCCCGTCACAGAACAGGTTCTCCACGCAGGGAGCCCATTGTCCCGTCACAGAGCACGTTCTCCACGCAGGGAGCCCATTGTCCCTTCGCAGAAAATGTTCTCCACGCAGGGTGCCCATTGTCCCGTCACAGAGCACGTTCTCCACGCAGGGAGCCCATTGTCCTGTCACGGAACACGTTCTCCACGCAGAGAGCCCATTGTCCTCTCACGGAACACGTTGTCCACGCAGAGAGCCCATTGTCCTGTCACGGAACATGTTCTCCAAGCAGGGTACCCATTGTCCCTTCACGGAACATGTTCTCCAAGAAGGGAGCCCTTTGTCCCGTCACGGAGCGGGTTCTCCACGCAGGGAGGTCATTGACCAATCTCAGAACACGCTCTCCACGCACAGAGCCCATTGTCCTGTCACAGACCACGTTCTCCACTCAGGGAGCCCGTTGTCCCACCACAGAAAGCGTTCTCCACGCAGGGAGACCATTGACCATTCACAGACCACGTTCGCTATTCAGGGTGCCCATTATCCCATCCCAGACCACGTTCTCCACGCAGGGAACCCATTGTCCCGTTACAGAACAGGTTCTCCTCGCCGGGAACACATTGTCCCGTCACAGACCAAGTTCTCCATGCAGGGAGACCATTGTCCCGTCACAGAACACGTTCTCCACGCTGGGAAGCCATTGTCAAGTCTCAGAACACTTTCTCCACACAGGGAGACCATTGCCCACTCATAGAGCACGTTCTCCACGCAGGGAGCCCATTGTCCCTTCAGAGACCACGTTCTCCATGCAGGGAGCCCATTGTCCCGTCACAGAACACGTTCTCCACGCTGGGAAGCCATTGTCAAGTCTCAGAACACTTTCTCCACACAGGGAGACCATTGCCCACTCATAGACCACGTTCTCCACGCAGGGAGCCCATTGTCCCGTCACAGACCACGTTCTCCACGCTGGGAGCCCATTGTCCCGTCACAGAACACGTTCTCCACGCAGGGAACCCATTGCCCCGTCACAGAACACGTTCTCCATGTAGGGAGCCCATTGTCCCGTCACAGACCACGTTCTCCACGCAGGGAGCCCATTGTCCCGTCAGAACACGTTCTCCATGCAGGGAGCCCATTGTCCCTTCACAGAAGAGGGTCTCCACGCAGGGACCTCATTGTCCTGTCACAGACCACGTTCTCCACACAGGGAACCCATTGTCCTGTCTCAGAACACGTTCTCCATGCAGGGAGCCCATTGTCCCACCACAGAAAACGTTCTCTATGCAGGGACCTCATTGTCCCGTCACAGAACACGTTCTCCACGCAGGGAGCCCATTGTCCCGTCACAGGACACGCTCTCCACGCAGGGAGAATATTGTCCCGTCACAGAGCACGTTCTCCACGCAGGGAGCCCATTGTCAAGTCACAGAGCATGTTCTCCACGCAGGGAGCTCATTGTCCCGTCATAGACCACGTTTTCCAGGCATTGAGCCCATTGTCCCGTCACAGACCACGTTCTCCATGCAGGGAACCCATTGTCCCGTCACCGAAAATGTTCTCCGCGCAGGGAACCCATTGTTCTGTCGCAGAACCGGGTCTCCACGCGGGGAGTTCATTGTCCCGTCACCGAACACGTTCTCCACGCAGGGAGACAATTGCCCACTCCTAGACCACGTTCTCCACGCAGGGATCCCCTTGTCCCGTCACAGAACACGTTCTCCACGCAGGGAGTCCATTGTCCCGTCATAGAACACGTTCTCCACGCAGGGAGCCCATTGTCCCATCACAGACCACGTTCTCCAATAAGGGAGCCCATTGTATTTACAATGAACACGTTCCTCACTCAGGGAGCCCATTGTACCGTCACAGACAACGTTCTCTAGGCAGGTAGGCCATTGTCCCGTCACAGACCACGTTCTCCATGCAGGGAGCCCATTGTCCCTTCATAGAACACGTTCTCCACGCAGGGATCCCCTTCTCCCGTCACAGAACGCGTTCGTCACACAGGGAGACCATTGTCCCGTCGCAGAGCACGTTCTCCACGCAGGGAGTCCATTGTCCCGTCACAGGACACGTTCTCCATGTAGGGAGCCCATTGTCCGTCACAGACCACGTTCTCCAAGCAGGTAGCCCATTGTCCCGTCACAGAACACGTTCGCCACACAAGGAGCCCATTGCCCCATCGCAGAACACGTTCTCCAGGCAGGGAGGTCATTAACCAATCACAGACAACGTTCTCCATGCAGGGAGTCTGTTGTCCCACCACAGAAAACGTTCTCCACGCAGGGACCTCATTGTCCCTTCACAGAACAGGTTCTCCACGCAGGGAGCCCATTGTACCGTCACAAAACACGTTCTCCAAGCAGGGAGCCCATTGTCCCGTCACAGACCACGTTCTCCACGCAGGGAGCCCATTGTCCCGTCACAGACAACATTCTCCACGCAGGGAGCCCCTTGTCCCGTCACAGAACACGTTCTCCATGCTGGGAGCCCATTGTCCCATCACAGACCACGTTCTCCACGCAGGGAGCCCATTGTCCCGTCACAGACCACGTTCTCCACGCAGGGAGGCCATTGTCCCGTCACAGACCACGTTCTCCACGCAGGGAACCTTTTGCCCCGTCATGGAAAAGGTTCTCCAGGCAGGGAGTCCGTTGTCCCGTAACAGATCACGTTCTCCAAGCAGGGAGCCCGTTGTCCCGTCACGAAAGACGTTCTCCACACAGGGAGCCCATTGTCCCATCACGGAACATTTTGTCCACGCAGGGAGCCCATTGTCCCGTCACGGAACACGTTCTCCACGCAGGGAGCCCATTGTCCCGTCACAGAAAATGTTCTCCACGCAGGGAGCCCATTGTCCCATCACAGACCACGGTCTCCATGCATGGAGCGCATTGTCCCGTCACGGAAGACGTTCTCTACACAGGGAGCCCATTGTCCCGTCACGGAACATTTTTTCCACGTAGGGAGCCCATTGTCCCGTCTCGGAACACGTTCTCCACGCAGGGAACCCATTGTCCCGTCACAAAGCATGTTCTCCAAGCAGGGAGCCCATTGTCCATTCAGAGACCACGTTGTCCACTCTGGTAGCCCATTGTCCTTTCACAGACCAAGTTTTATACGCAGGGAGCCCATTGTCCCATCACAGACCACGTTATCCACGCAGGGAGTTCATTGTCCCATCACAGACCCCGTTCTCAAAGCAGGTAGCCCCTTGTCCCGTCACAGAACATGTTCTCCACGCTGGGAGACCATTGTCCCGTCGCAGAGAACCTTCACCCCGCAGGGAGGCCATTGTCCCATCGCAGAACACGTTCTCCACGCAGGGAGCCCATTTTTCCATCACAGACAACGTTCTCCATGCAGGGAGCCCATTGTCCCGTCACAAAACACGTTCTCCACGCAGGGAACACATTGTCCCATCACAGAACTTTTTGTCTACTCAGTGACCAATTGTCCCGTCCCAGAGCACGTTCTCCACGCAGGGAGCTCATTGTCCCGTCACAGAGCACATTCTCCACGCAGGGAGGTCATTGTCTAGTCCCAGACCACGTTCTCCACGCAGGGAGACCATTGTCCCGTCACAGAACACGTCTCCATGCAGAGAGCCCGTTGTCCCGTCACAGACCAGATTCGCCACGCAGTGAGCCCATTGTCCCATCACAGAACAGGTTCTCCACGCAGGGAGCCCATTGTCCCGTCACAGGAAGCATTCTCCATGTAGGGAGCACATTGTCTGACACAGACCACGTTCTCCACGCAGGGAACCCCTTGTCCCGTCGCAAAACACGTTCTCCATGTAGGGAGCCCATTGTCCCGTCTCAGACCACGTTCTCCACGCAGGGAGCCCATTGTCCCGTCACAGACAACGTTCTCCACGCAGGGAGCCCCTTGTCCCGTCACAGAGCCAGTTCTCCACGCAGGGAGACCGTTGTCCTTTCACAGAAAAGGGTCTCCATGCAGGGAACCCCTTGTCCAGTCTCAGAACAGGTTCTCCATTCAGGGAAGCCATTGTCCCGTCACAGAACACGTTCTCCACGCAGGGAACCCCTTGTCCCGACACAGAACAGGGTCTCCACGCAGGGAACCCGTGGTCCCATCACGGAACATGGTCTCCACGCAGGGAGCCCCTTGTACCGTCACAGACCACGTTCTCCACGCAGGGAGCCCATTGTCCCGTCACAGACCACGTTCTCCACGCAGAGAGCCCATTGTCCCGTCACAGACCACGTTCTCCACGCAGGGGACCCATTGTCCCGTCGCAGAACAGGTTCTCAGCGCCGGGAACCCATTGTCCCGTCACGGAAGACGTTCTCCACGCAGGGAACCCATTGTCCTGTCACGGAACATTTTGTCCACGCAGGGAACCCATTGTCCCATCACAGAACACGTTCTCCACGCAGGGAGCCCATTGCCCATTCACAGAGCACGTTCTCCATGCAGGGAGCCCCTTGTCCCGTCACAGAACACGTTCTCCACGCAGGGAGACCATTGTCCCGTCACAGACCACGTTCTCCACGCAGGGAGACCATTGTCCCGTCACGAAAGACGTTCTCCACACAGGGAGCCCATTGTCCCGTCACGGAACATTTTGTCCTCGCAGGGAGCCCATTGTCCCGTCATGGAACGCGTTCTCCACGCAGGGAACCCATTGTCCTGTCACAGAAAATGTTCTCCACGCAGGGAGCCCATTGTCCCATCACAGAACACGTTCTCCACGCAGGGAGCCCATTGTCCCGTCATGGAAGACGTTCTCCACACCGGGAGCCCATTGTCCCGTCGCGGAATACTTTGCCCACTTAGGGACCCCATTGTTCCTTCACGGAACACGTTCTCCACGCAGGGAACCCATTGTCCCGTCACAGAGAATGTTCTCCACGCAGGGAGCCCATTGTCCATTCACAGACCACGTTCTCCACGCAGGGAGCCCATTGTCCATTCACAGACCACGTTTTATACGCAGGGAGCCCATTGTCCCATCACAGACCACGTTATCCAGGCTGGGAGCCCATTGCCCCATCACAGACCACGTTCTCCACGCAGGGAGCCCATTGTCCCATCACGGTACCGGGTCTCCACGCAGGGAGTTCATTGTCCCGTCACAGAACCCGTTCTCCACGCAGGGAACCCCTTGTCCCGACACAGAACAGGGTCTCCACGCAGGGAACCCGTGGTCCCATCACGGAACATGGTCTCCACGCAGGGAGCCCCTTGTACCGTCACAGACCACGTTCTCCACGCAGGGAGCCCATTGTCCCGTCACAGAACACGTTCTCCACGCAGAGAGCCCATTGTCCAGTCACGGAACATTTTGTCAACGCAGGGAACCCATTCTCCCGTCAAGGAATATTTTGTCAGCGTAGGGAACCCATTGTCCCGTCACGGAACATGTTCTCCACGCAGGGAACCCTTTCTCCCGTCACGGAACAGGTTCTGCACGCAGGGTGACCATTGTCCTGTCACAGAACACGTTCTCCAATAAGGGAGCCCATTGTCCCGTCACAGAACAGGGTCTCCACGCAGGGAGTTCATTGTCCCGTCACAGAACACGTTCTCCAAGCAGAGAGCTCATTGTCCCATCACAGACCACGTTCTCCACGCAAGGAGCCCATTGTCCCGTCATAGAACACGTTCTCCACGCAGGGAGCCCATTGTCCCGTCTGAAACCAGGTTCACAAACCAGGGAGACCATTGTCCCGTCACAGAACAGGTTCTCCGAGCAGGGAGCTCATTGTCCCGTCACAGGCCCCGTTCTCAACGCAGGCAGCCCCTTGTCCCGTCGCAGAACACTTTCTCCACGCTGGGAGACCATTGTCCCGTCGCAGAGAACCTTCGCCGCGCAGGGAGCCCATTGTCCCGTCGCAGAGCACCTTCGCCGCGCAGGGAGCCCATTGTCCCATCGCAGAATACGTTCTCATTGTAGGGAGCCCATTTTTCCGTCACAGACCACGTTATCCATGCAGGTAGCTCATTGTCCCGTCACAGACCACGTTCTCCATGCAGGGAACACATTGTCCCATCATGGAACATTTTGTCTACTCAGTGACCAGTTGTCCAGTCACAGAGCACGTTCAACACGCAGGGAGCTCATTGTCCCGTCACAGAGCACGTTCTCCACGCAGGGAGGTCATTGTCTAGTCCCAGACCACGTTCTCCACTCAGGGAGACCATTGTCCCGTCACAGAACACGTCTCCATGCAGAGAGCCCGTTGTCCCATCACAGACCAGGTTCGCCACGCAGTGAGCCCATTGTCCCATCACAGAACAGGTTCTCCACGCAGGGAGCCCATTGTCCCGTCACAAGACGCATTCTCCATGTAGGGAGCCCATTGTCTGACACAGACCACGTTCTACATGCAGGGAACCCCTTGTCCCGTCGCAAAACACGTTCTCCATGTAGGGAGCCCATTGCCCCGTCTCAGACCACGTTCTCCACGCAGGGAGCTTATTGTCCCGTCACAGGCCACGTTCTCCACGCAGGGAGCCCTTTGTCCGTCACAGAACACGTTCTCCACGCAGGGAACCCATTGTCCCGACACAGAACACGTTCTCCACGCACGGAGCCCATTGTCCCGTCGCAGAACACGTTCTCCACGCAGGGATACCATTGTCCTGTCACGGAACATGTTCTCCACGCAGGGAACCCATTGTCCCGTCACGGAACAGGTTCTTTGCGCAGGGAGCCCATTGTCCCGTCACAGGACACGTTAACCACGCAGGGAGCCCTTTCTCCGTCATAGAAAACGTTCTCCAAGCAGGTAGCCCATTGTCCCGTCACAGAACACGTTCGCCACACAGGGTGACCATTGTCCCATCACGGAACATTTTGTCAACTCTGGGAACCCTTTGTCCCGTCACGGAACAGGTTCTCCACGCAGGGAGGCCATTGACCAATCACTGAACACGTCCTCCACGCAGGGAGCCCATTGTCCCGTCACAGAAACGGGACTCCTAACAGGGAGTTCATTGTCCCGTCACAGAACACGTTCTCCACGCAGGAAGCCAATTGCCCACTCCTAGACCATGTTCTCCACGCAGGGAGCCCCTTGTCCTGCCACAGAACAGGTTCTCCAAGCAGGGATCCCATTGTCCCGTCACACACCACGTTCTCCACGCAGGGAGCCAATTGTCCCGTCACAGAACCGGGTCTCCCCACAGGGAGTTCATTGTCCCGTCACAGACCACGTTCTCCACGCAGGGAGCCCATTGTCCCGCCACAGACCACGTTCTCCACGCAGGGAGCCCATTGTCCCGTCACAGACCACGTTCTCCACGTAGGGAGCCCATTGTCCCGTCGCAGAGCACGTTCTCCACGCAGGGACCGCTTGTCCCATCACAGAACATGTTTGCCACGCAGGGAGCCCCTTGTCCCATCTCAGACCACGTTCTCCACGCAGGGAGCTCATTGTCCCGTCACAGAACACTTTCTCCACGCAGGGAGCCCATTGTCCTGACACAGAGCACGTTCTCCACACAGGGAGCCCTTTGTCCCGTCAGGGAACATTTTGTCCACGCGGGGAACCCATTGTCCCGTCACGGAACATATTCTCCAAGAAGGGAACCCTTTGTCCTGTCACGGAACAGATTCTCCACGCATGGAGCCCATTGTCCCGTCACAGACCGCGTTCTCCACGCAGGGAGCACATTGTCCCATCACAGAACACGGTCTCCACGCAGGGAGCCCATTGTCCCGACACAGAAAATGTTCGCCACGCAGGGAGCCCGTTGTCCCGTCACAGAACAAGTTCTCCATGCAGGGAGTTCATTGTCCCGTCACCGAACACGTTCTCCACGCAGGGAGCCAATTGCCCACCCCTAGACCACGTTTTCCACGCAGGGAGCCCATTGTCCCGTCACAGACCACGTTTGCCACACAGGGAGACCATTGTCCTGACACAGAGCACGTTCTCCACGCAGGGAACCCATTGTCTCGTCACAGAACACGTTCTCCATGTAGAGAGCCCATTTTCCCGTCACAGACCACGTTCTCCGTGCAGGGAGCCCATTGTCCCGTCACAGAACACGTTCTCCACGCAGGGAGCCCATTGTCCCGTCACAAGACACGTTCTCCACGCAGGGAGCCCATTGTCCTGTCACGGAATATTTTCCCCATGCAGGGAAACCATTGTCCCATCACGGAATATTTTGTCCACGCAGGGAGCCCATTGTCCCATCACAGAGCACATTCTCCACGCAGGGAGCTCATTCTCCTGTCCCAGAACACGTTCTCCACGCAGGGAGCCCATTGTCCCGTCACAGACCACGTTCTCCACGCACTGATCCCAGTGTCCCGTCACGGAACACGTTCTCCACGCTGGGAAGCCATTGTCCCGTCACAGACCACGTTCGCCACACAGGGAGACCATTGTCCCATCGCAGAGCAGGTTTACCACGCAGGGAGCGCATTGACCAATCACAGAACACGCTCTCCATGCAGGGAGCCCATTGTCCCACCACAGAAAACGTTCTCCACGCAGGGACCTCATTGTCCCATCACAGAACACGTTCTCCACGCAGGGAGCCCATTGTCACGTCACAGAACACGTTCTCCACGCTGGGAGTCCATTGTCCCACCACAGAAAACGTTCTCCAAGCAGGGAGCCCATTGTCCCGCCACAGAACACGATCCCCACGCAGGGAGCCCATTCTCCCGTCACAGAACACGTTCTCCACGCAGAGAGCCCATTTTCCCATCACAGACCACGTTCTCCACACAGGGAGCAACTTGCCCTGTCATGGAACACGTTCTCCACGCAGGGAGACTATTGTCCCGTCACAGAAAATGTTCTCCACGCAGGGATCCCATTGTCCTGTCACAGAACCGGGTCTCCACGCGGGGACATCATTGTCCCGTCACAGAACAGGTTCTCCACGCAGGGAGCCCATTGTCCCGTCACAGAATACGGTCTCCACGCAGGGAGCCCATTGTCCTCTCACAGATCACGTTCTCCACTCAGGGAGCCCATTGTTATGTCACAGAACCGGGTCTCCACGCAGGGACATCATTGTCCCGTCACAGAACAGGTTCTCCACGCAGGGAGACCATTGTCCCGGCACGGAAGAAGTTCTCCACACAGGGAGCCCATTGTCCCATCACGGAACACGCTCTCCACACAGGGAGTCCACTGTCCCTCCACAGAAAACGTTCTCCAGCCAGGGAGCCCATTGTCCCGTCACAGAACGCGTTCTCCATGCAGGGAGCCCATTGTCCTCTCACAGATCAAGTTCTCCACGCAGGGAGGCCATTGTCCCGTCACAGACCACGTTCTCCACGCAGTGAGCCAATTGACCCGTTACGGAACACGTTCACCACGCAGGGAGACCATTGTCCCGTCACAGAAAATGTTCTCCACGCAGGGAGCCCATTGTCCCATCACAGAGCACCTTCTCCACGCAGGGAGCCCATTGTCCCGTCACAGACCACGTTCTCCACGCAGGGAGACCATTGTCCCGACACGGAAGACGTTCTCCACACAGGGAACCCATTGTCCCGTCACGGAGCACGTTCTCCAAACAGGGAACCCATTGTCCCGTCACAGAGCACGTTCTTCAAGCAGAGATCTGATTGTCCCGTCACAGACCACGTTCTCCACGCAGGGAGCCCATTGTCCCGTCACAGAACATGTACTCCACGCAGAGAGCCCATTATCCCGTCACAGACCAGGTTCGCCATGCAGTGAGCCCATTGTCCCATCACAGAACACGTTCGCCACGCAGGGAGACCATTGTCCTGTCGCAGAGCACGTTCACCACGCAGGAACCCATCGTCCCGTCGCAGAACACGTTCTCCATGTAGGGAGCAAATTTTTCCTTCACAGACCACGTTCTCCATGCAGGGAGCCGATTGTCCCATCACGGAACACATTCTCCAAGAAGGGAGACCATTGTCCCGTCACAGAACACGTTCTCCACGCAGGGATACCATTGTCCCGTCACAGAACATGTTCTCCACACAGGGAGCCCATTGTCCCGTCACAAGACACGTTCTCCACGCAGGGAGCCTATTGTCCTGTCACTGAATATTTTGTCCACACAGGCATCCTATTGTCCCGTCACAGAGCACTTTCTCCACGCAGGGAGCTCATTGTCCCTTCACAGACCACGTTCTCCACGCAGGCAGCCCATTGTCCCGTCACAAAACATGTTCTCCACGCAGAGAGCCCATTGTCCGTCACAGACCACGTTCTCCACGCAGGTAGCCCATTGTCCCGTCACAGAACACGTTCGCCACACAGGGTGACCATTATCCCATCGCAGAGCACGTTCACCATGCAGGGAGCCCTTTGACCAATCACAGAACACGCTCTCCACGCAGGGTGTCCATTGTCCCGTCACGGAACACATTCTCCACGCAGGGAGCCCATTGTCCTGTCACAGACCAGGTTCGCCAACCAGGGAGACCATTGTCCCATCAAAGAACACGTTCTCCATGCAGGGAGCCCATTGTCCTGTCTCAGACCACGTTCTCCACGCAGGGACATCATTGTCCAGTCACAGAAAACGTTCTCCACGCAGGGAGCCGATTGTCCCGTCACAGACCACGTTCTCCACGCAGGGAGCCCATTGTCCCGTCACAGACCACATTCTCCACGCAGGGAGCCCATTCTCCCGTCACAGAACACGTTCTCCACGCAGGGTGACCATTGTCCCACCACAGAAAACGTTCTCCACGCAGGGATCCTATTGTCCCGTCTCAGAGCACGTTCTCCACGTAGGGAGCCCATTGACCCATCACAGACCACGCTCTGCACGTAGGGAGCCCATTGTCCCGTCACAGAACAGGTTCTCCGCGCAGGGAGGCCATTGTCCCGTCACAGGACATGTTCACCACGCAGGGAGCCCTTTGTCCGTCACAGAACACGTCCGCCACGCAGGGAGACCATTGTCCCGTCGCAGAGCACGTTCTCCACGCAGGGAGCCTACTGTCCTGTCACAGAGCACGTTCTCCACGAAGGGAGAACTTCTGAGGTGCTCCCATTCGCCGGCAGGCCAGTTTGCACAGCACAAACAATTGGCCTCTGTTCCCAAACATAAAGAGGTAGGACTGAAAGATGCTGCTGGATCTCTTCAGTGCACAGCAAGCTATGCAACAGAGCCGTCCACATTGCTGTCGCTCTTTCCTTTGTCAAGAAAACGTCCGTTGTATTGCCACTTCTGAGGTGCTCCCATTTGCCTGCAGCCCAGTTGGCACAGCACAAACAATTGGCCTCTGTTCCCAAACCAAAAGAGGTAGGACTGACAGATGCTGCTGGATCTCTTCGGTGCACAGCAAGCTATGCAACAGAGCCGTCCACATTGCTGTCTCTCTTTCCTTTGTCAAGAAAACGTCCGTTGCATTGCCACTTCTGAGGTGCTCCCATTCGCCTGCAGACCAGTTGGCACAGCACAAACAATTGGCCTCTGTTCCCAAACAAAGAGAGACAGGACTGAAAGATGCTGCTGGATCTCTTCAGTGCACAGCAAGCTATGCAACAGAGCCGTCCACATTGCTGTCTCTCTTTCCTTTGTCAAGAAAACGTCCGTTGTATTGCCACTTCTGAGGTGCTCCCATTCGCCTGCAGCCCAGTTTGCACAGCACAAACAATTGGCCTCCGCTCCCAAACCAAAAGAGGTAGGACTGAAAGAGGCTGCTGGATCTCTTCAGTGCACAGCAAGCTATGCAACAGAGCCGTCCACATTGCTGTCTCTCTTTCCTTTGTCAAGAAAACGTCCGTTGTATTGCCACTTCTGAGGTGCTCCCATTCGCCTGCAGGCCAGTTGGCACAGCACAAACAATTGGCCTCTGTTCCCAAACCAAAAGAGGTAGGACTGAAAGAGGCTGCTGGACCTCTTCTGTGCACAGCAAGCTATGCAACAGAGCCGTCCACATTGCTCTCTCTCTTTCCTTTGTCAAGAAAACGTCCGTTGTATTGCCACTTCTGAGGTGCTCCCATTCGCCTGCAGCCCAGTTTGCACAGCACAAACAATTGGCCTCTGTTCCCAAACAAAGAGAGACAGGACTGAAAGACGCTGCTGGATCTCTTCAGTGCACAGCAAGCTATGCAACAGAGCCGGCCACATTGCTGTCTCTCTTTCCTTTGTCAAGAAAACGTCCGTTGTATTGCCACTTCTGAGGTGCTCCCATTTGCCTGCAGGCCAGTTTGCACAGCACAAACAATTGGCCTCTGTTCCCAAACAAAAAGAGGTAGGACTGAAAGACGCTGCTGGATCTCTTCAGTGCACAGCAAGCTATGCAACAGAGCCGTCCACATTGCTGTCTCTCTTTCCTTTGTCAAGAAATCGTCCGTTGCATTGCCACTTCTGAGGTGCTCCCATTCGCCTGCAGCCCAGTTTGCACAGCACAAACAATTGGCCTCTGTTCCCAAACAAAAAGAGGTAGGACTGAAAGATGCTGCTGGATCTCTTCAGTGCACAGCAAGCTATGCGACACAGCCGTCCACATTGCTGTCTCTCTTTCCTTTGTCAAGAAAACGTCCGTTGTATTGCCACTTCTGAGGTGCTCCCATTCGCCTGCAGGCCAGTTTGCGCAGCACAAACAATTGGCCTCTGTTCCCAAACCAAAAGAGGTAGGACTGAAAGAGGCTGCTGGACCTCTTCTGTGCACAGCAAGCTATGCAACAGAGCCGTCCACATTGCTGTCTCTCTTTCCTTTGTCAAGAAAACGTCCGTTGTATTGCCACTTCTGAGGTGCTCCCATTCGCCTGCAGCCCAGTTTGCACAGCACAAACAATTGGCCTCTGTTCCCAAACCAAAAGAGGTAGGACTGAAAGAGGCTGCTGGACCTCTTCAGTGCACAGCAAGCTATGCAACAGAGCCGTCCACATTGCTGTCTCTCTTTCCTTTGTCAAGAAAATGTCCGTTGTATTGCCACTTCTGAGGTGCTCCCATTCACCTGCAGGCCAGTTTGCACAGCACAAACAATTGGCCTCTGTTCCCAAACAAAAAGAGGTAGGACTGAAAGACGCTGCTGGATCTCTTCAGTGCACAGCAAGCTATGCAACAGAGCCGTCCACATTGCTGTCTCTCTTTCCTTTGTCAAGAAATCGTCCGTTGCATTGCCACTTCTGAGGTGCTCCCATTCACCTGCAGGCCAGTTTGCACAGCACAAACAATTGGCCTCTGTTCCCAAACAAAAAGAGGTAGGACTGAAAGATGCTGCTGGATCTCTTCAGTGCACAGCAAGCTATGCAACAGAGCCGGCCACATTGCTGTCTCTCTTTCCTTTGTCAAGAAAACGTCCGTTGTATTGCCACTTCTGAGGTGCTCCCATTCGCCTGCAGGCCAGTTGGCACAGCACAAACAATTGACCTCTGTTCCCAAACAAAGAGAGACAGGACTGAAAGACGCTGCTGGATCTCTTCAGTGCACAGCAAGCTATGCAACAGAGCCGTCCACATTGCTGCCTCTCTTTCCTTTGGCAAGAAAACATCTGTTGTATTGCCACTTCTGAGGTGCTCCCATTCGCCTGCAGCCCAGTTTGCACAGCACAAATAATTGGCCTCTGTTCCCAAACAAAGAGAGACAGGACTGAAAGAGGCTGCTGGACCTCTTCAGTGCACAGCAAGCTATGCAACAGAGCCGTCCACATTGCTGTCTCTCTTTCCTTTGTCAAGAAAACGTCCGTTGTATTGCCACTTCTGAGGTGCTCCCATTCGCCTGCAGGCCAGTTTGCACAGCACAAACAATTGGCCTCTGTTCCCAAACAAAAAGAGGTAGGACTGAAAGACGCTGCTGGATCTCTTCAGTGCACAGCAAGCTATGCAACAGAGCCGTCCACATTGCTATCTCTCTTTCCTTTGTCAAGAAATCGTCCGTTGTATTCTCACTTCTGAGGTGCTCCCATTCGCCTGCAGGCCAGTTTGCACAGCACAAACAATTGGCCTCTGTTCCCAAACAAAAAGAGGTAGGACTGAAAGAGGCTGCTGGATCTCTTCAGTGCACAGCAAGCTATGCAACAGAGCCGTCCACATTGCTGTCTCTCTTTCCTTTGTCAAGAAAACGTCCGTTGCATTGCCACTTCTGAGGTGCTCCCATTCGCCTGCAGGCCAGTTTGCACAGCACAAACAATTGGCCTCTGTTCCCAAACAAAAAGAGGTAGGACTGAAAGATGCTGCTGGATCTCTTCAGTGCACAGCAAGCTATGCAACAGAGCCGTCCACATTGCTGCCTCTCTTTCCTTTGTCAAGAAAACGTCCGTTGTATTGCCACTTCTGAGGTGCTCCCATTCGCCTGCAGCCCAGTTTGCACAGCACAAATAACTGGCCTCTGCTCCAAAACAAAGAGAGACAGGACTGAAAGACGCTGCTGGATCTCTTCAGTGCACAGCAAGCTATGCAACAGAGCCGTCCACATTGCTATCTCTCTTTCTTTTGTCAAGAAATCGTCCGTTGTATTCTCACGTCTGAGGTGCTCCCATTCGCCTGCAGCCCAGTTTGCACAGCACAAACAATTGGCCTCTGTTCCCAAACAAAAAGAGGTAGGACTGAAAGACGCTGCTGGACCTCTTCAGTGCACAGCAAGCTATGCAACAGAGCCGTCCACATTGCTGTCTCTCTTTCCTTTGTCAAGAAAATGTCCGTTGTATTGCCACTTCTGAGGTGCTCCCATTTGCCTGCAGGCCAGTTGGCACAGCACAAACAATTGGCCTCTGTTCCCAAACAAAAAGAGGTAGGACTGAAAGATGCTGCTGGATCTCTTCAGTGCACAGCAAGCTATGCAACAGAGCCGTCCACATTGCTGTCGCTCTTTCCTTTGTCAAGAAAACGTCCGTTGTATTGCCACTTCTGAGGTGCTCCCATTCGCCTGCAGCCCAGTTTGCACAGCACAAACAATTGGCCTCTGTTCCCAAACAAAGAGAGACAGGACTGAAAGACGCTGCTGGATCTCTTCAGTGCACAGCAAGCTATGCAACAGAGCCGTCCACATTGCTATCTCTCTTTCCTTTGTCAAGAAAACGTCCGTTGTATTCTCACTTCTGAGGTGCTCCCATTCGCCTGCAGGCCAGTTTGCACAGCACAAACAATTGGCCTCTGTTCCCAAACAAAAAGAGGTAGGACTGAAAGACGCTGCTGGACCTCTTCAGTGCACAGCAAGCTATGCAACAGAGCCGTCCACATTGCTGTCTCTCTTTCCTTTGTCAAGAAAACGTCCGTTGTATTGCCACTTCTGAGGTGCTCCCATTTGCCTGCAGGCCAGTTTGCACAGCACAAACAATTGGCCTCTGTTCCCAAACAAAAAGAGGTAGGACTGAAAGACGCTGCTGGATCTCTTCAGTGCACAGCAAGCTATGCAACAGAGCCGTCCACATTGCTATCTCTCTTTCCTTTGTCAAGAAATCGTCCGTTGCATTGCCACTTCTGAGGTGCTCCCATTCGCCTGCAGCCCAGTTTGCACAGCACAAACAATTGGCCTCTGTTCCCAAACAAAAAGAGGTAGGACTGAAAGACGCTGCTGGATCTCTTCAGTGCACAGCAAGCTATGCAACAGAGCCGTCCACATTGCTGTCTCTCTTTCCTTTGTCAAGAAAACGTCCGTTGTATTGCCACTTCTGAGGTGCTCCCATTGGCCTGCAGGCCAGATTGCACAGCACAAATAATTGGCCTCTGCTCCCAAACAAAGAGAGACAGGACTGAAAGACGCTGCTGGATCTCTTCAGTGCACAGCAAGCTATGCAACAGAGCCGTCCACATTGCTGTCTCTCTTTCCTTTGTCAAGAAAACGTCCGTTGCATTGCCACTTCTGAGGTGCTCCCATTCGCCTGCAGGCCAGTTGGCACAGCACAAACAATTGGCCTCTGTTCCCAAACAAAGAGAGACAGGACTGAAAAATGCTGCTGGATCTCTTCAGTGCACAGCAAGCTATGCAACAGAGCCGTCCACATTGCTGTCTCTCTTTCCTTTGTCAAGAAAACGTCCGTTGTATTCTCACGTCTGAGGTGCTCCCATTCGCCTGCAGGCCAGTTTGCACAGCACAATTGGCCTCTGTTCCCAAACAAAAAGAGGTAGGACTGAAAGACGCTGCTGGATCTCTTCAGTGCACAGCAAGCTATGCAACAGAGCCGTCCACATTGCTGCCTCTCTTTCCTTTGTCAAGAAAACGTCCGTTGTATTGCCACTTCTGAGGTGCTCCCATTCGCCTGCAGCCCAGTTTGCACAGCACAAATAATTGGCCTCTGCTCCCAAACAAAGAGAGACAGGACTGAAAGACGCTGCTGGATCTCTTCAGTGCACAGCAAGCTATGCAACAGAGCCGTCCACATTGCTATCTCTCTTTCTTTTGTCAAGAAATCGTCCGTTGTATTCTCACGTCTGAGGTGCTCCCATTTGCCTGCAGGCCAGTTTGCACAGCACAAACAATTGGCCTCTGTTCCCAAACCAAAAGAGGTAGGACTGAAAGATGCTGCTGGATCTCTTCAGTGCACAGCAAGCTATGCAACAGAGCCGTCCACATTGCTGTCTCTCTTTCCTTTGTCAAGAAAACGTCCGTTGTATTGCCACTTCTGAGGTGCTCCCATTCGCCTGCAGGCCAGTTTGCACAGCACAAACAATTGGCCTCTGTTCCCAAACAAAAAGAGGTAGGACTGAAAGACGCTGCTGGATCTCTTCAGTGCACAGCAAGCTATGCAACAGAGCCGTCCACATTGCTATCTCTCTTTCCTTTGTCAAGAAATCGTCCGTTGTATTCTCACTTCTGAGGTGCTCCCATTCGCCTGCAGGCCAGTTTGCACAGCACAAACAATTGGCCTCTGCTCCCAAACAAAAAGAGGTAGGACTGAAAGACGCTGCTGGACCTCTTCAGTGCACAGCAAGCTATGCAACAGAGCCGTCCACATTGCTCTCTCTCTTTCCTTTGTCAAGAAAACGTCCGTTGTATTGCCACTTCTGAGGTGCTCCCATTCGCCTGCAGCCCACTTTGCACAGCAAAAATAATTGGCCTCTGCTCCCAAACAAAAAGAGACAGGACTGAAAGACGCTGCTGGATCTCTTCAGTGCACAGCAAGCTATGCGTCACAGCCGTCCACATTGCTGTCTCTCTTTCCTTTGTCAAGAAAATGTCCGTTGTATTCTCACTTCTGAGGTGCTCCCATTTGCCTGCAGGCCACTTTGCACAGCACAAACAATTGGCCTCTGTTCCCAAACAAAAAGAGGTAGGACTGAAAGATGCTGCTGGACCTCTTCAGTGCACAGCAAGCTATGCAACAGAGCCGTCCACATTGCTGTCTCTCTTTCCTTTGTCAAGAAAACGTCCGTTGTATTGCCACTTCTGAGGTGCTCCCATTCGCCTGCAGCCCAGTTTGCACAGCACAAACAATTGGCCTCTGTTCCCAAACAAAAAGAGGTAGGACTGAAAGAGGCTGCTGGATCTCTTCAGTGCACAGCAAGCTATGCAACAGAGCCGTCCACATTGCTGTCTCTCTTTCCTTTGTCAAGAAAACGTCCGTTGTATTGCCACTTCTGAGGTGCTCCCATTCGCCTGCAGCCCAGTTTGCACAGCACAAATAATTGGCCTCTGCTCCCAAACAAAAAGAGGTAGGACTGAAAGACGCTGCTGGATCTCTTCAGTGCACAGCAAGCTATGCAACAGAGCCGTCCACATTGCTATCTCTCTTTCTTTTGTCAAGAAATCGTCCGTTGTATTCTCACGTCTGAGGTGCTCCCATTCGCCTGCAGGCCAGTTTGCACAGCACAAACAATTGGCCTCTGTTCCCAAACAAAAAGAGGTAGGACTGAAAGAGGCTGCTGGACCTCTTCAGTGCACAGCAAGCTATGCAACAGAGCCGTCCACATTGCTGTCTCTCTTTCCTTTGTCAAGAAAATGTCCGTTGTATTGCCACTTCTGAGGTGCTCCCATTCGCCTGCAGGCCAGTTTGCACAGCACAAACAATTGGCCTCTGTTCCCAAACCAAAAGAGGTAGGACTGAAAGATGCTGCTGGATCTCTTCAGTGCACAGCAAGCTATGCAACAGAGCCGTCCACATTGCTCTCTCTCTTTCCTTTGTCAAGAAAACATCCGTTGTATTGCCACTTCTGAGGTGCTCCCATTCGCCTGCAGCCCAGTTTGCACAGCACAAACAATTGGCCTCTGTTCCCAAACAAAGAGAGACAGGACTGAAAGACGCTGCTGGATTTCTTCAGTGCACAGCAAGCTATGCAACAGAGCCGTCCACATTGCTATCTCTCTTTCCTTTGTCAAGAAATCGTCCGTTGTATTCTCACTTCTGAGGTGCTCCCATTCGCCTGCAGCCCAGTTTGCACAGCACAAACAATTGGCCTCTGTTCCCAAACAAAAAGAGGTAGGACTGAAAGACGCTGCTGGACCTCTTCAGTGCACAGCAAGCTATGCAACAGAGCCGTCCACATTGCTGTCTCTCTTTCCTTTGTCAAGAAAACGTCCGTTGTATTGCCACTTCTGAGGTGCTCCCATTTGCCTGCAGCCCAGTTTGCACAGCACAAACAATTGGCCTCTGTTCCCAAACAAAAAGAGGTAGGACTGAAAGACGCTGCTGGATCTCTTCAGTGCACAGCAAGCTATGCAACAGAGCCGTCCACATTGCTATCTCTCTTTCCTTTGTCAAGAAATCGTCCGTTGCATTGCCACTTCTGAGGTGCTCCCATTCGCCTGCAGGCCAGTTTGCACAGCACAAATAACTGGCCTCTGCTCCAAAACAAAGAGAGACAGGACTGAAAGACGCTGCTGGATCTCTTCAGTGCACAGCAAGCTATGCAACAGAGCCGTCCACATTGCTATCTCTCTTTCTTTTGTCAAGAAATCGTCCGTTGTATTCTCACGTCTGAGGTACTCCCATTCGCCTGCAGGCCAGTTTGCACAGCACAAACAATTGGCCTCTGTTCCCAAACAAAAAGAGGTAGGACTGAAAGACGCTGCTGGATCTCTTCAGTGCACAGCAAGCTATGCAACAGAGCCGTCCACATTGCTGTCTCTCTTTCCTTTGTCAAGAAAATGTCCGTTGTATTGCCACTTCTGAGGTGCTCCCATTCGCCTGCAGGCCAGTTTGCACAGCACAAACAATTGGCCTCTGTTCCCAAACCAAAAGAGGTAGGACTGAAAGATGCTGCTGGATCTCTTCAGTGCACAGCAAGCTATGCAACAGAGCCGTCCACATTGCTGTCTCTCTTTCCTTTGTCAAGAAAACGTCCGTTGTATTGCCACTTCTGAGGTGCTCCCATTTGCCTGCAGCCCAGTTTGCACAGCACAAACAATTGGCCTCTGTTCCCAAACAAGAAGAGGTAGGACTGAAAGACGCTGCTGGATCTCTTCAGTGCACAGCAAGCTACGCAACAGAGCCGTCCACATTGCTATCTCTCTTTCCTTTGTCAAGAAATCGTCCGTTGCATTGCCACTTCTGAGGTGCTCCCATTCGCCTGCAGGCCAGTTTGCACAGCACAAACAATTGGCCTCTGTTCCCAAACAAAAAGAGGTAGGACTGAAAGAGGCTGCTGGATCTCTTCAGTGCACAGCAAGCTATGCAACAGAGCCGTCCACATTGCTGTCTCTCTTTCCTTTGTCAAGAAAACGTCCGTTGTATTGCCACTTCTGAGGTGCTCCCATTCGCCTGCAGCCCAGTTTGCACAGCACAAATAATTGGCCTCTGCTCCCAAACAAAGAGAGACAGGACTGAAAGATGCTGCTGGATCTCTTCAGTGCACAGCAAGCTATGCAACAGAGCCGTCCACATTGCTGTCTCTCTTTCCTTTGTCAAGAAATCGTCCGTTGCATTGCCACTTCTGAGGTGCTCCCATTCGCCTGCAGGCCAGTTTGCACAGCACAAACAATTGGCCTCTGTTCCCAAACAAAGAGAGACAGGACTGAAAAATGCTGCTGGATCTCTTCAGTGCACAGCAAGCTATGCAACAGAGCCGTCCCCATTGCTGTCTCTCTTTCCTTTGTCAAGAAAACGTCCGTTGTATTGCCACTTCTGAGGTGCTCCCATTCGCCTGCAGCCCAGTTTGCACAGCACAAACAATTGGCCTCTGTTCCCAAACAAAAAGAGGTAGGACTGAAAGATGCTGCTGGATCTCTTCAGTGCACAGCAAGCTATGCAACAGAGCCGTCCACATTGCTGTCTCTCTTTCCTTTGTCAAGAAAACGTCCGTTGCATTGCCACTTCTGAGGTGCTCCCATTTGCCTGCAGCCCAGTTTGCACAGCACAAACAATTGGCCTCTGTTCCCAAACCAAAAGAGGTAGGACTGAAACAGGCTGCTGGACCTCTTCTGTGCACAGCAAGCTATGCAACAGAGCCGTCCCCATTGCTGTCTCTCTTTCCTTTGTCAAGAAAACGTCCGTTGTATTGCCACTTCTGAGGTGCTCCCATTCACCTGCAGCCCAGTTTGCACAGCACAAACAATTGGCCTCTGTTCCCAAACAAAAAGAGGTAGGACTGAAAGAGGCTGCTGGACCTCTTCAGTGCACAGCAAGCTATGCAACAGAGCCGTCCACATTGCTGTCTCTCTTTTCTTTGTCAAGAAAACGTCCGTTGTATTGTCACTTCTGAGGTGCTCCCATTGGCCTGCAGCCCAGTTTGCACAGCACAAACAATTGGCCCCTGTTCCCAAACAAAAAGAGGTAGGACTGAAAGAGGCTGCTGGATCTCTTCAGTGCACAGCAAGCTATGCAACAGAGCCGTCCACATTGCTGTCTCTCTTTCCTTTGTCAAGAAAACGTCCGTTGTATTGCCACTTCTGAGGTGCTCCCATTCGCCTGCAGCCCAGTTTGCACAGCACAAACAATTGGCCTCTGTTCCCAAACAAAGAGAGACAGGACTGAAAGACGCTGCTGGATCTCTTCAGTGCACAGCAAGCTATGCAACAAAGCCGTCCACATTGCTGTCTCTCTTTCCTTTGTCAAGAAAACGTCCGTTGTATTGCCACTTCTGAGGTGCTCCCATTCGCCTGCAGCCCACTTTGCACAGCACAAACAATTGGCCTCTGTTCCCAAACCAAAAGAGGTAGGACTGAAAGATGCTGCTGGATCTCTTCAGTGCACAGCAAGCTATGCAACAGAGCCGTCCACATTGCTGTCTCTCTTTCCTTTGTCAAGAAAACGTCCGTTGTATTGCCACTTCTGAGGTGCTCCCATTTGCCTGCAGGCCAGTTTGCACAGCACAAACAATTGGCCTCTGTTCCCAAACAAAAAGAGACAGGACTGAAAGACGCTGCTGGATCTCTTCAGTGCACAGCAAGCTATGCAACAGAGCCGTCCACATTGCTATCTCTCTTTCCTTTGTCAAGAAATCGTCCGTTGCATTGCCACTTCTGAGGTGCTCCCATTCGCCTGCAGGCCAGTTTGCACAGCACAAACAATTGGCCTCTGTTCCCAAACCAAAAGAGGTAGGACTGAAAGACGCTGCTGGATCTCTTCAGTGCACAGCAAGCTATGCAACAGAGCCGTCCACATTGCTGTCTCTCTTTCCTTTGTCAAGAAAACGTCCGTTGTATTGCCACTTCTGAGGTGCTCCCATTCGCCTGCAGCCCAGTTTGCACAGCACAAATAATTGGCCTCTGCTCCCAAACAAAGAGAGACAGGACTGAAAGACGCTGCTGGATCTCTTCAGTGCACAGCAAGCTATGCAACAGAGCCGTCCACATTGCTGTCTCTCTTTCCTTTGTCAGGAAAACATCCGTTGTATTGCCACTTCTGAGGTGCTCCCGTTCGCCTGCAGGCCAGTTTGCACAGCACAAACAATTGGCCTCTGTTCCCAAACAAAAAGAGGTAGGACTGAAAGAGGCTGCTGGATCTCTTCAGTGCACAGCAAGCTATGCAACAGAGCCGTCCACATTGCTGTCTCTCTTTCCTTTGTCAAGAAAACGTCCGTTGTATTGCCACTTCTGAGGTGCTCCCATTCGCCTGCAGCCCAGTTTGCACAGCACAAATAATTGGCCTCTGCTCCCAAACAAAGAGAGACAGGACTGAAAGACGCTGCTGGACCTCTTCTGTGCACAGCAAGCTATGCAACAGAGCCGTCCACATTGCTATCTCTCTTTCCTTTGTCAAGAAATCGTCCGTTGCATTGCCACTTCTGAGGTGCTCCCATTCGCCTGCAGGCCAGTTTGCACAGCACAAACAATTGGCCTCTGTTCCCAAACAAAGAGAGACAGGACTGAAAGACGCTGCTGGATCTCTTCAGTGCACAGCAAGCTATGCAACAGAGCCGTCCACATTGCTGTCTCTCTTTCCTTTGTCAAGAAAACGTCCGTTGTATTGCCACTTCTGAGGTGCTCCCATTCGCCTGCAGCCCAGTTTGCACAGCACAAATAATTGGCCTCTGCTCCCAAACAAAGAGAGACAGGACTGAAAGACGCTGCTGGATCTCTTCAGTGCACAGCAAGCTATGCAACAGAGCCGTCCCCATTGCTGTCTCTCTTTCCTTTGTCAGGAAAACATCCGTTGTATTGCCACTTCTGAGGTGCTCCCGTTCGCCTGCAGGCCAGTTTGCACAGCACAAACAATTGGCCTCTGTTCCCAAACAAAAAGAGGTAGGACTGAAAGAGGCTGCTGGATCTCTTCAGTGCACAGCAAGCTATGCAACAGAGCCGTCCACATTGCTGTCTCTCTTTCCTTTGTCAAGAAAACGTCCGTTGTATTGCCACTTCTGAGGTGCTCCCATTTGCCTGCAGGCCAGTTTGCACAGCACAAACAATTGGCCTCTGTTCCCAAACAAAAAGAGGTAGGACTGAAAGACGCTGCTGGATCTCTTCAGTGCACAGCAAGCTATGCAACAGAGCCGTCCACATTGCTATCTCTCTTTCCTTTGTCAAGAAATCGTCCGTTGCATTGCCACTTCTGAGGTGCTCCCATTCGCCTGCAGGCCAGTTTGCACAGCACAAACAATTGGCCTCTGTTCCCAAACCAAAAGAGGTAGGACTGAAAGACGCTGCTGGATCTCTTCAGTGCACAGCAAGCTATGCAACAGAGCCGTCCACATTGCTGTCTCTCTTTCCTTTGTCAAGAAAACGTCCGTTGTATTGCCACTTCTGAGGTGCTCCCATTCGCCTGCAGCCCAGTTTGCACAGCACAAATAATTGGCCTCTGCTCCCAAACAAAGAGAGACAGGACTGAAAGACGCTGCTGGATCTCTTCAGTGCACAGCAAGCTATGCAACAGAGCCGTCCCCATTGCTGTCTCTCTTTCCTTTGTCAGGAAAACATCCGTTGTATTGCCACTTCTGAGGTGCTCCCGTTCGCCTGCAGGCCAGTTTGCACAGCACAAACAATTGGCCTCTGTTCCCAAACAAAAAGAGGTAGGACTGAAAGAGGCTGCTGGATCTCTTCAGTGCACAGCAAGCTATGCAACAGAGCCGTCCACATTGCTGTCTCTCTTTCCTTTGTCAAGAAAACGTCCGTTGTATTGCCACTTCTGAGGTGCTCCCATTCGCCTGCAGCCCAGTTTGCACAGCACAAATAATTGGCCTCTGCTCCCAAACAAAGAGAGACAGGACTGAAAGACGCTGCTGGATCTCTTCAGTGCACAGCAAGCTATGCAACAGAGCCGTCCACATTGCTGTCTCTCTTTCCTTTGTCAAGAAAACGTCCGTTGCATTGCCACTTCTGAGGTGCTCCCATTCGCCTGCAGGCCAGTTTGCACAGCACAAACAATTGGCCTCTGTTCCCAAACAAAGAGAGACAGGACTGAAAAATGCTGCTGGATCTCTTCAGTGCACAGCAAGCTATGCAACAGAGCCGTCCCCATTGCTGTCTCTCTTTCCTTTGTCGAGAAAACGTCCGTTGTATTGCCACTTCTGAGGTGCTCCCATTTGCCTGCAGGCCAGTTTGCACAGCACAAACAATTGGCCTCTGTTCCCAAACAAAAAGAGGTAGGACTGAAAGACGCTGCTGGATCTCTTCAGTGCACAGCAAGCTATGCAACAAAGCCGTCCACATTGCTGTCTCTCTTTCCTTTGGCAAGAAAACGTCCGTTGTATTGCCACTTCTGAGGTGCTCCCATTCGCCTGCAGCCCAGTTTGCACAGCACAAACAATTGGCCTCTGTTCCCAAACAAAAAGAGGTAGGACTGAAAGATGCTGCTGGATCTCTTCAGTGCACAGCAAGCTATGCGTCACAGCCGTCCACATTGCTGTCTCTCTTTCCTTTGTCAAGAAAATGTCCGTTGTATTGCCACTTCTGAGGTGCTCCCATTCGCCTGCAGCCCACTTTGCACAGCACAAACAATTGGCCTCTGCTCCCAAACCAAAAGAGGTAGGACTGAAAGAGGCTGCTGGACCTCTTCTGTGCACAGCAAGCTATGCAACAGAGCCGTCCACATTGCTCTCTCTCTTTCCTTTGGCAAGAAAACGTCCGTTGTATTGCCACTTCTGAGGTGCTCCCATTCGCCTGCAGGCCAGTTTGCATAGCACAAACAATTGGCCTCTGTTCCCAAACCAAAAGAGGTAGGACTGAAAGATGCTGCTGGATCTCTTCAGTGCACAGCAAGCTATGCAACAGAGCCGTCCACATTGCTGTCTCTCTTTCCTTTGTCAAGAAAACGTCCGTTGTATTGCCACTTCTGAGGTGCTCCCATTCGCCTGCAGCCCACTTTGCACAGCACAAACAATTGGCCTCTGTTCCCAAACCAAAAGAGGTAGGACTGAAAGAGGCTGCTGGACCTCTTCTGTGCACAGCAAGCTATGCAACAGAGCCGTCCACATTGCTCTCTCTCTTTCCTTTGTCAAGAAAACGTCCGTTGTATTGCCACTTCTGAGGTGCTCCCATTCGCCTGCAGGCCACTTTGCACAGCACAAACAATTGGCCTCTGTTCCCAAACAAAAAGAGGTAGGACTGAAAGATGCTGCTGGACCTCTTCAGTGCACAGCAAGCTATGCAACAGAGCCGTCCACATTGCTGTCTCTCTTTCCTTTGTCAAGAAAACGTCCGTTGTATTGCCACTTCTGAGGTGCTCCCATTCGCCTGCAGCCCAGTTTGCACAGCACAAACAATTTTCCTCTGTTCCCAAACAAAAAGAGGTAGGACTGAAAGAGGCTGCTGGATCTCTTCAGTGCACAGCAAGCTATGCAACAAAGCCGTCCACATTGCTGTCTCTCTTTCCTTTGTCAAGAAAACGTCCGTTGTATTGCCACTTCTGAGGTGCTCCCATTCGCCTGCAGGCCAGTTTGCACAGCACAAACAATTGGCCTCTGTTCCCAAACAAAAAGAGGTAGGACTGAAAGATGCTGCTGGATCTCTTCAGTGCACAGCAAGCTATGCGTCACAGCCGTCCACATTGCTGTCTCTCTTTCCTTTGTCAAGAAAATGTCCGTTGTATTGCCACTTCTGAGGTGCTCCCATTCGCCTGCAGCCCACTTTGCACAGCACAAACAATTGGCCTCTGCTCCCAAACCAAAAGAGGTAGGACTGAAAGAGGCTGCTGGACCTCTTCTGTGCACAGCAAGCTATGCAACAGAGCCGTCCACATTGCTCTCTCTCTTTCCTTTGGCAAGAAAACGTCCGTTGTATTGCCACTTCTGAGGTGCTCCCATTCGCCTGCAGGCCACTTTGCACAGCACAAACAATTGGCCTCTGTTCCCAAACCAAAAGAGGTAGGACTGAAAGATGCTGCTGGACCTCTTCAGTGCACAGCAAGCTATGCAACAGAGCCGTCCACATTGCTGTCTCTCTTTCCTTTGTCAAGAAAACGTCCGTTGTATTGCCACTTCTGAGGTGCTCCCATTCGCCTGCAGCCCAGTTTGCACAGCACAAACAATTGGCCTCTGTTCCCAAACAAAAAGAGGTAGGACTGAAAGAGGCTGCTGGATCTCTTCAGTGCACAGCAAGCTATGCAACAGAGCCGTCCACATTGCTGTCTCTCTTTCCTTTGTCAAGAAAACGTCCGTTGTATTGCCACTTCTGAGGTGCTCCCATTCGCCTGCAGCCCAGTTTGCACAGCACAAACAATTGGCCTCTGCTCCCAAACAAAGAGAGACAGGACTGAAAGAGGCTGCTGGACCTCTTCTGTGCACAGCAAGCTATGCAACAGAGCCGTCCACATTGCTATCTCTCTTTCTTTTGTCAAGAAATCGTCCGTTGTATTCTCACGTCTGAGGTGCTCCCATTCGCCTGCAGCCCAGTTTGCACAGCACAAACAATTGGCCTCTGTTCCCAAACAAAAAGAGGTAGGACTGAAAGAGGCTGCTGGACCTCTTCAGTGCACAGCAAGCTATGCAACAAAGCCGTCCACATTGCTGTCTCTCTTTCCTTTGTCAAGAAAATGTCCGTTGTATTGCCACTTCTGAGGTGCTCCCATTCGCCTGCAGGCCAGTTTGCACAGCACAAACAATTGGCCTCTGTTCCCAAACCAAAAGAGGTAGGACTGAAAGATGCTGCTGGATCTCTTCAGTGCACAGCAAGCTATGTAACAGAGCCGTCCACATTGCTGTCTCTCTTTCCTTTGTCAAGAAAATGTCCGTTGTATTGCCACTTCTGAGGTGCTCCCATTCGCCTGCAGCCCAGTTTGCACAGCACAAACAATTGGCCTCTGTTCCCAAACAAAGAGAGACAGGACTGAAAGACGCTGCTGGATTTCTTCAGTGCACAGCAAGCTATGCAACAGAGCCGTCCACATTGCTATCTCTCTTTCCTTTGTCAAGAAATCGTCCTTTGTATTCTCACTTCTGAGGTGCTCCCATTCGCCTGCAGGCCAGTTTGCACAGCACAAACAATTGGCCTCTGTTCCCAAACAAAAAGAGGTAGGACTGAAAGACGCTGCTGGACCTCTTCAGTGCACAGCAAGCTATGCAACAGAGCCGTCCACATTGCTGTCTCTCTTTCCTTTGTCAAGAAAACGTCCGTTGTATTGCCACTTCTGAGGTGCTCCCATTTGCCTGCAGCCCAGTTTGCACAGCACAAACAATTGGCCTCTGTTCCCAAACAAAAAGAGGTAGGACTGAAAGACGCTGCTGGATCTCTTCAGTGCACAGCAAGCTATGCAACAGAGCCGTCCACATTGCTATCTCTCTTTCCTTTGTCAAGAAATCGTCCGTTGCATTGCCACTTCTGAGGTGCTCCCATTCGCCTGCAGCCCAGTTTGCACAGCACAAACAATTGGCCTCTGTTCCCAAACAAAAAGAGGTAGGACTGAAAGACGCTGCTGGATCTCTTCAGTGCACAGCAAGCTATGCAACAGAGCCGTCCACATTGCTGTCTCTCTTTCCTTTGTCAAGAAAACGTCCGTTGTATTGCCACTTCTGAGGTGCTCCCATTCGCCTGCAGCCCAGTTTGCACAGCACAAATAATTGGCCTCTGCTCCCAAACAAAGAGAGACAGGACTGAAAGACGCTGCTGGATCTCTTCAGTGCACAGCAAGCTATGCAACAGAGCCGTCCACATTGCTGTCTCTCTTTAGTTTGTCAAGAAAACGTCCGTTGCATTGCCACTTCTGAGGTGCTCCCATTCGCCTGCAGGCCAGTTTGCACAGCACAAACAATTGGCCTCTGTTCCCAAACAAAGAGAGACAGGACTGAAAAATGCTGCTGGATCTCTTCAGTGCACAGCAAGCTATGCAACAGAGCCGTCCCCATTGCTGTCTCTCTTTCCTTTGTCAAGAAAACGTCCGTTGTATTGCCACTTCTGAGGTGCTCCCATTCGCCTGCAGCCCAGTTTGCACAGCACAAATAATTGGCCTCTGCTCCCAAACAAAGAGAGACAGGACTGAAAGACGCTGCTGGATCTCTTCAGTGCACAGCAAGCTATGCAACAGAGCCGTCCACATTGCTGTCTCTCTTTCCTTTGTCAAGAAAACGTCCGTTGCATTGCCACTTCTGAGGTGCTCCCATTCGCCTGCAGGCCAGTTTGCACAGCACAAACAATTGGCCTCTGTTCCCAAACAAAGAGAGACAGGACTGAAAAATGCTGCTGGATCTCTTCAGTGCACAGCAAGCTATGCAACAGAGCCGTCCCCATTGCTGTCTCTCTTTCCTTTGTCGAGAAAACGTCCGTTGTATTGCCACTTCTGAGGTGCTCCCATTTGCCTGCAGGCCAGTTTGCACAGCACAAACAATTGGCCTCTGTTCCCAAACAAAAAGAGGTAGGACTGAAAGACGCTGCTGGATCTCTTCAGTGCACAGCAAGCTATGCAACAAAGCCGTCCACATTGCTGTCTCTCTTTCCTTTGGCAAGAAAACGTCCGTTGTATTGCCACTTCTGAGGTGCTCCCATTCGCCTGCAGCCCAGTTTGCACAGCACAAACAATTGGCCTCTGTTCCCAAACAAAAAGAGGTAGGACTGAAAGATGCTGCTGGATCTCTTCAGTGCACAGCAAGCTATGCGTCACAGCCGTCCACATTGCTGTCTCTCTTTCCTTTGTCAAGAAAATGTCCGTTGTATTGCCACTTCTGAGGTGCTCCCATTCGCCTGCAGCCCACTTTGCACAGCACAAACAATTGGCCTCTGCTCCCAAACCAAAAGAGGTAGGACTGAAAGAGGCTGCTGGACCTCTTCTGTGCACAGCAAGCTATGCAACAGAGCCGTCCACATTGCTCTCTCTCTTTCCTTTGGCAAGAAAACGTCCGTTGTATTGCCACTTCTGAGGTGCTCCCATTCGCCTGCAGGCCAGTTTGCACAGCACAAACAATTGGCCTCTGTTCCCAAACCAAAAGAGGTAGGACTGAAAGATGCTGCTGGATCTCTTCAGTGCACAGCAAGCTATGCAACAGAGCCGTCCACATTGCTGTCTCTCTTTCCTTTGTCAAGAAAACGTCCGTTGTATTGCCACTTCTGAGGTGCTCCCATTCGCCTGCAGCCCACTTTGCACAGCACAAACAATTGGCCTCTGTTCCCAAACAAAAAGAGGTAGGACTGAAAGATGCTGCTGGACCTCTTCAGTGCACAGCAAGCTATGCAACAGAGCCGTCCACATTGCTGTCTCTCTTTCCTTTGTCAAGAAAACGTCCGTTGTATTGCCACTTCTGAGGTGCTCCCATTCGCCTGCAGCCCAGTTTGCACAGCACAAACAATTTTCCTCTGTTCCCAAACAAAAAGAGGTAGGACTGAAAGAGGCTGCTGGATCTCTTCAGTGCACAGCAAGCTATGCAACAAAGCCGTCCACATTGCTGTCTCTCTTTCCTTTGTCAAGAAAACGTCCGTTGTATTGCCACTTCTGAGGTGCTCCCATTCGCCTGCAGGCCAGTTTGCACAGCACAAACAATTGGCCTCTGTTCCCAAACAAAAAGAGGTAGGACTGAAAGATGCTGCTGGATCTCTTCAGTGCACAGCAAGCTATGCGTCACAGCCGTCCACATTGCTGTCTCTCTTTCCTTTGTCAAGAAAACGTCCGTTGTATTGCCACTTCTGACGTGCTCCCATTCGCCTGCAGCCCACTTTGCACAGCACAAACAATTGGCCTCTGCTCCCAAACCAAAAGAGGTAGGACTGAAAGAGGCTGCTGGACCTCTTCTGTGCACAGCAAGCTATGCAACAGAGCCGTCCACATTGCTCTCTCTCTTTCCTTTGTCAAGAAAACGTCCGTTGTATTGCCACTTCTGAGGTGCTCCCATTCGCCTGCAGGCCAGTTGGCACAGCACAAACAATTGGCCTCTGTTCCCAAACAAAAAGAGGTAGGACTGAAAGATGCTGCTGGACCTCTTCAGTGCACAGCAAGCTATGCAACAGAGCCGTCCACATTGCTGTCTCTCTTTCCTTTGTCAAGAAAACGTCCGTTGTATTGCCACTTCTGAGGTGCTCCCATTCGCCTGCAGCCCAGTTTGCACAGCACAAACAATTGGCCTCTGTTCCCAAACAAAAAGAGGTAGGACTGAAAGAGGCTGCTGGATCTCTTCAGTGCACAGCAAGCTATGCAACAGAGCCGTCCACATTGCTGTCTCTCTTTCCTTTGTCAAGAAAACGTCCGTTGTATTGCCACTTCTGAGGTGCTCCCATTCGCCTGCAGCCCAGTTTGCACAGCACAAACAATTGGCCTCTGCTCCCAAACAAAGAGAGACAGGACTGAAAGAGGCTGCTGGACCTCTTCTGTGCACAGCAAGCTATGCAACAGAGCTGTCCACATTGCTATCTCTCTTTCTTTTGTCAAGAAATCGTCCGTTGTATTCTCACGTCTGAGGTGCTCCCATTCGCCTGCAGGCCAGTTTGCACAGCACAAACAATTGGCCTCTGTTCCCAAACAAAAAGAGGTAGGACTGAAAGAGGCTGCTGGACCTCTTCAGTGCACAGCAAGCTATGCAACAAAGCCGTCCACATTGCTGTCTCTCTTTCCTTTGTCAAGAAAATGTCCGTTGTATTGCCACTTCTGAGGTGCTCCCATTCGCCTGCAGGCCAGTTTGCACAGCACAAACAATTGGCCTCTGTTCCCAAACCAAAAGAGGTAGGACTGAAAGATGCTGCTGGATCTCTTCAGTGCACAGCAAGCTATGCAACAGAGCCGTCCACATTGCTGTCTCTCTTTCCTTTGTCAAGAAAACGTCCGTTGTATTGCCACTTCTGAGGTGCTCCCATTCGCCTGCAGCCCAGTTTGCACAGCACAAACAATTGGCCTCTGTTCCCAAACAAAGAGAGACAGGACTGAAAGACGCTGCTGGATTTCTTCAGTGCACAGCAAGCTATGCAACAGAGCCGTCCACATTGCTGTCTCTCTTTCCTTTGTCAAGAAATCGTCCGTTGTATTCTCACTTCTGAGGTGCTCCCATTCGCCTGCAGCCCAGTTTGCACAGCACAAACAATTGGCCTCTGTTCCCAAACAAAAAGAGGTAGGACTGAAAGACGCTGCTGGATCTCTTCAGTGCACAGCAAGCTATGCAACAGAGCCGTCCACATTGCTATCTCTCTTTCCTTTGTCAAGAAATCGTCCGTTGCATTGCCACTTCTGAGGTGCTCCCATTCGCCTGCAGCCCAGTTTGCACAGCACAAACAATTGGCCTCTGTTCCCAAACAAAAAGAGGTAGGACTGAAAGACGCTGCTGGATCTCTTCAGTGCACAGCAAGCTATGCAACAGAGCCGTCCACATTGCTGTCTCTCTTTCCTTTGTCAAGAAAACGTCCGTTGTATTGCCACTTCTGAGGTGCTCCCATTCGCCTGCAGCCCAGTTTGCACAGCACAAATAATTGGCCTCTGCTCCCAAACAAAGAGAGACAGGACTGAAAAATGCTGCTGGATCTCTTCAGTGCACAGCAAGCTATGCAACAGAGCCGTCCCCATTGCTGTCTCTCTTTCCTTTGTCGAGAAAACGTCCGTTGTATTGCCACTTCTGAGGTGCTCCCATTTGCCTGCAGGCCAGTTTGCACAGCACAAACAATTGGCCTCTGTTCCCAAACAAAAAGAGGTAGGACTGAAAGACGCTGCTGGATCTCTTCAGTGCACAGCAAGCTATGCAACAAAGCCGTCCACATTGCTGTCTCTCTTTCCTTTGGCAAGAAAACGTCCGTTGTATTGCCACTTCTGAGGTGCTCCCATTCGCCTGCAGCCCAGTTTGCACAGCACAAACAATTGGCCTCTGTTCCCAAACAAAAAGAGGTAGGACTGAAAGATGCTGCTGGATCTCTTCAGTGCACAGCAAGCTATGCGTCACAGCCGTCCACATTGCTGTCTCTCTTTCCTTTGTCAAGAAAATGTCCGTTGTATTGCCACTTCTGAGGTGCTCCCATTCGCCTGCAGCCCACTTTGCACAGCACAAACAATTGGCCTCTGCTCCCAAACCAAAAGAGGTAGGACTGAAAGAGGCTGCTGGACCTCTTCTGTGCACAGCAAGCTATGCAACAGAGCCGTCCACATTGCTCTCTCTCTTTCCTTTGGCAAGAAAACGTCCGTTGTATTGCCACTTCTGAGGTGCTCCCATTCGCCTGCAGGCCAGTTTGCACAGCACAAACAATTGGCCTCTGTTCCCAAACCAAAAGAGGTAGGACTGAAAGATGCTGCTGGATCTCTTCAGTGCACAGCAAGCTATGCAACAGAGCCGTCCACATTGCTGTCTCTCTTTCCTTTGTCAAGAAAACGTCCGTTGTATTGCCACTTCTGAGGTGCTCCCATTCGCCTGCAGCCCACTTTGCACAGCACAAACAATTGGCCTCTGTTCCCAAACAAAAAGAGGTAGGACTGAAAGATGCTGCTGGACCTCTTCAGTGCACAGCAAGCTATGCAACAGAGCCGTCCACATTGCTGTCTCTCTTTCCTTTGTCAAGAAAACGTCCGTTGTATTGCCACTTCTGAGGTGCTCCCATTCGCCTGCAGCCCAGTTTGCACAGCACAAACAATTTTCCTCTGTTCCCAAACAAAAAGAGGTAGGACTGAAAGAGGCTGCTGGATCTCTTCAGTGCACAGCAAGCTATGCAACAAAGCCGTCCACATTGCTGTCTCTCTTTCCTTTGTCAAGAAAACGTCCGTTGTATTGCCACTTCTGAGGTGCTCCCATTCGCCTGCAGGCCAGTTTGCACAGCACAAACAATTGGCCTCTGTTCCCAAACAAAAAGAGGTAGGACTGAAAGATGCTGCTGGATCTCTTCAGTGCACAGCAAGCTATGCGTCACAGCCGTCCACATTGCTGTCTCTCTTTCCTTTGTCAAGAAAACGTCCGTTGTATTGCCACTTCTGAGGTGCTCCCATTCGCCTGCAGCCCACTTTGCACAGCACAAACAATTGGCCTCTGCTCCCAAACCAAAAGAGGTAGGACTGAAAGAGGCTGCTGGACCTCTTCTGTGCACAGCAAGCTATGCAACAGAGCCGTCCACATTGCTCTCTCTCTTTCCTTTGTCAAGAAAACGTCCGTTGTATTGCCACTTCTGAGGTGCTCCCATTCGCCTGCAGCCCAGTTTGCACAGCACAAACAATTGGCCTCTGTTCCCAAACAAAGAGAGACAGGACTGAAAGACGCTGCTGGATTTCTTCAGTGCACAGCAAGCTATGCAACAGAGCCGTCCACATTGCTGTCTCTCTTTCCTTTGTCAAGAAATCGTCCGTTGTATTCTCACTTCTGAGGTGCTCCCATTCGCCTGCAGCCCAGTTTGCACAGCACAAACAATTGGCCTCTGTTCCCAAACAAAAAGAGGTAGGACTGAAAGACGCTGCTGGATCTCTTCAGTGCACAGCAAGCTATGCAACAGAGCCGTCCACATTGCTATCTCTCTTTCCTTTGTCAAGAAATCGTCCGTTGCATTGCCACTTCTGAGGTGCTCCCATTCGCCTGCAGCCCAGTTTGCACAGCACAAACAATTGGCCTCTGTTCCCAAACAAAAAGAGGTAGGACTGAAAGACGCTGCTGGATCTCTTCAGTGCACAGCAAGCTATGCAACAGAGCCGTCCACATTGCTGTCTCTCTTTCCTTTGTCAAGAAAACGTCCGTTGTATTGCCACTTCTGAGGTGCTCCCATTCGCCTGCAGCCCAGTTTGCACAGCACAAATAATTGGCCTCTGCTCCCAAACAAAGAGAGACAGGACTGAAAAATGCTGCTGGATCTCTTCAGTGCACAGCAAGCTATGCAACAGAGCCGTCCCCATTGCTGTCTCTCTTTCCTTTGTCGAGAAAACGTCCGTTGTATTGCCACTTCTGAGGTGCTCCCATTTGCCTGCAGGCCAGTTTGCACAGCACAAACAATTGGCCTCTGTTCCCAAACCAAAAGAGGTAGGACTGAAAGACGCTGCTGGATCTCTTCAGTGCACAGCAAGCTATGCAACAAAGCCGTCCACATTGCTGTCTCTCTTTCCTTTGGCAAGAAAACGTCCGTTGTATTGCCACTTCTGAGGTGCTCCCATTCGCCTGCAGCCCAGTTTGCACAGCACAAACAATTGGCCTCTGTTCCCAAACAAAAAGAGGTAGGACTGAAAGATGCTGCTGGATCTCTTCAGTGCACAGCAAGCTATGCGTCACAGCCGTCCACATTGCTGTCTCTCTTTCCTTTGTCAAGAAAATGTCCGTTGTATTGCCACTTCTGAGGTACTCCCATTCGCCTGCAGCCCACTTTGCACAGCACAAACAATTGGCCTCTGCTCCCAAACCAAAAGAGGTAGGACTGAAAGAGGCTGCTGGACCTCTTCTGTGCACAGCAAGCTATGCAACAGAGCCGTCCACATTGCTCTCTCTCTTTCCTTTGGCAAGAAAACGTCCGTTGTATTGCCACTTCTGAGGTGCTCCCATTCGCCTGCAGGCCAGTTTGCACAGCACAAACAATTGGCCTCTGTTCCCAAACCAAAAGAGGTAGGACTGAAAGATGCTGCTGGATCTCTTCAGTGCACAGCAAGCTATGCAACAGAGCCGTCCACATTGCTGTCTCTCTTTCCTTTGTCAAGAAAACGTCCGTTGTATTGCCACTTCTGAGGTGCTCCCATTCGCCTGCAGCCCACTTTGCACAGCACAAACAATTGGCCTCTGTTCCCAAACAAAAAGAGGTAGGACTGAAAGATGCTGCTGGACCTCTTCAGTGCACAGCAAGCTATGCAACAGAGCCGTCCACATTGCTGTCTCTCTTTCCTTTGTCAAGAAAACGTCCGTTGTATTGCCACTTCTGAGGTGCTCCCATTCGCCTGCAGCCCAGTTTGCACAGCACAAACAATTTTCCTCTGTTCCCAAACAAAAAGAGGTAGGACTGAAAGAGGCTGCTGGATCTCTTCAGTGCACAGCAAGCTATGCAACAAAGCCGTCCACATTGCTGTCTCTCTTTCCTTTGTCAAGAAAACGTCCGTTGTATTGCCACTTCTGAGGTGCTCCCATTCGCCTGCAGGCCAGTTTGCACAGCACAAACAATTGGCCTCTGTTCCCAAACAAAAAGAGGTAGGACTGAAAGATGCTGCTGGATCTCTTCAGTGCACAGCAAGCTATGCGTCACAGCCGTCCACATTGCTGTCTCTCTTTCCTTTGTCAAGAAAACGTCCGTTGTATTGCCACTTCTGAGGTGCTCCCATTCGCCTGCAGCCCACTTTGCACAGCACAAACAATTGGCCTCTGCTCCCAAACCAAAAGAGGTAGGACTGAAAGAGGCTGCTGGACCTCTTCTGTGCACAGCAAGCTATGCAACAGAGCCGTCCACATTGCTCTCTCTCTTTCCTTTGTCAAGAAAACGTCCGTTGTATTGCCACTTCTGAGGTGCTCCCATTCGCCTGCAGGCCAGTTGGCACAGCACAAACAATTGGCCTCTGTTCCCAAACAAAAAGAGGTAGGACTGAAAGATGCTGCTGGACCTCTTCAGTGCACAGCAAGCTATGCAACAGAGCCGTCCACATTGCTGTCTCTCTTTCCTTTGTCAAGAAAACGTCCGTTGTATTGCCACTTCTGAGGTGCTCCCATTCGCCTGCAGCCCAGTTTGCACAGCACAAACAATTGGCCTCTGTTCCCAAACAAACAGAGGTAGGACTGAAAGAGGCTGCTGGATCTCTTCAGTGCACAGCAAGCTATGCAACAGAGCCGTCCACATTGCTGTCTCTCTTTCCTTTGTCAAGAAAACGTCCGTTGTATTGCCACTTCTGAGGTGCTCCCATTCGCCTGCAGCCCAGTTTGCACAGCACAAACAATTGGCCTCTGCTCCCAAACAAAGAGAGACAGGACTGAAAGAGGCTGCTGGACCTCTTCTGTGCACAGCAAGCTATGCAACAGAGCTGTCCACATTGCTATCTCTCTTTCTTTTGTCAAGAAATCGTCCGTTGTATTCTCACGTCTGAGGTGCTCCCATTCGCCTGCAGGCCAGTTTGCACAGCACAAACAATTGGCCTCTGTTCCCAAACAAAAAGAGGTAGGACTGAAAGAGGCTGCTGGACCTCTTCAGTGCACAGCAAGCTATGCAACAAAGCCGTCCACATTGCTGTCTCTCTTTCCTTTGTCAAGAAAATGTCCGTTGTATTGCCACTTCTGAGGTGCTCCCATTCGCCTGCAGGCCAGTTTGCACAGCACAAACAATTGGCCTCTGTTCCCAAACCAAAAGAGGTAGGACTGAAAGATGCTGCTGGATCTCTTCAGTGCACAGCAAGCTATGCAACAGAGCCGTCCACATTGCTGTCTCTCTTTCCTTTGTCAAGAAAACGTCCGTTGTATTGCCACTTCTGAGGTGCTCCCATTCGCCTGCAGCCCAGTTTGCACAGCACAAACAATTGGCCTCTGTTCCCAAACAAAGAGAGACAGGACTGAAAGACGCTGCTGGATTTCTTCAGTGCACAGCAAGCTATGCAACAGAGCCGTCCACATTGCTGTCTCTCTTTCCTTTGTCAAGAAATCGTCCGTTGTATTCTCACTTCTGAGGTGCTCCCATTCGCCTGCAGCCCAGTTTGCACAGCACAAACAATTGGCCTCTGTTCCCAAACAAAAAGAGGTAGGACTGAAAGAGGCTGCTGGACCTCTTCAGTGCACAGCAAGCTATGCAACAGAGCCGTCCACATTGCTGTCTCTCTTTCCTTTGTCAAGAAAACGTCCGTTGTATTGCCACTTCTGAGGTGCTCCCATTTGCCTGCAGCCCAGTTTGCACAGCACAAACAATTGGCCTCTGTTCCCAAACAAAAAGAGGTAGGACTGAAAGACGCTGCTGGATCTCTTCAGTGCACAGCAAGCTATGCAACAGAGCCGTCCACATTGCTATCTCTCTTTCCTTTGTCAAGAAATCGTCCGTTGCATTGCCACTTCTGAGGTGCTCCCATTCGCCTGCAGCCCAGTTTGCACAGCACAAACAATTGGCCTCTGTTCCCAAACAAAAAGAGGTAGGACTGAAAGACGCTGCTGGATCTCTTCAGTGCACAGCAAGCTATGCAACAGAGCCGTCCACATTGCTGTCTCTCTTTCCTTTGTCAAGAAAACGTCCGTTGTATTGCCACTTCTGAGGTGCTCCCATTCGCCTGCAGCCCAGTTTGCACAGCACAAATAATTGGCCTCTGCTCCCAAACAAAGAGAGACAGGACTGAAAGACGCTGCTGGATCTCTTCAGTGCACAGCAAGCTATGCAACAGAGCCGTCCACATTGCTGTCTCTCTTTCCTTTGTCAAGAAAACGTCCGTTGCATTGCCACTTCTGAGGTGCTCCCATTCGCCTGCAGGCCAGTTTGCACAGCACAAACAATTGGCCTCTGTTCCCAAACATAGAGAGACAGGACTGAAAAATGCTGCTGGATCTCTTCAGTGCACAGCAAGCTATGCAACAGAGCCGTCCCCATTGCTGTCTCTCTTTCCTTTGTCAAGAAAACGTCCGTTGTATTGCCACTTCTGAGGTGCTCCCATTTGCCTGCAGCCCAGTTTGCACAGCACAAACAATTGGCCTCTGCTCCCAAACAAAAAGAGGTAGGACTGAAAGAGGCTGCTGGATCTCTTCAGTGCACAGCAAGCTATGCAACAGAGCCGTCCACATTGCTGTCTCTCTTTCCTTTGTCAAGAAAACGTCCGTTGTATTGCCACTTCTGAGGTGCTCCCATTCGCCTGCAGCCCAGTTTGCACAGCACAAACAATTGGCCTCTGCTCCCAAACAAAGAGAGACAGGACTGAAAGAGGCTGCTGGACCTCTTCTGTGCACAGCAAGCTATGCAACAGAGCCGTCCACATTGCTATCTCTCTTTCTTTTGTCAAGAAATCGTCCGTTGTATTCTCACGTCTGAGGTGCTCCCATTCGCCTGCAGGCCAGTTTGCACAGCACAAACAATTGGCCTCTGTTCCCAAACCAAAAGAGGTAGGACTGAAAGATGCTGCTGGATCTCTTCAGTGCACAGCAAGCTATGCAACAGAGCCGTCCACATTGCTGTCTCTCTTTCCTTTGGCAAGAAAACGTCCGTTGTATTGCCACTTCTGAGGTGCTCCCATTCGCCTGCAGCCCAGTTTGCACAGCACAAACAATTGGCCTCTGTTCCCAAACAAAGAGAGACAGGACTGAAAGACGCTGCTGGATTTCTTCAGTGAACAGCAAGCTATGCAACAGAGCCGTCCACATTGCTGTCTCTCTTTCCTTTGTCAAGAAATCGTCCGTTGTATTCTCACTTCTGAGGTGCTCCCATTCGCCTGCAGCCCAGTTTGCACAGCACAAACAATTGGCCTCTGTTCCCAAACAAAAAGAGGTAGGACTGAAAGACGCTGCTGGACCTCTTCAGTGCACAGCAAGCTATGCAACAGAGCCGTCCACATTGCTGTCTCTCTTTCCTTTGTCAAGAAAACGTCCGTTGTATTGCCACTTCTGAGGTGCTCCCATTTGCCTGCAGCCCAGTTTGCACAGCACAAACAATTGGCCTCTGTTCCCAAACAAAAAGAGGTAGGACTGAAAGACGCTGCTGGATCTCTTCAGTGCACAGCAAGCTATGCAACAGAGCCGTCCACATTGCTATCTCTCTTTCCTTTGTCAAGAAATCGTCCGTTGCATTGCCACTTCTGAGGTGCTCCCATTCGCCTGCAGCCCAGTTTGCACAGCACAAACAATTGGCCTCTGTTCCCAAACAAAAAGAGGTAGGACTGAAAGACGCTGCTGGATCTCTTCAGTGCACAGCAAGCTATGCAACAGAGCCGTCCACATTGCTGTCTCTCTTTCCTTTGTCAAGAAAACGTCCGTTGTATTGCCACTTCTGAGGTGCTCCCATTCGCCTGCAGCCCAGTTTGCACAGCACAAATAATTGGCCTCTGCTCCCAAACAAAGAGAGACAGGACTGAAAGACGCTGCTGGATCTCTTCAGTGCACAGCAAGCTATGCAACAGAGCCGTCCACATTGCTCTCTCTCTTTCCTTTGTCAAGAAAACGTCCGTTGCATTGCCACTTCTGAGGTGCTCCCATTCGCCTGCAGCCCACTTTGCACAGCACAAACAATTGGCCTCTGTTCCCAAACATAGAGAGACAGGACTGAAAAATGCTGCTGGATCTCTTCAGTGCACAGCAAGCTATGCAACAGAGCCGTCCCCATTGCTGTCTCTCTTTCCTTTGTCAAGAAAACGTCCGTTGTATTGCCACTTCTGAGGTGCTCCCATTCGCCTGCAGCCCACTTTGCACAGCACAAACAATTGGCCTCTGTTCCCAAACAAAAAGAGGTAGGACTGAAAGACGCTGCTGGATCTCTTCAGTGCACAGCAAGCTATGCAACAAAGCCGTCCACATTGCTGTCTCTCTTTCCTTTGTCAAGAAAACGTCCGTTGTATTGCCACTTCTGAGGTGCTCCCATTCGCCTGCAGCCCAGTTTGCACAGCACAAACAATTGGCCTCTGTTCCCAAACAAAAAGAGGTAGGACTGAAAGATGCTGCTGGATCTCTTCAGTGCACAGCAAGCTATGCAACAGAGCCGTCCACATTGCTGTCTCTCTTTCCTTTGTCAAGAAAATGTCCGTTGTATTGCCACTTCTGAGGTGCTCCCATTCGCCTGCAGCCCAGTTTGCACAGCACAAACAGTTGGCCTCTGCTCCCAAACCAAAAGAGTTAGGACTGAAAGAGGCTGCTGGACCTCTTCTGTGCACAGCAAGCTATGCAACAGAGCCGTCCCCATTGCTGTCTCTCTTTCCTTTGTCAAGAAAACGTCCGTTGTATTGCCACTTCTGAGGTGCTCCCATTCGCCTGCAGGCCACTTTGCACAGCACAAACAATTGGCCTCTGTTCCCAAACAAAAAGAGGTAGGACTGAAAGATGCTGCTGGACCTCTTCAGTGCACAGCAAGCTATGCAACAGAGCCGTCCACATTGCTGTCTCTCTTTCCTTTGTCAAGAAAACGTCCGTTGTATTGCCACTTCTGAGGTGCTCCCATTCGCCTGCAGCCCAGTTTGCACAGCACAAACAATTGGCCTCTGTTCCCAAACAAAAAGAGGTAGGACTGAAAGAGGCTGCTGGATCTCTTCAGTGCACAGCAAGCTATGCAACAGAGCCGTCCACATTGCTGTCTCTCTTTCCTTTGTCAAGAAAACGTCCGTTGCATTGCCACTTCTGAGGTGCTCCCATTCGCCTGCAGCCCAGTTTGCACAGCACAAACAATTGGCCTCTGTTCCCAGACAAAGAGAGACAGGACTGAAAGACGCTGCTGGATCTCTTCAGTGCACAGCAAGCTATGCAACAGAGCCGTCCACATTGCTGTCTCTCTTTCCTTTGTCAAGAAATCGTCCGTTGTATTCTCACTTCTGAGGTGCTCCCATTCGCCTGCAGGCCAGTTTGCACAGCACAAACAATTGGCCTCTGTTCCCAAACAAAAAGAGGTAGGACTGAAAGACGCTGCTGGATCTCTTCAGTGCACAGCAAGCTATGCAACAAAGCCGTCCACATTGCTGTCTCTCTTTCCTTTGTCAAGAAAACGTCCGTTGTATTGCCACTTCTGAGGTGCTCCCATTCGCCTGCAGCCCAGTTTGCACAGCACAAACAATTGGCCTCTGTTCCCAAACCAAAAGAGGTAGGACTGAAAGATGCTGCTGGATCTCTTCAGTGCACAGCAAGCTATGCGTCACAGCCGTCCACATTGCTGTCTCTCTTTCCTTTGTCAAGAAAACGTCCGTTGTATTGCCACTTCTGAGGTGCTCCCATTCGCCTGCAGCCCACTTCGCACAGCACAAACAATTGGCCTCTGCTCCCAAACCAAAAGAGGTAGGACTGAAAGAGGCTGCTGGACCTCTTCTGTGCACAGCAAGCTATGCAACAGAGCCGTCCACATTGCTGTCTCTCTTTCCTTTGTCAAGAAATCGTCCGTTGTATTCTCACTACTGAGGTGCTCCCATTCGCCTGCAGCCCAGTTTGCACAGCACAAACAATTGGCCTCTGTTCCCAAACAAAAAGAGGTAGGACTGAAAGAGGCTGCTGGACCTCTTCAGTGCACAGCAAGCTATGCAACAGAGCCGGCCACATTGCTGTCTCTCTTTCCTTTGTCAAGAAAACGCCCGTTGTATTGCCACTTCTGAGGTGCTCCCATTTGCCTGCAGCCCAGTTTGCACAGCACAAACAATTGGCCTCTGTTCCCAAACCAAAAGAGGTAGGACTGAAAGACGCTGCTGGATCTCTTCAGTGCACAGCAAGCTATGCAACAGAGCCGTCCACATTGCTATCTCTCTTTCCTTTGTCAAGAAATCATCCGTTGCATTGCCACTTCTGAGGTGCTCCCATTCACCTGCAGGCCAGTTTGCACAGCACAAACAATTGGCCTCTGTTCCCAAACAAAAAGAGGTAGGACTGAAAGACGCTGCTGGACCTCTTCAGTGCACAGCAAGCTATGCAACAGAGCCGGCCACATTGCTGTCTCTCTTTCCTTTGTCAAGAAAACGTCCGTTGTATTGCCACTTCTGAGGTGCTCCCATTCGCCTGCAGCCCAGTTTGCACAGCACAAACAATTGGCCTCTGTTCCCAAACAAAAAGAGGTAGGACTGAAAGACGCTGCTGGATCTCTTCAGTGCACAGCAAGCTATGCAACAGAGCCGTAAACATTGCTATCTCTCTTTCCTTTGTCAAGAAATCGTCCGTTGCATTGCACTTCTGAGGTGCTCCCATTCACCTGCAGCCCAGTTTGCACAGCACAAACAATTGGCCTCTGTTCCCAAACAAAAAGAAGTAGGACTGAAAGATGCTGCTGGATCTCTTCAGTGCACAGCAAGCTATGCGTCACAGCCGTCCACATTGCTGTCTCTCTTTCCTTTGTCAAGAAAACGTCCGTTGTATTGCCACTTCTGAGGTGCTCCCATTCGCCTGCAGCCCACTTTGCACAGCACAAACAATTGGCCTCTGTTCCCAAACCAAAAGAGGTAGGACTGAAAGATGCTGCTGGATCTCTTCAGTGCACAGCAAGCTATGCAACAGAGCCGTCCACATTGCTCTCTCTCTTTCCTTTGTCAAGAAAACGTCCGTTGTATTGCCACTTCTGAGGTGCTCCCATTCGCCTGCAGGCCAGTTTGCACAGCACAAACAATTGGCCTCTGTTCCCAAACAAAAAGAGGTAGGACTGAAAGAGGCTGCTGGACCTCTTCAGTGCACAGCAAGCTATGCAACAGAGCTGTCCACATTGCTGTCTCTCTTTCCTTTGTCAAGAAAACGTCCGTTGTATTGCCACTTCTGAGGTGCTCCCTTTCGCCTGCAGGCCACTTTGCACAGCACAAACAATTGGCCTCTGTTCCCAAACCAAAAGAGGTAGGACTGAAAGACGCTGCTGGATCTCTTCAGTGCACAGCAAGCTATGCAACAGAGCCGTCCACATTGCTGTCTCTCTTTCCTTTGTCAAGAAAACGTCCGTTGTATTGCCACTTCTGAGGTGCTCCCTTTCGCCTGCAGCCCAGTTTGCACAGCACAAACAATTGGCCTCTGTTCCCAAACAAAAAGAGGTAGGACTGAAAGATGCTGCTGGATCTCTTCAGTGCACAGCAAGCTATACGACACAGCCGTCCACATTGCTGTCTCTCTTTCCTTTGTCAAGAAAACGTCCGTTGTATTGCCACTTCTGAGGTGCTCCCATTGGCCTGCAGGCCAGTTGGCACAGCACAAACAATTGGCCTCTGTTCCCAAACCAAAAGAGGTAGGACTGAAAGATGCTGCTGGATCTCTTCAGTGCACAGCAAGCTATGCAACAGAGCCGTCCACATTGCTGTCTCTCTTTCCTTTGTCAAGAAAACGTCCGTTGTATTGCCACTTCTGAGGTGCTCCCATTTGCCTGCAGGCCAGTTTGCACAGCACAAACAATTGGCCTCTGTTCCCAAACAAAAAGAGGTAGGACTGAAAGACGCTGCTGGACCTCTTCAGTGCACAGCAAGCTATGCAACAGAGCCGGCCACATTGCTGTCTCTCTTTCCTTTGTCAAGAAAACGTCCGTTGTATTGCCACTTCTGAGGTGCTCCCATTCGCCTGCAGCCCAGTTTGCACAGCACAAACAATTGGCCTCTGTTCCCAAACAAAAAGAGGTAGGACTGAAAGACGCTGCTGGATCTCTTCAGTGCACAGCAAGCTATGCAACAGAGCCGTAAACATTGCTATCTCTCTTTCCTTTGTCAAGAAATCGTCCGTTGCATTGCACTTCTGAGGTGCTCCCATTCACCTGCAGCCCAGTTTGCACAGCACAAACAATTGGCCTCTGTTCCCAAACAAAAAGAAGTAGGACTGAAAGATGCTGCTGGATCTCTTCAGTGCACAGCAAGCTATGCGTCACAGCCGTCCACATTGCTGTCTCTCTTTCCTTTGTCAAGAAAACGTCCGTTGTATTGCCACTTCTGAGGTGCTCCCATTCGCCTGCAGCCCACTTTGCACAGCACAAACAATTGGCCTCTGCTCCCAAACCAAAAGAGGTAGGACTGAAAGAGGCTGCTGGACCTCTTCTGTGCACAGCAAGCTATGCAACAGAGCCGTCCACATTGCTCTCTCTCTTTCCTTTGGCAAGAAAACGTCCGTTGTATTGCCACTTCTGAGGTGCTCCCATTCGCCTGCAGGCCACTTTGCACAGCACAAACAATTGGCCTCTGTTCCCAAACAAAAAGAGGTAGGACTGAAAGAGGCTGCTGGATCTCTTCAGTGCACAGCAAGCTATGCAACAGAGCCGTCCACATTGCTGTCTCTCTTTCCTTTGTCAAGAAAACGTCCGTTGTATTGCCACTTCTGAGGTGCTCCCATTCGCCTGCAGCCCAGTTTGCACAGCACAAACAATTGGCCTCTGTTCCCAAACAAAGAGAGACAGGACTGAAAGACGCTGCTGGATCTCTTCAGTGCACAGCAAGCTATGCAACAGAGCCGTCCACATTGCTGTCTCTCTTTCCTTTGTCAAGAAATCGTCCGTTGTATTCTCACTTCTGAGGTGCTCCCATTCGCCTGCAGCCCAGTTTGCACAGCACAAACAATTGGCCTCTGTTCCCAAACAAAAAGAGGTAGGACTGAAAGATGCTGCTGGACCTCTTCAGTGCACAGCAAGCTATGCAACAGAGCCGTCCACATTGCTGTCTCTCTTTCCTTTGTCAAGAAAACGCCCGTTGTATTGCCACTTCTGAGGTGCTCCCATTTGCCTGCAGCCCAGTTTGCACAGCACAAACAATTGGCCTCTGTTCCCAAACAAGAAGAGGTAGGACTGAAAGACGCTGCTGGATCTCTTCAGTGCACAGCAAGCTATGCAACAGAGCCGTCCACATTGCTATCTCTCTTTCCTTTGTCAAGAAATCATCCGTTGCATTGCCACTTCTGAGGTGCTCCCATTCACCTGCAGGCCAGTTTGCACAGCACAAACAATTGGCCTCTGTTCCCAAACAAAAAGAGGTAGGACTGAAAGAGGCTGCTGGACCTCTTCAGTGCACAGCAAGCTATGCAACAGAGCCGGCCACATTGCTGTCTCTCTTTCCTTTGTCAAGAAAACGTCCGTTGTATTGCCACTTCTGAGGTGCTCCCATTCGCCTGCAGCCCAGTTTGCACAGCACAAACAATTGGCCTCTGTTCCCAAACAAAAAGAGGTAGGACTGAAAGACGCTGCTGGATCTCTTCAGTGCACAGCAAGCTATGCAACAGAGCCGTAAACATTGCTATCTCTCTTTCCTTTGTCAAGAAATCGTCCGTTGCATTGCACTTCTGAGGTGCTCCCATTCACCTGCAGGCCAGTTTGCACAGCACAAACAATTGGCCTCTGTTCCCAAACAAAAAGAAGTAGGACTGAAAGATGCTGCTGGATCTCTTCAGTGCACAGCAAGCTATGCGTCACAGCCGTCCACATTGCTGTCTCTCTTTCCTTTGTCAAGAAAACGTCCGTTGTATTGCCACTTCTGAGGTGCTCCCATTCGCCTGCAGCCCACTTTGCACAGCACAAACAATTGGCCTCTGTTCCCAAACCAAAAGAGGTAGGACTGAAAGAGGCTGCTGGATCTCTTCAGTGCACAGCAAGCTATGCAACAGAGCCGTCCACATTGCTCTCTCTCTTTCCTTTGTCAAGAAAACGTCCGTTGTATTGCCACTTCTGAGGTGCTCCCATTCGCCTGCAGCCCACTTTGCACAGCACAAACAATTGGCCTCTGTTCCCAAACAAAAAGAGGTAGGACTGAAAGAGGCTGCTGGACCTCTTCAGTGCACAGCAAGCTATGCAACAGAGCTGTCCACATTGCTGTCTCTCTTTCCTTTGTCAAGAAAACGTCCGTTGTATTGCCACTTCTGAGGTGCTCCCTTTCGCCTGCAGGCCACTTTGCACAGCACAAACAATTGGCCTCTGTTCCCAAACAAAAAGAGGTAGGACTGAAAGACGCTGCTGGATCTCTTCAGTGCACAGCAAGCTATGCAACAGAGCCGTCCACATTGCTGTCTCTCTTTCCTTTGTCAAGAAAACGTCCGTTGTATTGCCACTTCTGAGGTGCTCCCTTTCGCCTGCAGCCCAGTTTGCACAGCACAAACAATTGGCCTCTGTTCCCAAACAAAAAGAGGTAGGACTGAAAGATGCTGCTGGATCTCTTCAGTGCACAGCAAGCTATACGACACAGCCGTCCACATTGCTGTCTCTCTTTCCTTTGTCAAGAAAACGTCCGTTGTATTGCCACTTCTGAGGTGCTCCCATTCGCCTGCAGCCCAGTTTGCACAGCACAAACAATTGGCCTCTGTTCCCAAACCAAAAGAGGTAGGACTGAAAGATGCTGCTGGATCTCTTCAGTGCACAGCAAGCTATGCAACAGAGCCGTCCACATTGCTGTCTCTCTTTCCTTTGTCAAGAAAACGTCCGTTGTATTGCCACTTCTGAGGTGCTCCCATTCGCCTGCAGCCCAGTTTGCACAGCACAAACAATTGGCCTCTGTTCCCAAACAAAAAGAGGTAGGACTGAAAGACGCTGCTGGACCTCTTCAGTGCACAGCAAGCTATGCAACAGAGCCGGCCACATTGCTGTCTCTCTTTCCTTTGTCAAGAAAACGTCCGTTGTATTGCCACTTCTGAGGTGCTCCCATTCGCCTGCAGCCCAGTTTGCACAGCACAAACAATTGGCCTCTGTTCCCAAACAAAAAGAGGTAGGACTGAAAGACGCGGCTGGATCTCTTCAGTGCACAGCAAGCTATGCAACAGAGCCGTAAACATTGCTATCTCTCTTTCCTTTGTCAAGAAATCGTCCGTTGCATTGCACTTCTGAGGTGCTCCCATTCACCTGCAGCCCAGTTGGCACAGCACAAACAATTGGCCTCTGTTCCCAAACAAAAAGAAGTAGGACTGAAAGATGCTGCTGGATCTCTTCAGTGCACAGCAAGCTATGCGTCACAGCCGTCCACATTGCTGTCTCTCTTTCCTTTGTCAAGAAAACGTCCGTTGTATTGCCACTTCTGAGGTGCTCCCATTCGCCTGCAGCCCACTTTGCACAGCACAAACAATTGGCCTCTGTTCCCAAACAAAAAGAGGTAGGACTGAAAGATGCTGCTGGATCTCTTCAGTGCACAGCAAGCTATGCAACAGAGCCGTCCACATTGCTCTCTCTCTTTCCTTTGTCAAGAAAACGTCCGTTGTATTGCCACTTCTGAGGTGCTCCCATTCGCCTGCAGCCCAGTTTGCACAGCACAAACAATTGGCCTCTGTTCCCAAACAAAAAGAGGTAGGACTGAAAGACGCTGCTGGATCTCTTCAGTGCACAGCAAGCTATGCAACAGAGCCGTCCACATTGCTGTCTCTCTTTCCTTTGTCAAGAAAACGTCCGTTGTATTGCCACTTCTGAGGTGCTCCCATTCGCCTGCAGCCCAGTTTGCACAGCACAAACAATTGGCCTCTGTTCCCAAACCAAAAGAGGTAGGACTGAAAGATGCTGCTGGATCTCTTCAGTGCACAGCAAGCTATGCAACAGAGCCGTCCACATTGCTGTCTCTCTTTCCTTTGTCAAGAAAACGTCCGTTGTATTCTCACTTCTGAGGTGCTCCCATTTGCCTGCAGCCCAGTTTGCACAGCACAAACAATTGGCCTCTGTTCCCAAACAAAAAGAGGTAGGACTGAAAGACGCTGCTGGACCTCTTCAGTGCACAGCAAGCTATGCAACAGAGCCGGCCACATTGCTGTCTCTCTTTCCTTTGTCAAGAAAACGTCCGTTGTATTGCCACTTCTGAGGTGCTCCCATTCGCCTGCAGCCCAGTTTGCACAGCACAAACAATTGGCCTCTGTTCCCAAACAAAAAGAGGTAGGACTGAAAGACGCGGCTGGATCTCTTCAGTGCACAGCAAGCTATGCAACAGAGCCGTAAACATTGCTATCTCTCTTTCCTTTGTCAAGAAATCGTCCGTTGCATTGCACTTCTGAGGTGCTCCCATTCACCTGCAGCCCAGTTGGCACAGCACAAACAATTGGCCTCTGTTCCCAAACAAAAAGAAGTAGGACTGAAAGATGCTGCTGGATCTCTTCAGTGCACAGCAAGCTATGCGTCACAGCCGTCCACATTGCTGTCTCTCTTTCCTTTGTCAAGAAAACGTCCGTTGTATTGCCACTTCTGAGGTGCTCCCATTCGCCTGCAGCCCACTTTGCACAGCACAAACAATTGGCCTCTGTTCCCAAACCAAAAGAGGTAGGACTGAAAGATGCTGCTGGATCTCTTCAGTGCACAGCAAGCTATGCAACAGAGCCGTCCACATTGCTCTCTCTCTTTCCTTTGTCAAGAAAACGTCCGTTGTATTGCCACTTCTGAGGTGCTCCCATTCGCCTGCAGGCCAGTTTGCACAGCACAAACAATTGGCCTCTGTTCCCAAACAAAAAGAGGTAGGACTGAAAGACGCTGCTGGATCTCTTCAGTGCACAGCAAGCTATGCAACAGTGCTGTCCACATTGCTGTCTCTCTTTCCTTTGTCAAGAAAACGTCCGTTGTATTGCCACTTCTGAGGTGCTCCCTTTCGCCTGCAGGCCACTTTGCACAGCACAAACAATTGGCCTCTGTTCCCAAACAAAAAGAGGTAGGACTGAAAGACGCTGCTGGATCTCTTCAGTGCACAGCAAGCTATGCAACAGAGCCGTCCACATTGCTGTCTCTCTTTCCTTTGTCAAGAAAACGTCCGTTGTATTGCCACTTCTGAGGTGCTCCCATTCGCCTGCAGCCCACTTTGCACAGCACAAACAATTGGCCTCTGTTCCCAAACCAAAAGAGGTAGGACTGAAAGATGCTGCTGGATCTCTTCAGTGCACAGCAAGCTATGCAACAGAGCCATCCACATTGCTGTCTCTCTTTCCTTTGTCAAGAAAACGTCCGTTGTATTCTCACTTCTGAGGTGCTCCCATTTGCCTGCAGCCCAGTTTGCACAGCACAAACAATTGGCCTCTGTTCCCAAACCAAAAGAGGTAGGACTGAAAGACGCTGCTGGACCTCTTCAGTGCACAGCAAGCTATACAACAGAGCCGTCCACATTGCTGTCTCTCTTTCCTTTGTCAAGAAAACGTCCGTTGTATTGCCACTTCTGAGGTGCTCCCATTCACCTGCAGGCCACTTTGCACAGCACAAACAATTGGCCTCTGTTCCCAAACAAAAAGAGGTAGGACTGAAAGACGCTGCTGGATCTCTTCAGTGCACAGCAAGCTATGCAACAGAGCCGTCCACATTGCTATCTCTCTTTCCTTTGTCAAGAAATCGTCCGTTGCATTGCCACTTCTGAGGTGCTCCCATTCGCCTGCAGGCCAGTTTGCACAGCACAAACAATTGGCCTCTGTTCCCAAACCAAAAGAGGTAGGACTGAAAGACGCTGCTGGATCTCTTCAGTGCACAGCAAGCTATGCAACAGAGCCGTCCACATTGCTGTCTCTCTTTCCTTTGTCAAGAAAACGTCCGTTGTATTGCCACTTCTGAGGTGCTCCCATTCGCCTGCAGCCCAGTTTGCACAGCACAAACAATTGGCCTCTGTTCCCAAACCAAAAGAGGTAGGACTGAAAGATGCTGCTGGATCTCTTCAGTGCACAGCAAGCTATGCAACAGAGCCGTCCACATTGCTGTCTCTCTTTCCTTTGTCAAGAAAACGTCCGTTGTATTCTCACTTCTGAGGTGCTCCCATTTGCCTGCAGCCCAGTTTGCACAGCACAAACAATTGGCCTCTGTTCCCAAACAAAAAGAGGTAGGACTGAAAGACGCTGCTGGACCTCTTCAGTGCACAGCAAGCTATGCAACAGAGCCGTCCACATTGCTGTCTCTCTTTCCTTTGTCAAGAAAACGTCCGTTGTATTGCCACTTCTGAGGTGCTCCCATTCGCCTGCAGGCCACTTTGCACAGCACAAACAATTGGCCTCTGTTCCCAAACAAAGAGAGACAGGACTGAAAGACGCTGCTGGATCTCTTCAGTGCACAGCAAGCTATGCAACAGAGCCGTCCACATTGCTATCTCTCTTTCCTTTGTCAAGAAAACGTCCGTTGCATTGCCACTTCTGAGGTGCTCCCATTCGCCTGCAGCCCAGTTTGCACAGCACAAACAATTGGCCTCTGTTCCCAAACAAAAAGAGGTAGGACTGAAAGACGCGGCTGGATCTCTTCAGTGCACAGCAAGCTATGCAACAGAGCCGTAAACATTGCTATCTCTCTTTCCTTTGTCAAGAAATCGTCCGTTGCATTGCACTTCTGAGGTGCTCCCATTCACCTGCAGCCCAGTTGGCACAGCACAAACAATTGGCCTCTGTTCCCAAACAAAAAGAAGTAGGACTGAAAGATGCTGCTGGATCTCTTCAGTGCACAGCAAGCTATGCGTCACAGCCGTCCACATTGCTGTCTCTCTTTCCTTTGTCAAGAAAACGTCCGTTGTATTGCCACTTCTGAGGTGCTCCCATTCGCCTGCAGCCCACTTTGCACAGCACAAACAATTGGCCTCTGTTCCCAAACCAAAAGAGGTAGGACTGAAAGATGCTGCTGGATCTCTTCAGTGCACAGCAAGCTATGCAACAGAGCCGTCCACATTGCTCTCTCTCTTTCCTTTGTCAAGAAAACGTCCGTTGTATTGCCACTTCTGAGGTGCTCCCATTCGCCTGCAGGCCAGTTTGCACAGCACAAACAATTGGCCTCTGTTCCCAAACAAAAAGAGGTAGGACTGAAAGACGCTGCTGGATCTCTTCAGTGCACAGCAAGCTATGCAACAGTGCTGTCCACATTGCTGTCTCTCTTTCCTTTGTCAAGAAAACGTCCGTTGTATTGCCACTTCTGAGGTGCTCCCATTCGCCTGCAGGCCACTTTGCACAGCACAAACAATTGGCCTCTGTTCCCAAACAAAAAGAGGTAGGACTGAAAGACGCTGCTGGATCTCTTCAGTGCACAGCAAGCTATGCAACAGAGCCGTCCACATTGCTGTCTCTCTTTCCTTTGTCAAGAAAACGTCCGTTGTATTGCCACTTCTGAGGTGCTCCCATTTGCCTGCAGCCCACTTTGCACAGCACAAACAATTGGCCTCTGTTCCCAAACCAAAAGAGGTAGGACTGAAAGATGCTGCTGGATCTCTTCAGTGCACAGCAAGCTATGCAACAGAGCCATCCACATTGCTGTCTCTCTTTCCTTTGTCAAGAAAACGTCCGTTGTATTCTCACTTCTGAGGTGCTCCCATTTGCCTGCAGCCCAGTTTGCACAGCACAAACAATTGGCCTCTGTTCCCAAACCAAAAGAGGTAGGACTGAAAGACGCTGCTGGACCTCTTCAGTGCACAGCAAGCTATGCAACAGAGCCGTCCACATTGCTGTCTCTCTTTCCTTTGTCAAGAAAACGTCCGTTGTATTGCCACTTCTGAGGTGCTCCCATTCACCTGCAGGCCACTTTGCACAGCACAAACAATTGGCCTCTGTTCCCAAACAAAAAGAGGTAGGACTGAAAGACGCTGCTGGATCTCTTCAGTGCACAGCAAGCTATGCAACAGAGCCGTCCACATTGCTATCTCTCTTTCCTTTGTCAAGAAATCGTCCGTTGCATTGCCACTTCTGAGGTGCTCCCATTCGCCTGCAGGCCAGTTTGCACAGCACAAACAATTGGCCTCTGTTCCCAAACCAAAAGAGGTAGGACTGAAAGACGCTGCTGGATCTCTTCAGTGCACAGCAAGCTATGCAACAGAGCCGTCCACATTGCTGTCTCTCTTTCCTTTGTCAAGAAAACGTCCGTTGTATTGCCACTTCTGAGGTGCTCCCATTCGCCTGCAGCCCAGTTTGCACAGCACAAACAATTGGCCTCTGTTCCCAAACCAAAAGAGGTAGGACTGAAAGATGCTGCTGGATCTCTTCAGTGCACAGCAAGCTATGCAACAGAGCCGTCCACATTGCTGTCTCTCTTTCCTTTGTCAAGAAAACGTCCGTTGTATTCTCACTTCTGAGGTGCTCCCATTTGCCTGCAGCCCAGTTTGCACAGCACAAACAATTGGCCTCTGTTCCCAAACAAAAAGAGGTAGGACTGAAAGACGCTGCTGGACCTCTTCAGTGCACAGCAAGCTATGCAACAGAGCCGTCCACATTGCTGTCTCTCTTTCCTTTGTCAAGAAAACGTCCGTTGTATTGCCACTTCTGAGGTGCTCCCATTCGCCTGCAGGCCACTTTGCACAGCACAAACAATTGGCCTCTGTTCCCAAACAAAGAGAGACAGGACTGAAAGACGCTGCTGGATCTCTTCAGTGCACAGCAAGCTATGCAACAGAGCCGTCCACATTGCTATCTCTCTTTCCTTTGTCAAGAAAACGTCCGTTGCATTGCCACTTCTGAGGTGCTCCCATTCGCGTGCAGCCCAGTTTGCACAGCACAAACAATTGGCCTCTGTTCCCAAACCAAAAGAGGTACGACTGAAAGAGGCTGCTGGACCTCTTCAGTGCACAGCAAGCTATGCAACAGAGCCGTCCACATTGCTCTCTCTCTTTCCTTTGTCAAGAAAACGTCCGTTGTATTGCCACTTCTGAGGTGCTCCCATTCACCTGCAGCCCAGTTTGCACAGCACAAACAATTGGCCTCTGTTCCCAAACAAAAAGAGGTAGGACTGAAAGATGCTGCTGGACCTCTTCAGTGCACAGCAAGCTATGCAACAGAGCCGGCCACATTGCTGTCTCTCTTTCCTTTGTCAAGAAAACGTCCGTTGTATTGCCACTTCTGAGGTGCTCCCATTCGCCTGCAGCCCAGTTTGCACAGCACAAACTATTGGCCTCTGTTCCCAAACAAAAAGAGGTAGGACTGAAAGACGCTGCTGGCTCTCTTCAGTGCACAGCAAGCTATGCAACAGAGCCGTCCACATTGCTGTCTCTCTTTCCTTTGTCAAGAAAACGTCCGTTGTATTGCCACTTCTGAGGTGCTCCCATTCGCCTGCAGCCCAGTTTGCACAGCACAAACAATTGGCCTCTGTTCCCAAACAAAGGGAGACAGGTCTGAAAGACGCTGCTGGATCTCTTCAGTGCACAGCAAGCTATGCAACAGAGCCGTCCACATTGCTGTCTCTCTTTCCTTTGTCAAGAAATCATCCGTTGTATTCTCACTTCTGAGGTGCTCCCATTCGCCTGCAGGCCAGTTTGCACAGCACAAACAATTGGCCTCTGTTCCCAAACAAAAAGAGGTAGGACTGAAAGATGCTGCTGGATCTCTTCAGTGCACAGCAAGCTATGCGTCACAGCCGTCCACATTGCTGTCTCTCTTTCCTTTGTCAAGAAAACGTCCGTTGTATTGCCACTTCTGAGGTGCTCCCATTCGCCTGCAGGCCAGTTGGCACAGCACAAACAATTGGCCTCTGTTCCCAAACCAAAAGAGGTAGGACTGAAAGATGCTGCTGGATCTCTTCAGTGCACAGCAAGCTATGCAACAGAGCCGTCCACATTGCTATCTCTCTTTCCTTTGTCAAGAAATCGTCCGTTGCATTGCCACTTCTGAGGTGCTCCCATTCGCCTGCAGGCCACTTTGCACAGCACAAACAATTGGCCTCTGTTCCCAAACCAAAAGAGGTAGGACTGAAAGATGCTGCTGGATCTCTTCAGTGCACAGCAAGCTATGCAACAGAGCCGTCCACATTGCTGTCTCTCTTTCCTTTGTCAAGAAAACATCCGTTGTATTCTCACGTCTGAGGTGCTCCCATTCGCCTGCAGCCCACTTTGCACAGCACAAACAATTGGCCTCTGTTCCCAAACAAAAAGAGGTAGGACTGAAAGAGGCTGCTGGCTCTCTTCAGTGCACAGCAAGCTATGCAACAGAGCCGTCCACATTGCTGTCTCTCTTTCCTTTGTCAAGAAAACGTCCGTTGTATTGCCACTTCTGAGGTGCTCCCATTCGCCTGCAGCCCAGTTTGCACAGCACAAACAATTGGCCTCTGTTCCCAAACAAAGAGAGACAGGACTGAAAGACGCTGCTGGATCTCTTCAGTGCACAGCAAGCTATGCAACAGAGCCGTCCACATTGCTGTCTCTCTTTCCTTTGTCAAGAAATCGTCCGTTGTATTCTCACTTCTGAGGTGCTCCCATTCGCCTGCAGGCCAGTTTGCACAGCACAAACAATTGGCCTCTGTTCCCAAACAAAAAGAGGTAGGACTGAAAGATGCTGCTGGACCTCTTCAGTGCACAGCAAGCTATGCAACAGAGCCGTCCACATTGCTGTCTCTCTTTCCTTTGTCAAGAAAACGTCCGTTGTATTGCCACTTCTGAGGTGCTCCCATTTGCCTGCAGCCCAGTTTGCACAGCACAAACAATTGGCCTCTGTTCCCAAACAAAAAGAGGTAGGACTGAAAGACGCTGCTGGATCTCTTCAGTGCACAGCAAGCTATGCAACAGAGCCATCCACATTGCTATCTCTCTTTCCTTTGTCAAGAAATGGTCCGTTGCATTGCCACTTCTGAGGTGCTCCCATTGGCCTGCAGGCCAGTTTGCACAGCACAAACAATTGGCCTCTGTTCCCAAACCAAAAGAGGTAGGACTGAAAGATGCTGCTGGATCTCTTCAGTGCACAGCAAGCTATACGACGCAGCCGTCCACATTGCTGTCTCTCTTTCCTTTGTCAAGAAAACGTCCGTTGTATTGCCACTTCTGAGGTGCTCCCATTCGCCTGCAGGCCAGTTTGCACAGCACAAACAATTGGCCTCTGCTCCCAAACCAAAAGAGGTAGGACTGAAAGATGCTGCTGGATCTCTTCAGTGCACAGCAAGCTATGCAACAGAGCCGTCCACATTGCTGTCTCTCTTTCCTTTGTCAAGAAAACGTCCGTTGTATTGCCACTTCTGAGGTGCTCCCATTCGCCTGCAGGCCAGTTTGCACAGCACAAACAATTGGCCTCTGTTCCCAAACAAAAAGAGGTAGGACTGAAAGACGCTGCTGGACCTCTTCAGTGCACAGCAAGCTATGCAACAGAGCCGGCCACATTGCTGTCTCTCTTTCCTTTGTCAAGAAAACGTCCGTTGTATTGCCACTTCTGAGGTGTTCCCATTCGCCTGCAGCCCAGTTTGCACAGCACAAACAATTGGCCTCTGTTCCCAAACAAAAAGAGGTAGGACTGAAAGACGCTGCTGGATCTCTTCAGTGCACAGCAAGCTATGCAACAGAGCCGTAAACATTGCTATCTCTCTTTCCTTTGTCAAGAAATCGTCCGTTGCATTGCACTTCTGAGGTGCTCCCATTCACCTGCAGCCCAGTTTGCACAGCACAAACAATTGGCCTCTGCTCCCAAACAAAAAGAGGTAGGACTGAAAGATGCTGCTGGATCTCTTCAGTGCACAGCAAGCTATGCGTCACAGCCGTCCACATTGCTGTCTCTCTTTAATTTGTCAAGAAAACGTCCGTTGTATTGCCACTTCTGAGGTGCTCCCATTCGCCTGCAGCCCAGTTTGCACAGCACAAACAATTGGCCTCTGTTCCCAAACCAAAAGAGGTAGGACTGAAAGATGCTGCTGGATCTCTTCAGTGCACAGCAAGCTATGCAACAGAGCCATCCACTTTCCTGTCTCTCTTTCCTTTGTCGAGAAAACGTCCGTTGTATTGCCACTTCTGAGGTGCTCCCATTCGCCTGCAGCCCACTTTGCACAGCACAAACAATTGGCCTCTGCTCCCAAGCCAAAAGAGGTAGGACTGAAAGATGCTGCTGGATCTCTTCAGTGCACAGCAAGCTATGCAACAGAGCCGTCCACTTTCCTGTCTCTCTTTCCTTTGTCGAGAAAACGTCCGTTGTATTGCCACTTCTGAGGTGCTCCCATTCGCCTGCAGCCCACTTTGCACAGCACAAACAATTGGCCTCTGCTCCCAAACCAAAAGAGGTAGGACTGAAAGATGCTGCTGGATCTCTTCAGTGCACAGCAAGCTATGCAACAGAGCCGTCCACTTTCCTGTCTCTCTTTCCTTTGTCGAGAAAACGTCCGTTGTATTGCCACTTCTGAGGTGCTCCCATTCGCCTGCAGGCCACTTTGCACAGCACAAACAATTGGCCTCTGCTCCCAAACCAAAAGAGGTAGGACTGAAAGATGCTGCTGGATCTCTTCAGTGCACAGCAAGCTATGCAACAGAGCCGTCCACTTTCCTGTCTCTCTTTCCTTTGTCGAGAAAACGTCCGTTGTATTGCCACTTCTGAGGTGCTCCCATTGGCCTGCAGGCCAGTTTGCACAGCACAAACAATTGGCCTCTGTTCCCAAACAAAAAGAGGTAGGACTGAAAGATGCTGCTGGATCTCTTCAGTGCACAGCAAGCTATGCGTCACAGCCGTCCACATTGCTGTCTCTCTTTCCTTTGTCAAGAAAATGTCCGTTGTATTGCCACTTCTGAGGTGCTCCCATTCGCCTGCAGCCCACTTTGCACAGCACAAACAATTGGCCTCTGCTCCCAAACCAAAAGAGGTAGGACTGAAAGAGGCTGCTGGACCTCTTCTGTGCACAGTAAGCTATGCAACAGAGCCGTCCACATTGCTCTCTCTCTTTCCTTTGGCAAGAAAACGTCCGTTGTATTGCCACTTCTGAGGTGCTCCCATTCGCCTGCAGGCCAGTTTGCACAGCACAAACAATTGGCCTCTGTTCCCAAACCAAAAGAGGTAGGACTGAAAGATGCTGCTGGATCTCTTCAGTGCACAGCAAGCTATGCAACAGAGCCGTCCACATTGCTGTCTCTCTTTCCTTTGTCAAGAAAACGTCCGTTGTATTGCCACTTCTGAGGTGCTCCCATTCGCCTGCAGCCCACTTTGCACAGCACAAACAATTGGCCTCTGTTCCCAAACCAAAAGAGGTAGGACTGAAAGAGGCTGCTGGACCTCTTCTGTGCACAGCAAGCTATGCAACAGAGCCGTCCACATTGCTGTCTCTCTTTCCTTTGTCAAGAAATCGTCCGTTGTATTGCCACTTCTGAGGTGCTCCCATTCGCCTGCAGGCCACTTTGCACAGCACAAACAATTGGCCTCTGTTCCCAAACAAAAAGAGGTAGGACTGAAAGATGCTGCTGGACCTCTTCAGTGCACAGCAAGCTATGCAACAGAGCCGGCCACATTGCTGTCTCTCTTTCTTTTGTCAAGAAAACGTCCGTTGTATTGCCACTTCTGAGGTGCTCCCATTTGCCTGCAGGCCAGTTTGCACAGCACAAACAATTGGCCTCTGTTCCCAAACCAAAAGAGGTAGGACTGAAAGAGGCTGCTGGATCTCTTCAGTGCACAGCAAGCTATGCAACAGAGCCGTCCACATTGCTGTCTCTCTTTCCTTTGTCAAGAAAACGTCCGTTGTATTGCCACTTCTGAGGTGCTCCCATTCGCCTGCAGCCCAGTTTGCACAGCACAAACAATTGGCCTCTGTTCCCAAACAAAGAGAGACAGGACTGAAAGACGCTGCTGGATCTCTTCAGTGCACAGCAAGCTATGCAACAGAGCTGTCCACATTGCTCTCTCTCTTTCCTTTGTCAAGAAAACGTCCGTTGTATTGCCACTTCTGAGGTGCTCCCATTCGCCTGCAGGCCAGTTTGCACAGCACAAACAATTGGCCTCTGTTCCCAAACAAAAAGAGGTAGGACTGAAAGAGGCTGCTGGACCTCTTCAGTGCACAGCAAGCTATGCAACAGAGCTGTCCACATTGCTGTCTCTCTTTCCTTTGTCAAGAAAACGTCCGTTGTATTGCCACTTCTGAGGTGCTCCCTTTCGCCTGCAGGCCACTTTGCACAGCACAAACAATTGGCCTCTGTTCCCAAACAAAAAGAGGTAGGACTGAAAGACGCTGCTGGATCTCTTCAGTGCACAGCAAGCTATGCAACAGAGCCGTCCACATTGCTGTCTCTCTTTCCTTTGTCAAGAAAACGTCCGTTGTATTGCCACTTCTGAGGTGCTCCCTTTCGCCTGCAGCCCAGTTTGCACAGCACAAACAATTGGCCTCTGTTCCCAAACAAAAAGAGGTAGGACTGAAAGACGCTGCTGGATCTCTTCAGTGCACAGCAAGCTATGCAACAGAGCCGTCCACATTGCTGTCTCTCTTTCCTTTGTCAAGAAATCGTCCGTTGTATTGCCACTTCTGAGGTGCTCCCATTCGCCTGCAGGCCACTTTGCACAGCACAAACAATTGGCCTCTGTTCCCAAACAAAAAGAGGTAGGACTGAAAGACGCTGCTGGATCTCTTCAGTGCACAGCAAGCTATGCAACAGAGCCGTCCACATTGCTATCTGTCTTTCCTTTGTCAAGAAATCGTCCGTTGCATTGCCACTTCTGAGGTGCTCCCATTCGCCTGCAGCCCACTTTGCACAGCACAAACAATTGGCCTCTGTTCCCAAACCAAAAGAGGTAGGACTGAAAGATGCTGCTGGATCTCTTCAGTGCACAGCAAGCTATGCAACAGAGCCGTCCACATTGCTGTCTCTCTTTCCTTTGTCAAGATATCGTCCGTTGTATTCTCACTTCTGAGGTGCTCCCATTCGCCTGCAGGCCAGTTTGCACAGCACAAACAATTGGCCTCTGTTCCCAAACAAAAAGAGGTAGGACTGAAAGATGCTGCTGGACCTCTTCAGTGCACAGCAAGCTATGCAACAGAGCCGTCCCCATTGCTGTCTCTCTTTCCTTTGTCAAGAAAACGTCCGTTGTATTGCCACTTCTGAGGTGCTCCCATTGGCCTGCAGCCCAGTTGGCACAGCACAAACAATTGGCCTCTGTTCCCAAACAAGAAGAGGTAGGACTGAAAGACGCTGCTGGATCACTTCAGTGCACAGCAAGCTATGCAACAGAGCCGTCCACATTGCTATCTCTCTTTCCTTTGTCAAGAAATCGTCCGTTGCATTGCCACTTCTGAGGTGATCCCATTCACCTGCAGGCCAGTTTGCACAGCACAAACAATTGGCCTCTGTTCCCAAACAAAAAGAGACAGGACTGAAAGAGGCTGCTGGATCTCTTCAGTGCACAGCAAGCTATGCGTCACAGCCGTCCACATTGCTGTCTCTCTTTCCTTTGTCAAGAAAACGTCCGTTGTATTGCCACTTCTGAGGTGCTCCCATTCGCCTGCAGCCCAGTTTGCACAGCACAAACAATTGGCCTCTGTTCCCAAACCAAAAGAGGTAGGACTGAAAGATGCTGCTGGATCTCTTCAGTGCACAGCAAGCTATGCAACAGAGCCGTCCACATTGCTCTCTCTCTTTCCTTTGTCAAGAAAACGTCCGTTGTACTGCCACTTCTGAGGTGCTCCCATTCGCCTGCAGGCCAGTTTGCACAGCACAAACAATTGGCCTCTGTTCCCAAACCAAAAGAGGTAGGACTGAAAGAGGCTGCTGGACCTCTTCAGTGCACAGCAAGCTATGCAACAGAGCCGTCCACATTGCTGTCTCTCTTTCCTTTGTCAAGAAATCGTCCGTTGTATTCTCACTTCTGAGGTGCTCCCATTCGCCTGCAGCCCAGTTTGCACAGCACAAACAATTGGCCTCTGTTCCCAAACAAAAAGAGGTAGGACTGAAAGACGCTGCTGGACCTCTTCAGTGCACAGCAAGCTATGCAACAGAGCCGTCCACATTGCTGTCTCTCTTTCCTTTGTCAAGAAAACGTCCGTTGTATTGCCACTTCTGAGGTGCTCCCATTTGCCTGCAGCCCAGTTTGCACAGCACAAACAATTGGCCTCTGTTCCCAAACAAAAAGAGGTAGGACTGAAAGACGCTGCTGGATCTCTTCAGTGCACAGCAAGCTATGCAACAGAGCCGTCCACATTGCTATCTCTCTTTCCTTTGTCAAGAAATGGTCCGTTGCATTGCCACTTCTGAGGTGCTCCCATTGGCCTGCAGGCCAGTTTGCACAGCACAAACAATTGGCCTCTGTTCCCAAACAAAAAGAGGTAGGACTGAAAGATGCTGCTGGATCTCTTCAGTGCACAGCAAGCTATACGACGCAGCCGTCCACATTGCTGTCTCTCTTTCCTTTGTCAAGAAAACGTCCGTTGTATTGCCACTTCTGAGGTGCTCCCATTCGCCTGCAGGCCAGTTTGCACAGCACAAACAATTGGCCTCTGCTCCCAAACCAAAAGAGGTAGGACTGAAAGATGCTGCTGGATCTCTTCAGTGCACAGCAAGCTATGCAACAGAGCCGTCCACATTGCTGTCTCTCTTTCCTTTGTCAAGAAAACGTCCGTTGTATTGCCACTTCTGAGGTGCTCCCATTCGCCTGCAGCCCACTTTGCACAGCACAAACAATTGGCCTCTGTTCCCAAACAAAAAGAGGTAGGACTGAAAGAGGCTGCTGGACCTCTTCAGTGCACAGCAAGCTATGCAACAGAGCCGGCCACATTGCTGTCTCTCTTTCCTTTGTCAAGAAAACGTCCGTTGTATTGCCACTTCTGAGGTGTTCCCATTCGCCTGCAGCCCAGTTTGCACAGCACAAACAATTGGCCTCTGTTCCCAAACAAAAAGAGGTAGGACTGAAAGACGCTGCTGGATCTCTTCAGTGCACAGCAAGCTATGCAACAGAGCCGTAAACATTGCTATCTCTCTTTCCTTTGTCAAGAAATCGTCCGTTGCATTGCACTTCTGAGGTGCTCCCATTCACCTGCAGCCCACTTTGCACAGCACAAACAATTGGCCTCTGCTCCCAAACAAAAAGAGGTAGGACTGAAAGATGCTGCTGGACCTCTTCAGTGCACAGCAAGCTATGCAACAGAGCCGTCCACTTTCCTGTCTCTCTTTCCTTTGTCAAGAAAACGTCCGTTGTATTGCCACTTCTGAGGTGCTCCCATTCGCCTGCAGCCCAGTTTGCACAGCACAAACAATTGGCCTCTGCTCCCAAACCAAAAGAGGTAGGACTGAAAGATGCTGCTGGATCTCTTCAGTGCACAGCAAGCTATGCAACAGAGCCGTCCACTTTCCTGTCTCTCTTTCCTTTGTCGAGAAAACGTCCGTTGTATTGCCACTTCTGAGGTGCTCCCATTCGCCTGCAGCCCACTTTGCACAGCACAAACAATTGGCCTCTGCTCCCAAACCAAAAGAGGTAGGACTGAAAGAGGCTGCTGGATCTCTTCAGTGCACAGCAAGCTATGCAACAGAGCCGTCCACATTGCTGTCTCTCTTTCCTTTGTCAAGAAAACGTCCGTTGCATTGCCACTTCTGAGGTGCTCCCATTCGCCTGCAGGCCAGTTTGCACAGCACAAACAATTGGCCTCTGTTCCCAAACAAAAAGAGGTAGGACTGAAAGATGCTGCTGGATCTCTTCAGTGCACAGCAAGCTATGCAACAGAGCCGTCCACATTGCTGCCTCTCTTTCCTTTGTCAAGAAAACGTCCGTTGTATTGCCACTTCTGAGGTGCTCCCATTCGCCTGCAGCCCAGTTTGCACAGCACAAATAATTGGCCTCTGCTCCAAAACAAAGAGAGACAGGACTGAAAGACGCTGCTGGATCTCTTCAGTGCACAGCAAGCTATGCAACAGAGCCGTCCACATTGCTATCTCTCTTTCTTTTGTCAAGAAATCGTCCGTTGTATTCTCACGTCTGAGGTGCTCCCATTCGCCTGCAGGCCAGTTTGCACAGCACAAACAATTGGCCTCTGTTCCCAAACAAAAAGAGGTAGGACTGAAAGACGCTGCTGGACCTCTTCAGTGCACAGCAAGCTATGCAACAGAGCCGTCCACATTGCTGTCTCTCTTTCCTTTGTCAAGAAAATGTCCGTTGTATTGCCACTTCTGAGGTGCTCCCATTTGCCTGCAGGCCAGTTGGCACAGCACAAACAATTGGCCTCTGTTCCCAAACAAAAAGAGGTAGGACTGAAAGATGCTGCTGGATCTCTTCAGTGCACAGCAAGCTATGCAACAGAGCCGTCCACATTGCTGTCGCTCTTTCCTTTGTCAAGAAAACGTCCGTTGTATTGCCACTTCTGAGGTGCTCCCATTCGCCTGCAGCCCAGTTTGCACAGCACAAACAATTGGCCTCTGTTCCCAAACAAAGAGAGACAGGACTGAAAGACGCTGCTGGATCTCTTCAGTGCACAGCAAGCTATGCAACAGAGCCGTCCACATTGCTATCTCTCTTTCCTTTGTCAAGAAAACGTCCGTTGTATTCTCACTTCTGAGGTGCTCCCATTCGCCTGCAGGCCAGTTTGCACAGCACAAACAATTGGCCTCTGTTCCCAAACAAAAAGAGGTAGGACTGAAAGACGCTGCTGGACCTCTTCAGTGCACAGCAAGCTATGCAACAGAGCCGTCCACATTGCTGTCTCTCTTTCCTTTGTCAAGAAAACGTCCGTTGTATTGCCACTTCTGAGGTGCTCCCATTTGCCTGCAGGCCAGTTTGCACAGCACAAACAATTGGCCTCTGTTCCCAAACAAAAAGAGGTAGGACTGAAAGACGCTGCTGGATCTCTTCAGTGCACAGCAAGCTATGCAACAGAGCCGTCCACATTGCTATCTCTCTTTCCTTTGTCAAGAAATCGTCCGTTGCATTGCCACTTCTGAGGTGCTCCCATTCACCTGCAGCCCACTTTGCACAGCACAAACAATTGGCCTCTGTTCCCAAACAAAAAGAGGTAGGACTGAAAGACGCTGCTGGATCTCTTCAGTGCACAGCAAGCTATGCAACAGAGCCGTCCACATTGCTGTCTCTCTTTCCTTTGTCAAGAAAACGTCCGTTGTATTGCCACTTCTGAGGTGCTCCCATTGGCCTGCAGGCCAGTTTGCACAGCACAAATAATTGGCCTCTGCTCCCAAACAAAGAGAGACAGGACTGAAAGACGCTGCTGGATCTCTTCAGTGCACAGCAAGCTATGCAACAGAGCCGTCCACATTGCTGTCTCTCTTTCCTTTGTCAAGAAAACGTCCGTTGCATTGCCACTTCTGAGGTGCTCCCATTCGCCTGCAGGCCAGTTTGCACAGCACAAACAATTGGCCTCTGTTCCCAAACAAAAAGAGGTAGGACTGAAAGATGCTGCTGGATCTCTTCAGTGCACAGCAAGCTATGCAACAGAGCCGTCCACATTGCTGTCTCTCTTTCCTTTGTCAAGAAAACGTCCGTTGTATTGCCACTTCTGAGGTGCTCCCATTCGCCTGCAGCCCAGTTTGCACAGCACAAATAATTGGCCTCTGCTCCAAAACAAAGAGAGACAGGACTGAAAGACGCTGCTGGATCTCTTCAGTGCACAGCAAGCTATGCAACAGAGCCGTCCACATTGCTATCTCTCTTTCTTTTGTCAAGAAATCGTCCGTTGTATTCTCACGTCTGAGGTGCTCCCATTCGCCTGCAGGCCAGTTTGCACAGCACAAACAATTGGCCTCTGTTCCCAAACAAAAAGAGGTAGGACTGAAAGATGCTGCTGGATCTCTTCAGTGCACAGCAAGCTATGCAACAGAGCCGTCCACATTGCTCTCTCTCTTTCCTTTGTCAAGAAAATGTCCGTTGTATTGCCACTTCTGAGGTGCTCCCATTTGCCTGCAGGCCAGTTGGCACAGCACAAACAATTGGCCTCTGTTCCCAAACCAAAAGAGGTAGGACTGAAAGATGCTGCTGGATCTCTTCAGTGCACAGCAAGCTATGCAACAGAGCCGTCCACATTGCTGTCGCTCTTTCCTTTGTCAAGAAAACGTCCGTTGTATTGCCACTTCTGAGGTGCTCCCATTCGCCTGCAGCCCAGTTTGCACAGCACAAACAATTGGCCTCTGTTCCCAAACAAAGAGAGACAGGACTGAAAGACGCTGCTGGATCTCTTCAGTGCACAGCAAGCTATGCAACAGAGCCGTCCACATTGCTATCTCTCTTTCCTTTGTCAAGAAAACGTCCGTTGTATTCTCACTTCTGAGGTGCTCCCATTCGCCTGCAGGCCAGTTTGCACAGCACAAACAATTGGCCTCTGTTCCCAAACAAAAAGAGGTAGGACTGAAAGACGCTGCTGGACCTCTTCAGTGCACAGCAAGCTATGCAACAGAGCCGTCCACATTGCTGTCTCTCTTTCCTTTGTCAAGAAAACGTCCGTTGTATTGCCACTTCTGAGGTGCTCCCATTTGCCTGCAGGCCAGTTTGCACAGCACAAACAATTGGCCTCTGTTCCCAAACAAAAAGAGGTAGGACTGAAAGACGCTGCTGGATCTCTTCAGTGCACAGCAAGCTATGCAACAGAGCCGTCCACATTGCTATCTCTCTTTCCTTTGTCAAGAAATCGTCCGTTGCATTGCCACTTCTGAGGTGCTCCCATTCACCTGCAGCCCACTTTGCACAGCACAAACAATTGGCCTCTGTTCCCAAACAAAAAGAGGTAGGACTGAAAGACGCTGCTGGATCTCTTCAGTGCACAGCAAGCTATGCAACAGAGCCGTCCACATTGCTGTCTCTCTTTCCTTTGTCAAGAAAACGTCCGTTGTATTGCCACTTCTGAGGTGCTCCCATTGGCCTGCAGGCCAGTTTGCACAGCACAAATAATTGGCCTCTGCTCCCAAACAAAGAGAGACAGGACTGAAAGACGCTGCTGGATCTCTTCAGTGCACAGCAAGCTATGCAACAGAGCCGTCCACATTGCTGTCTCTCTTTCCTTTGTCAAGAAAACGTCCGTTGCATTGCCACTTCTGAGGTGCTCCCATTCGCCTGCAGGCCAGTTGGCACAGCACAAACAATTGGCCTCTGTTCCCAAACAAAGAGAGACAGGACTGAAAAATGCTGCTGGATCTCTTCAGTGCACAGCAAGCTATGCAACAGAGCCGTCCACATTGCTGTCTCTCTTTCCTTTGTCAAGAAAACGTCCGTTGTATTGCCACTTCTTAGGTGTTCCAATTCGCCTGCAGCCCAGTTTGCACAGCACAAACAATTGACCTCTGTTCCCAAACCAAAAGAGGTAGGACTGAAAGACGCTGCTGGATCTCTTCAGTGCACAGCAAGCTATGCAACAAAGCCGTCCACATTGCTGTCTCTCTTTCCTTTGTCAAGAAAACGTCCGTTGTATTGCCACTTCTGAGGTGCTCCCATTCGCCTGCAGCCCACTTTGCACAGCACAAACAATTGGCCTCTGTTCCCAAACAAAAAGAGGTAGGACTGAAAGATGCTGCTGGATCTCTTCTGTGCACAGCAAGCTATGCAACAGAGCCGTCCACATTGCTGTCTCTCTTTCCTTTGTCAAGAAAACGTCCGTTGTATTGCCACTTCTGAGGTGCTCCCATTCGCCTGCAGCCCACTTTGCACAGCACAAACAATTGGCCTCTGCTCCCAACCAAAAGAGACAGGACTGAAAGAGGCTGCTGGACCTCTTCAGTGCACAGCAAGCTATGCAACAGAGCCGTCCACATTGCTCTCTCTCTTTCCTTTGGCAAGAAAACGTCCGTTGTATTGCCACTTCTGAGGTGCTCCCATTCGCCTGCAGGCCAGTTTGCACAGCACAAACAATTGGCCTCTGTTCCCAAACAAAAAGAGGTAGGACTGAAAGATGCTGCTGGATCTCTTCAGTGCACAGCAAGCTATGCAACAGAGCCGTCCACATTGCTGTCTCTCTTTCCTTTGTCAAGAAAACGTCCGTTGCATTGCCACTTCTGAGGTGCTCCCATTCGCCTGCAGGCCAGTTTGCACAGCACAATTGGCCTCTGTTCCCAAACAAAAAGAGGTAGGACTGAAAGACGCTGCTGGATCTCTTCAGTGCACAGCAAGCTATGCAACAGAGCCGTCCACATTGCTGCCTCTCTTTCCTTTGTCAAGAAAACGTCCGTTGTATTGCCACTTCTGAGGTGCTCCCATTCACCTGCAGCCCAGTTTGCACAGCACAAATACTTGGCCTCTGCTCCCAAACAAAGAGAGACAGGACTGAAAGACGCTGCTGGATCTCTTCAGTGCACAGCAAGCTATGCAACAGAGCCGTCCACATTGCTATCTCTCTTTCTTTTGTCAAGAAATCGTCTGTTGTATTGCCACTTCTGAGGTGCTCCCATTTGCCTGCAGGCCAGTTTGCACAGCACAAACAATTGGCCTCTGTTCCCAAACAAAAAGAGGTAGGACTGAAAGAGGCTGCTGGGCCTCTTCAGTGCACAGCAAGCTATGCAACAGAGCCGTCCACATTGCTGTCTCTCTTTCCTTTGTCAAGAAAATGTCCGTTGTATTGCCACTTCTGAGGTGCTCCCATTCGCCTGCAGGCCAGTTTGCACAGCACAAACAATTGGCCTCTGTTCCCAAACCAAAAGAGGTAGGACTGAAAGATGCTGCTGGATCTCTTCAGTGCACAGCAAGCTATGCAACAGAGCCGTCCACATTGCTGTCTCTCTTTCCTTTGTCAAGAAAACGTCCGTTGTATTGCCACTTCTGAGGTGCTCCCATTCGCCTGCAGCCCAGTTTGCACAGCACAAACAATTGGCCTCTGTTCCCAAACAAAGAGAGACAGGACTGAAAGACGCTGCTGGATCTCTTCAGTGCACAGCAAGCTATGCAACAGAGCCGTCCACATTGCTATCTCTCTTTCCTTTGTCAAGAAATCGTCCGTTGTATTCTCACTTCTGAGGTGCTCCCATTCGCCTGCAGGCCAGTTTGCACAGCACAAACAATTGGCCTCTGTTCCCAAACAAAAAGAGGTAGGACTGAAAGACGCTGCTGGACCTCTTCAGTGCACAGCAAGCTATGCAACAGAGCCATCCACATTGCTCTCTCTCTTTCCTTTGTCAAGAAAACGTCCGTTGTATTGCCACTTCTGAGGTGCTCCCATTCGCCTGCAGCCCAGTTTGCACAGCAAAAATAATTGGCCTCTGCTCCCAAACAAAGAGAGACAGGACTCAAAGACGCTGCTGGATCTCTTCAGTGCACAGCAAGCTATGCGTCACAGCCGTCCACATTGCTGTCTCTCTTTCCTTTGTCAAGAAAATGTCCGTTGTATTCTCACTTCTGAGGTGCTCCCATTCGCCTGCAGCCCAGTTTGCACAGCACAAACAATTGGCCTCTGTTCCCAAACAAAAAGAGGTAGGACTGAAAGACGCTGCTGGACCACTTCAGTGCACAGCAAGCTATGCGTCACAGCCGTCCACATTGCTGTCTCTCTTTCCTTTGTCAAGAAAATGTCCGTTGTATTGCCACTTCTGAGGTGCTCCCATTCGCCTGCAGCCCACTTTGCACAGCACAAACAATTGGCCTCTGCTCCCAAACCAAAAGAGGTAGGACTGAAAGAGGCTGCTGGACCTCTTCTGTGCACAGCAAGCTATGCAACAGAGCCGTCCACATTGCTCTCTCTCTTTCCTTTGGCAAGAAAACGTCCGTTGTATTGCCACTTCTGAGGTGCTCCCATTCGCCTGCAGGCCACTTTGCACAGCACAAACAATTGGCCTCTGTTCCCAAACAAAAAGAGGTAGGACTGAAAGATGCTGCTGGACCTCTTCAGTGCACAGCAAGCTATGCAACAGAGCCGTCCACATTGCTATCTCTCTTTCCTTTGTCAAGAAAACGTCCGTTGTATTGCCACTTCTGAGGTGCTCCCATTCGCCTGCAGGCCGGTTTGCACAGCACAAACAATTGGCCTCTGTTCCCAAACAAAAAGAGGTAGGACTGAAAGAGGCTGCTGGACCTCTTCAGTGCACAGCAAGCTATGCGACAGAGCCGTCCACATTGCTGTCTCTCTTTCCTTTGTCAAGAAAATGTCCGTTGTATTGCCACTTCTGAGGTGCTCCCATTCGCCTGCAGGCCAGTTTGCACAGCACAAACAATTGGCCTCTGTTCCCAAACCAAAAGAGGTAGGACTGAAAGATGCTGCTGGATCTCTTCAGTGCACAGCAAGCTATGCAACAGAGCCGTCCACATTGCTCTCTCTCTTTCCTTTGTCAAGAAAACGTCCGTTGTATTGCCACTTCTGAGGTGCTCCCATTCGCCTGCAGGCCAGTTTGCACAGCACAAACAATTGGCCTCTGTTCCCAAACAAAGAGAGACAGGACTGAAAGACGCTGCTGGATTTCTTCAGTGCACAGCAAGCTATGCAACAGAGCCGTCCACATTGCTATCTCTCTTTCCTTTGTCAAGAAATCGTCCGTTGTATTCTCACTTCTGAGGTGCTCCCATTCGCCTGCAGGCCAGTTTGCACAGCACAAACAATTGGCCTCTGTTCCCAAACAAAAAGAGGTAGGACTGAAAGACGCTGCTGGACCTCTTCAGTGCACAGCAAGCTATGCAACAGAGCCGTCCACATTGCTGTCTCTCTTTCCTTTGTCAAGAAAACGTCCGTTGTATTGCCACTTCTGAGGTGCTCCCATTTGCCTGCAGGCCAGTTTGCACAGCACAAACAATTGGCCTCTGTTCCCAAACAAAAAGAGGTAGGACTGAAAGACGCTGCTGGATCTCTTCAGTGCACAGCAAGCTATGCAACAGAGCCGTCCACATTGCTATCTCTCTTTCCTTTGTCAAGAAATCGTCCGTTGCATTGCCACTTCTGAGGTGCTCCCATTCGCCTGCAGGCCAGTTTGCACAGCACAAACAATTGGCCTCTGTTCCCAAACAAAAAGAGGTAGGACTGAAAGACGCTGCTGGATCTCTTCAGTGCACAGCAAGCTATGCAACAGAGCCGTCCACATTGCTGCCTCTCTTTCCTTTGTCAAGAAAACGTCCGTTGTATTGCCACTTATGAGGTGCTCCCATTCGCCTGCAGCCCAGTTTGCACAGCACAAATAATTGGCCTCTGCTCCCAAACAAAGAGAGACAGGACTGAAAGACGCTGCTGGATCTCTTCAGTGCACAGCAAGCTATGCAACAGAGCCGTCCACATTGCTATCTCTCTTTCTTTTGTCAAGAAATCGTCCGTTGTATTCTCACGTCTGAGGTGCTCCCATTCGCCTGCAGGCCAGTTTGCACAGCACAAACAATTGGCCTCTGTTCCCAAACAAGGAGAGACAGGACTGAAAAATGCTGCTGGATCTCTTCAGTGCACAGCAAGCTATGCAACAGAGCCGTCCCCATTGCTGTCTCTCTTTCCTTTGTCAAGAAAACGTCCGTTGTATTGCCACTTCTGAGGTGCTCCCATTCGCCTGCAGCCCACTTTGCACAGCACAAACAATTGGCCTCTGTTCCCAAACAAAAAGAGGTAGGACTGAAAGACGCTGCTGGATCTCTTCAGTGCACAGCAAGCTATGCAACAAAGCTGTCCACATTGCTGTCTCTCTTTCCTTTGTCAAGAAAACGTCCGTTGTATTCTCATGTCTGAGGTGCTCCCATTCGCCTGCAGGCCAGTTTGCACAGCACAAACAATTGGCCTCTGTTCCCAAACAAAAAGAGTTAGGACTGAAAGATGCTGCTGGATCTCTTCAGTGCACAGCAAGCTATGCAACAGAGCCGTCCACATTGCTCTCTCTCTTTCCTTTGGCAAGAAAACGTCCGTTGTATTGCCACTTCTGAGGTGCTCCCATTCGCCTGCAGCCCAGTTTGCACAGCACAAACAATTGGCCTCTGTTCCCAAACCAAAAGAGGTAGGACTGAAAGATGCTGCTGGATCTCTTCAGTGCACAGCAAGCTATGCAACAGAGCCGTCCACATTGCTGTCTCTCTTTCCTTTGTCAAGAAAACGTCCGTTGCATTGCCACTTCTGAGGTGCTCCCATTCGCCTGCAGCCCACTTTGCACAGCACAAACAATTGGCCTCTGTTCCCAAACCAAAAGAGGTAGGACTGAAAGACGCTGCTGGATCTCTTCAGTGCACAGCAAGCTATGCAACAAAGCCGTCCACATTGCTGTCTCTCTTTCCTTTGTCAAGAAAACGTCCGTTGTATTGCCACTTCTGAGGTGCTCCCATTCGCCTGCAGCCCAGTTTGCACAGCACAAACAATTGGCCTCTGTTCCCAAACAAAAAGAGGTAGGACTGAAAGATGCTGCTGGATCTCTTCAGTGCACAGCAAGCTATGCGTCACAGCCGTCCACATTGCTGTCTCTCTTTCCTTTGTCAAGAAAATGTCCGTTGTATTGCCACTTCTGAGGTGCTCCCATTCGCCTGCAGCCCACTTTGCACAGCACAAACAATTGGCCTCTGCTCCCAAACCAAAAGAGGTAGGACTGAAAGAGGCTGCTGGACCTCTTCTGTGCACAGCAAGCTATGCAACAGAGCCGTCCACATTGCTCTCTCTCTTTCCTTTGGCAAGAAAACGTCCGTTGTATTGCCACTTCTGAGGTGCTCCCATTCGCCTGCAGGCCAGTTTGCACAGCACAAACAATTGGCCTCTGTTCCCAAACCAAAAGAGGTAGGACTGAAAGATGCTGCTGGATCTCTTCAGTGCACAGCAAGCTATGCAACAGAGCCGTCCACATTGCTGTCTCTCTTTCCTTTGTCAAGAAAACGTCCGTTGTATTGCCACTTCTGAGGTGCTCCCATTGGCCTGCAGGCCAGTTGGCACAGCACAAACAATTGGCCTCTGTTCCCAAACCAAAAGAGGTAGGACTGAAAGAGGCTGCTGGACCTCTTCTGTGCACAGCAAGCTATGCAACAGAGCCGTCCACATTGCTCTCTCTCTTTCCTTTGTCAAGAAAACGTCCGTTGTATTGCCACTTCTGAGGTGCTCCCATTCGCCTGCAGGCCACTTTGCACAGCACAAACAATTGGCCTCTGTTCCCAAACAAAAAGAGGTAGGACTGAAAGATGCTGCTGGACCTCTTCAGTGCACAGCAAGCTATGCAACAGAGCCGTCCACATTGCTGTCTCTCTTTCCTTTGTCAAGAAAACGTCCGTTGTATTGCCACTTCTGAGGTGCTCCCATTCGCCTGCAGGCCACTTTGCACAGCACAAACAATTGGCCTCTGTTCCCAAACAAAAAGAGGTAGGACTGAAAGATGCTGCTGGACCTCTTCAGTGCACAGCAAGCTATGCAACAGAGCCGTCCACATTGCTGTCTCTCTTTCCTTTGTCAAGAAAACGTCCGTTGTATTGCCACTTCTGAGGTGCTCCCATTCGCCTGCAGCCCAGTTTGCACAGCACAAACAATTGGCCTCTGTTCCCAAACAAAAAGAGGTAGGACTGAAAGAGGCTGCTGGATCTCTTCAGTGCACAGCAAGCTATGCAACAGAGCCGTCCACATTGCTGTCTCTCTTTCCTTTGTCAAGAAAACGTCCGTTGTATTGCCACTTCTGAGGTGCTCCCATTCGCCTGCAGCCCAGTTTGCACAGCACGAATAATTGGCCTCTACTCCCAAACAAAGAGAGACAGGACTGAAAGACGCTGCTGGATCTCTTCAGTGCACAGCAAGCTATGCAACAGAGCCGTCCACATTGCTATCTCTCTTTCTTTTGTCAAGAAATCGTCCGTTGTATTCTCACGTCTGAGGTGCTCCCATTGGCCTGCAGGCCAGTTGGCACAGCACAAACAATTGGCCTCTGTTCCCAAACCAAAAGAGGTAGGACTGAAAGAGGCTGCTGGACCTCTTCTGTGCACAGCAAGCTATGCAACAGAGCCGTCCACATTGCTCTCTCTCTTTCCTTTGTCAAGAAAACGTCCGTTGTATTGCCACTTCTGAGGTGCTCCCATTCGCCTGCAGGCCACTTTGCACAGCACAAACAATTGGCCTCTGTTCCCAAACAAAAAGAGGTAGGACTGAAAGATGCTGCTGGACCTCTTCAGTGCACAGCAAGCTATGCAACAGAGCCGTCCACATTGCTGTCTCTCTTTCCTTTGTCAAGAAAACGTCCGTTGTATTGCCACTTCTGAGGTGCTCCCATTCGCCTGCAGCCCAGTTTGCACAGCACAAACAATTTTCCTCTGTTCCCAAACAAAAAGAGGTAGGACTGAAAGAGGCTGCTGGATCTCTTCAGTGCACAGCAAGCTATGCAACAAAGCCGTCCACATTGCTGTCTCTCTTTCCTTTGTCAAGAAAACGTCCGTTGTATTGCCACTTCTGAGGTGCTCCCATTCGCCTGCAGCCCAGTTTGCACAGCACAAACAATTGGCCTCTGTTCCCAAACCAAAAGAGGTAGGACTGAAAGATGCTGCTGGATCTCTTCAGTGCACAGCAAGCTATGCGTCACAGCCGTCCACATTGCTGTCTCTCTTTCCTTTGTCAAGAAAACGTCCGTTGTATTGCCACTTCTGAGGTGCTCCCATTCGCCTGCAGCCCACTTTGCAAAGCACAAACAATTGGCCTCTGCTCCCAAACCAAAAGAGGTAGGACTGAAAGAGGCTGCTGGACCTCTTCTGTGCACAGCAAGCTATGCAACAGAGCCGTCCACATTGCTCTCTCTCTTTCCTTTGGCAAGAAAACGTCCGTTGTATTGCCACTTCTGAGGTGCTCCCATTCGCCTGCAGGCCACTTTGCACAGCACAAACAATTGGCCTCTGTTCCCAAACAAAAAGAGGTAGGACTGAAAGATGCTGCTGGACCTCTTCAGTGCACAGCAAGCTATGCAACAGAGCCGTCCACATTGCTGTCTCTCTTTCCTTTGTCAAGAAAACGTCCGTTGTATTGCCACTTCTGAGGTGCTCCCATTCGCCTGCAGCCCAGTTTGCACAGCACAAACAATTGGCCTCTGTTCCCAAACAAAAAGAGGTAGGACTGAAAGAGGCTGCTGGATCTCTTCAGTGCACAGCAAGCTATGCAACAGAGCCGTCCACATTGCTGTCTCTCTTTCCTTTGTCAAGAAAACGTCCGTTGTATTGCCACTTCTGAGGTGCTCCCATTCGCCTGCAGCCCAGTTTGCACAGCACGAATAATTGGCCTCTACTCCCAAACAAAGAGAGACAGGACTGAAAGACGCTGCTGGATCTCTTCAGTGCACAGCAAGCTATGCAACAGAGCCGTCCACATTGCTATCTCTCTTTCTTTTGTCAAGAAATCGTCCGTTGTATTCTCACGTCTGAGGTGCTCCCATTCGCCTGCAGGCCAGTTTGCACAGCACAAACAATTGGCCTCTGTTCCCAAACAAAAAGAGGTAGGACTGAAAGAGGCTGCTGGACCTCTTCAGTGCACAGCAAGCTATGCAACAAAGCCGTCCACATTGCTGTCTCTCTTTCCTTTGTCAAGAAAATGTCCGTTGTATTGCCACTTCTGAGGTGCTCCCATTCGCCTGCAGGCCAGTTTGCACAGCACAAACAATTGGCCTCTGTTCCCAAACCAAAAGAGGTAGGACTGAAAGATGCTGGTGGATCTCTTCAGTGCACAGCAAGCTATGCAACAGAGCCGTCCACATTGCTATCTCTCTTTCCTTTGTCAAGAAAACGTCCGTTGCATTGCCACTTCTGAGGTGCTCCCATTCGCCTGCAGCCCAGTTTGCACAGCACAAACAATTGGCCTCTGTTCCCAAACAAAAAGAGGTAGGACTGAAAGACGCTGCTGGATCTCTTCAGTGCACAGCAAGCTATGCAACAGAGCCGTCCACATTGCTGTCTCTCTTTCCTTTGTCAAGAAAACGTCCGTTGTATTGCCACTTCTGAGGTGCTCCCATTCGCCTGCAGGCCAGTTTGCACAGCACAAATAATTGGCCTCTGCTCCCAAACAAAGAGAGACAGGACTGAAAGACGCTGCTGGATCTCTTCAGTGCACAGCAAGCTATGCAACAGAGCCGTCCACATTGCTGTCTCTCTTTCCTTTGTCAAGAAAACGTCCGTTGTATTGCCACTTCTGAGGTGCTCCCATTCGCCTGCAGCCCAGTTTGCACAGCACAAATAATTGGCCTCTGTTCCCAAACAAAGAGAGACAGGACTGAAAGACGCTGCTGGATCTCTTCAGTGCACAGCAAGCTATGCAACAGAGCCGTCCACATTGCTATCTCTCTTTCTTTTGTCAAGAAAACGTCCGTTGTATTCCCACGTCTGAGGTGCTCCCATTCGCCTGCAGGCCAGTTTGCACAGCACAAACAATTGGCCTCTGTTCCCAAACAAAAAGAGGTAGGACTGAAAGAGGCTGCTGGACCTCTTCAGTGCACAGCAAGCTATGCAACAGAGCCGTCCACATTGCTGTCTCTCTTTCCTTTGTCAAGAAAATGTCCGTTGTATTGCCACTTCTGAGGTGCTCCCATTCGCCTGCAGGCCAGTTTGCACAGCACAAACAATTGGCCTCTGTTCCCAAACCAAAAGAGGTAGGACTGAAAGATGCTGCTGGATCTCTTCAGTGCACAGCAAGCTATGCAACAGAGCCGTCCACATTGCTCTCTCTCTTTCCTTTGTCAAGAAAACGTCCGTTGTATTGCCACTTCTGAGGTGCTCCCATTCGCCTGCAGCCCAGTTTGCACAGCACAAACAATTGGCCTCTGTTCCCAAACAAAGAGAGACAGGACTGAAAGATGCTGCTGGATTTCTTCAGTGCACAGCAAGCTATGCAACAGAGCCGTCCACATTGCTATCTCTCTTTCCTTTGTCAAGAAATCGTCCGTTGTATTGCCACTTCTGAGGTGCTCCCATTGGCCTGCAGCCCAGTTTGCACAGCACAAACAATTGGCCTCTGTTCCCAAACAAAAAGAGGTAGGACTGAAAGACGCTGCTGGACCTCTTCAGTGCACAGCAAGCTATGCAACAGAGCCGTCCACATTGCTGTCTCTCTTTCCTTTGTCAAGAAAACGTCCGTTGTATTGCCACTTCTGAGGTGCTCCCATTCGCCTGCAGGCCAGTTTGCACAGCACAAATAATTGGCCTCTGCTCCCAAACAAAGAGAGACAGGACTGAAAGACGCTGCTGGATCTCTTCAGTGCACAGCAAGCTATGCAACAGAGCCGTCCACATTGCTGTCTCTCTTTCCTTTGTCAAGAAAACGTCCGTTGTATTGCCACTTCTGAGGTGCTCCCATTCGCCTGCAGCCCAGTTTGCACAGCACAAATAATTGGCCTCTGTTCCCAAACAAAGAGAGACAGGACTGAAAGACGCTGCTGGATCTCTTCAGTGCACAGCAAGCTATGCAACAGAGCCGTCCACATTGCTATCTCTCTTTCTTTTGTCAAGAAATCGTCCGTTGTATTCTCACGTCTGAGGTGCTCCCATTCGCCTGCAGGCCAGTTTGCACAGCACAAACAATTGGCCTCTGTTCCCAAACAAAAAGAGGTAGGACTGAAAGACGCTGCTGGATCTCTTCAGTGCACAGCAAGCTATGCAACAGAGCCGTCCACATTGCTGTCTCTCTTTCCTTTGTCAAGAAATCGTCCGTTGCATTGCCACTTCTGAGGTGCTCCCATTCGCCTGCAGGCCAGTTTGCACAGCACAAACAATTGGCCTCTGTTCCCAAACAAAAAGAGGTAGGACTGAAAGACGCTGCTGGATCTCTTCAGTGCACAGCAAGCTATGCAACAGAGCCGTCCACATTGCTGCCTCTCTTTCCTTTGTCAAGAAAACGTCCGTTGTATTGCCACTTCTGAGGTGCTCCCATTCGCCTGCAGCCCAGTTTGCACAGCACAAATAATTGGCCTCTGCTCCCAAACAAAGAGAGACAGGACTGAAAGACGCTGCTGGATCTCTTCAGTGCACAGCAAGCTATGCAACAGAGCCGGCCACATTGCTATCTCTCTTTCTTTTGTCAAGAAATCGTCCGTTGTATTCTCACGTCTGAGGTGCTCCCATTCGCCTGCAGGCCAGTTTGCACAGCACAAACAATTGGCCTCTGTTCCCAAACAAAGAGAGACAGGACTGAAAAATGCTGCTGGATCTCTTCAGTGCACAGCAAGCTATGCAACAGAGCCGTCCCCATTGCTGTCTCTCTTTCCTTTGTCAAGAAAACGTCCGTTGTATTGCCACTTCTGAGGTGCTCCCATTCGCCTGCAGCCCACTTTGCACAGCACAAACAATTGGCCTCTGTTCCCAAACAAAAAGAGGTAGGACTGAAAGACGCTGCTGGATCTCTTCAGTGCACAGCAAGCTATGCAACAAAGCTGTCCACATTGCTGTCTCTCTTTCCTTTGTCAAGAAAACGTCCGTTGTATTCTCATGTCTGAGGTGCTCCCATTCGCCTGCAGGCCAGTTTGCACAGCACAAACAATTGGCCTCTGTTCCCAAACAAAAAGAGGTAGGACTGAAAGATGCTGCTGGATCTCTTCAGTGCACAGCAAGCTATGCGTCACAGCCGTCCACATTGCTGTCTCTCTTTCCTTTGTCAAGAAAATGTCCGTTGTATTGCCACTTCTGAGGTGCTCCCATTCGCCTGCAGGCCAGTTTGCACAGCACAAACAATTGGCCTCTGCTCCCAAACCAAAAGAGTTAGGACTGAAAGAGGCTGCTGGACCTCTTCTGTGCACAGCAAGCTATGCAACAGAGCCGTCCACATTGCTCTCTCTCTTTCCTTTGGCAAGAAAACGTCCGTTGTATTGCCACTTCTGAGGTGCTCCCATTCGCCTGCAGCCCAGTTTGCACAGCACAAACAATTGGCCTCTGTTCCCAAACCAAAAGAGGTAGGACTGAAAGATGCTGCTGGATCTCTTCAGTGCACAGCAAGCTATGCAACAGAGCCGTCCACATTGCTGTCTCTCTTTCCTTTGTCAAGAAAACGTCCGTTGCATTGCCACTTCTGAGGTGCTCCCATTCGCCTGCAGCCCACTTTGCACAGCACAAACAATTGGCCTCTGTTCCCAAACCAAAAGAGGTAGGACTGAAAGAGGCTGCTGGACCTCTTCTGTGCACAGCAAGCTATGCAACAGAGCCGTCCCCATTGCTGTCTCTCTTTCCTTTGTCAAGAAAACGTCCGTTGTATTGCCACTTCTGAGGTGCTCCCATTCACCTGCAGGCCACTTTGCACAGCACAAACAATTGGCCTCTGTTCCCAAACAAAGAGAGACAGGACTGAAAGACGCTGCTGGATCTCTTCAGTGCACAGCAAGCTATGCGTCACAGCCGTCCACATTGCTGTCTCTCTTTCCTTTGTCAAGAAAACGTCCGTTGTATTGCCACTTCTGAGGTGCTCCCATTCGCCTGCAGCCCACTTTGCACAGCACAAACAATTGGCCTCTGTTCCCAAACCAAAAGAGGTAGGACTGAAAGATGCTGCTGGGTCTCTTCAGTGCACAGCAAGCTATGCAACAGAGCCGTCCACATTGCTGTCTCTCTTTCCTTTGTCAAGAAAACGTCCGTTGTATTGCCACTTCTGAGGTGCTCCCATTTGCCTGCAGCCCAGTTTGCACAGCACAAACAATTGGCCTCTGTTCCCAAACAAAAAGAGGTAGGACTGAAAGACGCTGCTGGATCTCTTCAGTGCACAGCAAGCTATGCAACAGAGCTGTCCACATTGCTATCTCTCTTTCCTTTGTCAAGAAATCGTCCGTTGCATTGCCACTTCTGAGGTGCTCCCATTCGCCTGCAGGCCAGTTTGCACAGCACAAACAATTGGCCTCTGTTCCCAAACCAAAAGAGGTAGGACTGAAAGACGCTGCTGGATCTCTTCAGTGCACAGCAAGCTATGCAACAGAGCCGTCCACATTGCTGTCTCTCTTTCCTTTGTCAAGAAAACGTCCGTTGTATTGCCACTTCTGAGGTGCTCCCATTCGCCTGCAGCCCAGTTTGCACAGCACAAATAATTGGCCTCTGCTCCCAAACAAAGAGAGACAGGACTGAAAGACGCTGCTGGATCTCTTCAGTGCACAGCAAGCTATGCAACAGAGCCGTCCACATTGCTGTCTCTCTTTCCTTTGTCAAGAAAACGTCCGTTGCATTGCCACTTCTGAGGTGCTCCCATTCGCCTGCAGGCCAGTTTGCACAGCACAAACAATTGGCCTCTGTTCCCAAACAAAGAGAGACAGGACTGAAAAATGCTGCTGGATCTCTTCAGTGCACAGCAAGCTATGCAACAGAGCCGTCCCCATTGCTGTCTCTCTTTCCTTTGTCAAGAAAACATCCGTTGTATTGCCACTTCTGAGGTGCTCCCGTTCGCCTGCAGGCCAGTTTGCACAGCACAAACAATTGGCCTCTGTTCCCAAACAAAAAGAGGTAGGACTGAAAGACGCTGCTGGATCTCTTCAGTGCACAGCAAGCTATGCAACAGAGCCGTCCACATTGCTGTCTCTCTTTCCTTTGTCAAGAAAACGTCCGTTGTATTGCCACTTCTGAGGTGCTCCCATTCGCCTGCAGCCCAGTTTGCACAGCACAAATAATTGGCCTCTGCTCCCAAACAAAGAGAGACAGGACTGAAAGACGCTGCTGGATCTCTTCAGTGCACAGCAAGCTATGCAACAGAGCCGTCCACATTGCTGTCTCTCTTTCCTTTGTCAAGAAAACGTCCGTTGCATTGCCACTTCTGAGGTGCTCCCATTCGCCTGCAGGCCAGTTTGCACAGCACAAACAATTGGCCTCTGTTCCCAAACAAAGAGAGACAGGACTGAAAAATGCTGCTGGATCTCTTCAGTGCACAGCAAGCTATGCAACAGAGCCGTCCCCATTGCTGTCTCTCTTTCCTTTGTCAAGAAAATGTCCGTTGTATTGCCACTTCTGAGGTGCTCCCATTTGCCTGCAGGCCAGTTTGCACAGCACAAACAATTGGCCTCTGTTCCCAAACAAAAAGAGGTAGGACTGAAAGACGCTGCTGGATCTCTTCAGTGCACAGCAAGCTATGCAACAAAGCCGTCCACATTGCTGTCTCTCTTTCCTTTGTCAAGAAAACGTCCGTTGTATTGCCACTTCTGAGGTGCTCCCATTCGCCTGCAGCCCAGTTTGCACAGCACAAACAATTGGCCTCTGTTCCCAAACAAAAAGAGGTAGGACTGAAAGATGCTGCTGGATCTCTTCAGTGCACAGCAAGCTATGCGTCACAGCCGTCCACATTGCTGTCTCTCTTTCCTTTGTCAAGAAAATGTCCGTTGTATTGCCACTTCTGAGGTGCTCCCATTTGCCTGCAGCCCACTTTGCACAGCACAAACAATTGGCCTCTGCTCCCAAACCAAAAGAGTTAGGACTGAAAGAGGCTGCTGGACCTCTTCTGTGCACAGCAAGCTATGCAACAGAGCCGTCCACATTGCTCTCTCTCTTTCCTTTGGCAAGAAAACGTCCGTTGTATTGCCACTTCTGAGGTGCTCCCATTCGCCTGCAGGCCAGTTTGCACAGCACAAACAATTGGCCTCTGTTCCCAAACCAAAAGAGGTAGGACTGAAAGATGCTGCTGGATCTCTTCAGTGCACAGCAAGCTATGCAACAGAGCCGTCCACATTGCTGTCTCTCTTTCCTTTGTCAAGAAAACGTCCGTTGTATTGCCACTTCTGAGGTGCTCCCATTCGCCTGCAGCCCACTTCGCACAGCACAAACAATTGGCCTCTGTTCCCAAACCAAAAGAGGTAGGACTGAAAGAGGCTGCTGGACCTCTTCTGTGCACAGCAAGCTATGCGTCACAGCCGTCCACATTGCTGTCTCTCTTTCCTTTGTCAAGAAAACGTCCGTTGTATTGCCACTTCTGAGGTGCTCCCATTCGCCTGCAGCCCACTTTGCACAGCACAAACAATTGGCCTCTGTTCCCAAACCAAAAGAGGTAGGACTGAAAGATGCTGCTGGACCTCTTCAGTGCACAGCAAGCTATGCAACAGAGCCGTCCACATTGCTGTCTCTCTTTCCTTTGTCAAGAAAACGTCCGTTGTATTGCCACTTCTGAGGTGCTCCCATTCGCCTGCAGCCCAGTTTGCACAGCACAAACAATTGGCCTCTGTTCCCAAACCAAAAGAGGTAGGACTGAAAGATGCTGCTGGATCTCTTCAGTGCACAGCAAGCTATGCAACAGAGCCGTCCACATTGCTGTCTCTCTTTCCTTTGTCAAGAAAACGTCCGTTGCATTGCCACTTCTGAGGTGCTCCCATTCGCCTGCAGCCCACTTTGCACAGCACAAACAATTGGCCTCTGTTCCCAAACCAAAAGAGGTAGGACTGAAAGAGGCTGCTGGACCTCTTCTGTGCACAGCAAGCTATGCAACAGAGCCGTCCCCATTGCTGTCTCTCTTTCCTTTGTCAAGAAAACGTCCGTTGTATTGCCACTTCTGAGGTGCTCCCATTCACCTGCAGGCCACTTTGCACAGCACAAACAATTGGCCTCTGTTCCCAAACCAAAAGAGGTAGGACTGAAAGACGCTGCTGGATCTCTTCAGTGCACAGCAAGCTATGCGTCACAGCCGTCCACATTGCTGTCTCTCTTTCCTTTGTCAAGAAAACGTCCGTTGTATTGCCACTTCTGAGGTGCTCCCATTCGCCTGCAGCCCACTTTGCACAGCACAAACAATTGGCCTCTGTTCCCAAACCAAAAGAGGTAGGACTGAAAGATGCTGCTGGGTCTCTTCAGTGCACAGCAAGCTATGCAACAGAGCCGCCCACATTGCTGTCTCTCTTTCCTTTGTCAAGAAAACGTCCGTTGTATTGCCACTTCTGAGGTGCTCCCATTTGCCTGCAGGCCAGTTTGCACAGCACAAACAATTGGCCTCTGTTCCCAAACAAAAAGAGGTAGGACTGAAAGACGCTGCTGGATCTCTTCAGTGCACAGCAAGCTATGCAACAGAGCTGTCCACATTGCTATCTCTCTTTCCTTTGTCAAGAAATCGTCCGTTGCATTGCCACTTCTGAGGTGCTCCCATTCGCCTGCAGGCCAGTTTGCACAGCACAAACAATTGGCCTCTGTTCCCAAACAAAAAGAGGTAGGACTGAAAGACGCTGCTGGATCTCTTCAGTGCACAGCAAGCTATGCAACAGAGCCGTCCACATTGCTGTCTCTCTTTCCTTTGTCAAGAAAACGTCCGTTGTATTGCCACTTCTGAGGTGCTCCCATTCGCCTGCAGGCCACTTTGCACAGCACAAATAATTGGCCTCTGCTCCCAAACAAAGAGAGACAGGACTGAAAGACGCTGCTGGATCTCTTCAGTGCACAGCAAGCTATGCAACAGAGCCGTCCACATTGCTGTCTCTCTTTCCTTTGTCAAGAAAACGTCCGTTGCATTGCCACTTCTGAGGTGCTCCCATTCGCCTGCAGGCCAGTTTGCACAGCACAAACAATTGGCCTCTGTTCCCAAACAAAGAGAGACAGGACTGAAAAATGCTGCTGGATCTCTTCAGTGCACAGCAAGCTATGCAACAGAGCCGTCCCCATTGCTGTCTCTCTTTCCTTTGTCAAGAAAACATCCGTTGTATTGCCACTTCTGAGGTGCTCCCGTTCGCCTGCAGGCCAGTTTGCACAGCACAAACAATTGGCCTCTGTTCCCAAACAAAAAGAGGTAGGACTGAAAGACGCTGCTGGATCTCTTCAGTGCACAGCAAGCTATGCAACAGAGCCGTCCACATTGCTGTCTCTCTTTCCTTTGTCAAGAAAACGTCCGTTGTATTGCCACTTCTGAGGTGCTCCCATTCGCCTGCAGCCCAGTTTGCACAGCACAAATAATTGGCCTCTGCTCCCAAACAAAGAGAGACAGGACTGAAAGACGCTGCTGGATCTCTTCAGTGCACAGCAAGCTATGCAACAGAGCCGTCCACATTGCTGTCTCTCTTTCCTTTGTCAAGAAAACGTCCGTTGCATTGCCACTTCTGAGGTGCTCCCATTCGCCTGCAGGCCAGTTTGCACAGCACAAACAATTGGCCTCTGTTCCCAAACAAAGAGAGACAGGACTGAAAAATGCTGCTGGACCTCTTCAGTGCACAGCAAGCTATGCAACAGAGCCGTCCCCATTGCTGTCTCTCTTTCCTTTGTCAAGAAAATGTCCGTTGTATTGCCACTTCTGAGGTGCTCCCATTTGCCTGCAGGCCAGTTTGCACAGCACAAACAATTGGCCTCTGTTCCCAAACAAAAAGAGGTAGGACTGAAAGACGCTGCTGGATCTCTTCAGTGCACAGCAAGCTATGCAACAAAGCCGTCCACATTGCTGTCTCTCTTTCCTTTGTCAAGAAAACGTCCGTTGTATTGCCACTTCTGAGGTGCTCCCATTCGCCTGCAGCCCAGTTTGCACAGCACAAACAATTGGCCTCTGTTCCCAAACAAAAAGAGGTAGGACTGAAAGATGCTGCTGGATCTCTTCAGTGCACAGCAAGCTATGCGTCACAGCCGTCCACATTGCTGTCTCTCTTTCCTTTGTCAAGAAAATGTCCGTTGTATTGCCACTTCTGAGGTGCTCCCATTTGCCTGCAGCCCACTTTGCACAGCACAAACAATTGGCCTCTGCTCCCAAACCAAAAGAGGTAGGACTGAAAGAGGCTGCTGGACCTCTTCTGTGCACAGCAAGCTATGCAACAGAGCCGTCCACATTGCTCTCTCTCTTTCCTTTGTCAAGAAAACGTCCGTTGTATTGCCACTTCTGAGGTGCTCCCATTCGCCTGCAGGCCAGTTTGCACAGCACAAACAATTGGCCTCTGTTCCCAAACCAAAAGAGGTAGGACTGAAAGATGCTGCTGGATCTCTTCAGTGCACAGCAAGCTATGCAACAGAGCCGTCCACATTGCTGTCTCTCTTTCCTTTGTCAAGAAAACGTCCGTTGTATTGCCACTTCTGAGGTGCTCCCATTCGCCTGCAGCCCACTTCGCACAGCACAAACAATTGGCCTCTGTTCCCAAACCAAAAGAGGTAGGACTGAAAGAGGCTGCTGGACCTCTTCTGTGCACAGCAAGCTATGCAACAGAGCCGTCCACATTGCTCTCTCTCTTTCCTTTGTCAAGAAAACGTCCGTTGTATTGCCACTTCTGAGGTGCTCCCATTCGCCTGCAGGCCACTTTGCACAGCACAAACAATTGGCCTCTGTTCCCAAACAAAAAGAGGTAGGACTGAAAGATGCTGCTGGACCTCTTCAGTGCACAGCAAGCTACGCAACAGAGCCGTCCACATTGCTGTCTCTCTTTCCTTTGTCAAGAAAACGTCCGTTGTATTGCCACTTCTGAGGTGCTCCCATTCGCCTGCAGCCCAGTTTGCACAGCACAAACAATTTTCCTCTGTTCCCAAACAAAAAGAGGTAGGACTGAAAGAGGCTGCTGGATCTCTTCAGTGCACAGCAAGCTATGCAACAAAGCCGTCCACATTGCTGTCTCTCTTTCCTTTGTCAAGAAAACGTCCGTTGTATTGCCACTTCTGAGGTGCTCCCATTGGCCTGCAGGCCAGTTTGCACAGCACAAACAATTGGCCTCTGTTCCCAAACCAAAAGAGGTAGGACTGAAAGATGCTGCTGGATCTCTTCAGTGCACAGCAAGCTATGCAACAGAGCCGTCCACATTGCTGTCTCTCTTTCCTTTGTCAAGAAAACGTCCGTTGCATTGCCACTTCTGAGGTGCTCCCATTCGCCTGCAGCCCACTTTGCACAGCACAAACAATTGGCCTCTGTTCCCAAACCAAAAGAGGTAGGACTGAAAGAGGCTGCTGGACCTCTTCTGTGCACAGCAAGCTATGCAACAGAGCCGTCCCCATTGCTGTCTCTCTTTCCTTTGTCAAGAAAACGTCCGTTGTATTGCCACTTCTGAGGTGCTCCCATTCACCTGCAGGCCACTTTGCACAGCACAAACAATTGGCCTCTGTTCCCAAACAAAGAGAGACAGGACTGAAAGACGCTGCTGGATCTCTTCAGTGCACAGCAAGCTATGCGTCACAGCCGTCCACATTGCTGTCTCTCTTTCCTTTGTCAAGAAAACGTCCGTTGTATTGCCACTTCTGAGGTGCTCCCATTCGCCTGCAGCCCACTTTGCACAGCACAAACAATTGGCCTCTGTTCCCAAACCAAAAGAGGTAGGACTGAAAGATGCTGCTGGGTCTCTTCAGTGCACAGCAAGCTATGCAACAGAGCCGTCCACATTGCTGTCTCTCTTTCCTTTGTCAAGAAAACGTCCGTTGTATTGCCACTTCTGAGGTGCTCCCATTTGCCTGCAGGCCAGTTTGCACAGCACAAACAATTGGCCTCTGTTCCCAAACAAAAAGAGGTAGGACTGAAAGACGCTGCTGGATCTCTTCAGTGCACAGCAAGCTATGCAACAGAGCTGTCCACATTGCTATCTCTCTTTCCTTTGTCAAGAAATCGTCCGTTGCATTGCCACTTCTGAGGTGCTCCCATTCGCCTGCAGGCCAGTTTGCACAGCACAAACAATTGGCCTCTGTTCCCAAACCAAAAGAGGTAGGACTGAAAGACGCTGCTGGATCTCTTCAGTGCACAGCAAGCTATGCAACAGAGCCGTCCACATTGCTGTCTCTCTTTCCTTTGTCAAGAAAACGTCCGTTGTATTGCCACTTCTGAGGTGCTCCCATTCGCCTGCAGCCCAGTTTGCACAGCACAAATAATTGGCCTCTGCTCCCAAACAAAGAGAGACAGGACTGAAAGACGCTGCTGGATCTCTTCAGTGCACAGCAAGCTATGCAACAGAGCCGTCCCCATTGCTGTCTCTCTTTCCTTTGTCAAGAAAATGTCCGTTGTATTGCCACTTCTGAGGTGCTCCCATTTGCCTGCAGGCCTGTTTGCACAGCACAAACAATTGGCCTCTGTTCCCAAACAAAAAGAGGTAGGACTGAAAGACGCTGCTGGATCTCTTCAGTGCACAGCAAGCTATGCAACAGAGCCGTCCACTTGCCTGTCTCTCTTTCCTTTGTCAAGAAAACGTCCGTTGTATTGCCACTTCTGAGGTGCTCCCATTCGCCTGCAGCCCAGTTTGCACAGCACAAACAATTGGCCTCTGTTCCCAAACCAAAAGAGGTAGGACTGAAAGATGCTGCTGGATCTCTTCAGTGCACAGCAAGCTATGCGTCACAGCCGTCCACATTGCTGTCTCTCTTTCCTTTGTCAAGAAAATGTCCGTGGTATTGCCACTTCTGAGGTGCTCCCATTCGCCTGCAGCCCACTTTGCACAGCACAAACAATTGGCCTCTGCTCCCAAACCAAAAGAGGTAGGACTGAAAGAGGCTGCTGGACCTCTTCTGTGCACAGCAAGCTATGCAACAGAGCCGTCCACATTGCTCTCTCTCTTTCCTTTGGCAAGAAAACGTCCGTTGTATTGCCACTTCTGAGGTGCTCCCATTCGCCTGCAGGCCAGTTTGCACAGCACAAACAATTGGCCTCTGTTCCCAAACCAAAAGAGGTAGGACTGAAAGATGCTGCTGGATCTCTTCAGTGCACAGCAAGCTATGCAACAGAGCCGTCCACATTGCTGTCTCTCTTTCCTTTGTCAAGAAAACGTCCGTTGTATTGCCACTTCTGAGGTGCTCCCATTCGCCTGCAGCCCTCTTCGCACAGCACAAACAATTGGCCTCTGTTCCCAAACCAAAAGAGGTAGGACTGAAAGAGGCTGCTGGACCTCTTCTGTGCACAGCAAGCTATGCAACAGAGCCGTCCACATTGCTCTCTCTCTTTCCTTTGTCAAGAAAACGTCCGTTGTATTGCCACTTCTGAGGTGCTCCCATTCGCCTGCAGGCCACTTTGCACAGCACAAACAATTGGCCTCTGTTCCCAAACAAAAAGAGGTAGGACTGAAAGATGCTGCTGGACCTCTTCAGTGCACAGCAAGCTATGCAACAGAGCCGTCCACATTGCTGTCTCTCTTTCCTTTGTCAAGAAAACGTCCGTTGTATTGCCACTTCTGAGGTGCTCCCATTCGCCTGCAGCCCAGTTTGCACAGCACAAACAATTTTCCTCTGTTCCCAAACAAAAAGAGGTAGGACTGAAAGAGGCTGCTGGATCTCTTCAGTGCACAGCAAGCTATGCAACAGAGCCGTCCACATTGCTGTCTCTCTTTCCTTTGTCAAGAAAACGTCCGTTGTATTGCCACTTCTGAGGTGCTCCCATTGGCCTGCAGGCCAGTTTGCACAGCACAAACAATTGGCCTCTGTTCCCAAACCATAAGAGGTAGGACTGAAAGATGCTGCTGGATCTCTTCAGTGCACAGCAAGCTATGCGTCACAGCCGTCCACATTGCTGTCTCTCTTTCCTTTGTCAAGAAAACGTCCGTTGTATTGCCACTTCTGAGGTGCTCCCATTCGCCTGCAGCCCACTTTGCACAGCACAAACAATTGGCCTCTGCTCCCAAACCAAAAGAGGTAGGACTGAAAGAGGCTGCTGGACCTCTTCTGTGCACAGCAAGCTATGCAACAGAGCCGTCCACATTGCTGTCTCTCTTTCCTTTGGCAAGAAAACGTCCGTTGTATTGCCACTTCTGAGGTGCTCCCATTCGCCTGCAGGCCAGTTTGCACAGCACAAACAATTGGCCTCTGTTCCCAAACCAAAAGAGGTAGGACTGAAAGATGCTGCTGGACCTCTTCAGTGCACAGCAAGCTACGCAACAGAGCCGTCCACATTGCTGTCTCTCTTTCCTTTGTCAAGAAAACGTCCGTTGTATTGCCACTTCTGAGGTGCTCCCATTCGCCTGCAGCCCAGTTTGCACAGCACAAACAATTGGCCTCTGTTCCCAAACAAAAAGAGGTAGGACTGAAAGAGGCTGCTGGATCTCTTCAGTGCACAGCAAGCTATGCAACAGAGCCGTCCACATTGCTGTCTCTCTTTCCTTTGTCAAGAAAACGTCCGTTGTATTGCCACTTCTGAGGTGCTCCCATTCGCCTGCAGCCCAGTTTGCACAGCACAAATAATTGGCCTCTGCTCCCAAACAAAGAGAGACAGGACTGAAAGACGCTGCTGGATCTCTTCAGTGCACAGCAAGCTATGCAACAGAGCCGTCCACATTGCTATCTCTCTTTCTTTTGTCAAGAAATCGTCCGTTGTATTCTCACGTCTGAGGTGCTCCCATTCGCCTGCAGGCCAGTTTGCACAGCACAAACAATTGGCCTCTGTTCCCAAACAAAAAGAGGTAGGACTGAAAGAGGCTGCTGGACCTCTTCAGTGCACAGCAAGCTATGCAACAAAGCCGTCCACATTGCTGTCTCTCTTTCCTTTGTCAAGAAAATGTCCGTTGTATTGCCACTTCTGAGGTGCTCCCATTCGCCTGCAGGCCAGTTTGCACAGCACAAACAATTGGCCTCTGTTCCCAAACCAAAAGAGGTAGGACTGAAAGATGCTGCTGGATCTCTTCAGTGCACAGCAAGCTATGCAACAGAGCCGTCCACATTGCTCTCTCTCTTTCCTTTGTCAAGAAAACGTCCGTTGTATTGCCACTTCTGAGGTGCTCCCATTCGCCTGCAGCCCAGTTTGCACAGCACAAACAATTGGCCTCTGCTCCCAAACCAAAAGAGGTAGGACTGAAAGAGGCTGCTGGACCTCTTCTGTGCACAGCAAGCTATGCAACAGAGCCGTCCACATTGCTGTCTCTCTTTCCTTTGTCAAGAAAACGTCCGTTGTATTGCCACTTCTGAGGTGCTCCCATTGGCCTGCAGGCCACTTTGCACAGCACAAACAATTGGCCTCTGTTCCCAAACAAAAAGAGGTAGGACTGAAAGATGCTGCTGGACCTCTTCAGTGCACAGCAAGCTATGCAACAGAGCCGTCCACATTGCTGTCTCTCTTTCCTTTGTCAAGAAAACGTCCGTTGTATTGCCACTTCTGAGGTGCTCCCATTCGCCTGCAGCCCAGTTTGCACAGCACAAACAATTGCCCTCTGTTCCCAAACAAAAAGAGGTAGGACTGAAAGAGGCTGCTGGATCTCTTCAGTGCACAGCAAGCTATGCAACAGAGCCGTCCACATTGCTGTCTCTCTTTCCTTTGTCAAGAAAACGTCCGTTGTATTGCCACTTCTGAGGTGCTCCCATTCGCCTGCAGCCCAGTTTGCACAGCACAAATAATTGGCCTCTGCTCCCAAACAAAGAGAGACAGGACTGAAAGACGCTGCTGGATCTCTTCAGTGCACAGCAAGCTATGCAACAGAGCCGTCCACATTGCTATCTCTCTTTCTTTTGTCAAGAAATCGTCCGTTGTATTCTCACGTCTGAGGTGCTCCCATTCGCCTGCAGGCCAGTTTGCACAGCACAAACAATTGGCCTCTGTTCCCAAACAAAAAGAGGTAGGACTGAAAGAGGCTGCTGGACCTCTTCAGTGCACAGCAAGCTATGCAACAAAGCCGTCCACATTGCTGTCTCTCTTTCCTTTGTCAAGAAAATGTCCGTTGTATTGCCACTTCTGAGGTGCTCCCATTCGCCTGCAGGCCAGTTTGCACAGCACAAACAATTGGCCTCTGTTCCCAAACAAAAAGAGGTAGGACTGAAAGATGCTGCTGGATCTCTTCAGTGCACAGCAAGCTATGCAACAGAGCCGTCCACATTGCTCTCTCTCTTTCCTTTGTCAAGAAAACGTCCGTTGTATTGCCACTTCTGAGGTGCTCCCATTCGCCTGCAGCCCAGTTTGCACAGCACAAACAATTGGCCTCTGTTCCCAAACAAAGAGAGACAGGACTGAAAGACGCTGCTGGATTTCTTCAGTGCACAGCAAGCTATGCAACAGAGCCGTCCACATTGCTATCTCTCTTTCCTTTGTCAAGAAATCGTCCGTTGTATTGCCACTTCTGAGGTGCTCCCATTCGCCTGCAGGCCAGTTTGCACAGCACAAACAATTGGCCTCTGTTCCCAAACAAAAAGAGGTAGGACTGAAAGACGCTGCTGGACCTCTTCAGTGCACAGCAAGCTATGCAACAGAGCCGTCCACATTGCTGTCTCTCTTTCCTTTGTCAAGAAAACGTCCGTTGTATTGCCACTTCTGAGGTGCTCCCATTTGCCTGCAGCCCAGTTTGCACAGCACAAACAATTGGCCTCTGTTCCCAAACAAAAAGAGGTAGGACTGAAAGACGCTGCTGGATCTCTTCAGTGCACAGCAAGCTATGCAACAGAGCCGTCCACATTGCTATCTCTCTTTCCTTTGTCAAGAAATCGTCCGTTGCATTGCCACTTCTGAGGTGCTCCCATTCGCCTGCAGGCCAGTTTGCACAGCACAAACAATTGGCCTCTGTTCCCAAACAAAAAGAGGTAGGACTGAAAGACGCTGCTGGATCTCTTCAGTGCACAGCAAGCTATGCAACAGAGCCGTCCACATTGCTGTCTCTCTTTCCTTTGTCAAGAAAACGTCCGTTGTATTGCCACTTCTGAGGTGCTCCCATTCGCCTGCAGGCCAGTTTGCACAGCACAAATAATTGGCCTCTGCTCCCAAACAAAGAGAGACAGGACTGAAAGACGCTGCTGGATCTCTTCAGTGCACAGCAAGCTATGCAACAGAGCCGTCCACATTGCTGTCTCTCTTTCCTTTGTCAAGAAAACGTCCGTTGTATTGCCACTTCTGAGGTGCTCCCATACGCCTGCAGCCCAGTTTGCACAGCACAAATAATTGGCCTCTGTTCCCAAACAAAGAGAGACAGGACTGAAAGACGCTGCTGGATCTCTTCAGTGCACAGCAAGCTATGCAACAGAGCCGTCCACATTGCTATCTCTCTTTCTTTTGTCAAGAAATCGTCCGTTGTATTCTCACGTCTGAGGTGCTCCCATTCGCCTGCAGGCCAGTTTGCACAGCACAAACAATTGGCCTCTGTTCCCAAACAAAAAGAGGTAGGACTGAAAGAGGCTGCTGGACCTCTTCAGTGCACAGCAAGCTATGCAACAAAGCCGTCCACATTGCTGTCTCTCTTTCCTTTGTCAAGAAAATGTCCGTTGTATTGCCACTTCTGAGGTGCTCCCATTCGCCTGCAGGCCAGTTTGCACAGCACAAACAATTGGCCTCTGTTCCCAAACCAAAAGAGGTAGGACTGAAAGATGCTGCTGGATCTCTTCAGTGCACAGCAAGCTATGCAACAGAGCCGTCCACATTGCTCTCTCTCTTTCCTTTGTCAAGAAAACGTCCGTTGTATTGCCACTTCTGAGGTGCTCCCATTCGCCTGCAGCCCAGTTTGCACAGCACAAACAATTGGCCTCTGTTCCCAAACAAAGAGAGACAGGACTGAAAGACGCTGCTGGATTTCTTCAGTGCACAGCAAGCTATGCAACAGAGCCGTCCACATTGCTATCTCTCTTTCCTTTGTCAAGAAATCGTCCGTTGTATTCTCACTTCTGAGGTGCTCCCATTCGCCTGCAGGCCAGTTTGCACAGCACAAACAATTGGCCTCTGTTCCCAAACAAAAAGAGGTAGGACTGAAAGACGCTGCTGGACCTCTTCAGTGCACAGCAAGCTATGCAACAGAGCCGTCCACATTGCTGTCTCTCTTTCCTTTGTCAAGAAAACGTCCGTTGTATTGCCACTTCTGAGGTGCTCCCATTCGCCTGCAGGCCAGTTTGCACAGCACAAATAATTGGCCTCTGCTCCCAAACAAAGAGAGACAGGACTGAAAGACGCTGCTGGATCTCTTCAGTGCACAGCAAGCTATGCAACAGAGCCGTCCACATTGCTGTCTCTCTTTCCTTTGTCAAGAAAACGTCCGTTGTATTGCCACTTCTGAGGTGCTCCCATTCGCCTGCAGCCCAGTTTGCACAGCACAAATAATTGGCCTCTGTTCCCAAACAAAGAGAGACAGGACTGAAAGACGCTGCTGGATCTCTTCAGTGCACAGCAAGCTATGCAACAGAGCCATCCACATTGCTGTCTCTCTTTCCTTTGTCAAGAAAACGTCCGTTGTATTGCCACTTCTGAGGTGCTCCCATTCGCCTGCAGCCCAGTTTGCACAGCACAAACAATTGGCCTCTGTTCCCAAACAAAAAGAGGTAGGACTGAAAGACGCTGCTGGATCTCTTCAGTGCACAGCAAGCTATGCAACAGAGCCATCCACATTGCTGTCTCTCTTTCCTTTGTCAAGAAAACGTCCGTTGTATTGCCACTTCTGAGGTGCTCCCATTCGCCTGCAGCCCAGTTTGCACAGAACAAATAATTGGCCTCTGTTCCCAAACAAAGAGAGACAGGACTGAAAAATGCTGCTGGATCTCTTCAGTGCACAGCAAGCTATGCAACAGAGCCGTCCCCATTGCTGTCTCTCTTTCCTTTGTCAAGAAAACGTCCGTTGTATTGCCACTTCTGAGGTGCTCCCATTCGCCTGCAGCCCACTTTGCACAGCACAAACAATTGGCCTCTGTTCCCAAACAAAAAGAGGTAGGACTGAAAGACGCTGCTGGATCTCTTCAGTGCACAGCAAGCTATGCAACAAAGCCGTCCACATTGCTGTCTCTCTTTCCTTTGTCAAGAAAACGTCCGTTGTATTGCCACTTCTGAGGTGCTCCCATTTGCCTGCAGGCCAGTTTGCACAGCACAAACAATTGGCCTCTGTTCCCAAACAAAAAGAGGTAGGACTGAAAGATGCTGCTGGATCTCTTCAGTGCACAGCAAGCTATGCGTCACAGCCGTCCACATTGCTGTCTCTCTTTCCTTTGTCAAGAAAATGTCCGTTGTATTGCCACTTCTGAGGTGCTCCCATTCGCCTGCAGCCCAGTTTGCACAGCACAAACAATTGGCCTCTGCTCCCAAACCAAAAGAGGTAGGACTGAAAGAGGCTGCTGGACCTCTTCTGTGCACAGCAAGCTATGCAACAGAGCCGTCCCCATTGCTGTCTCTCTTTCCTTTGTCAAGAAAACGTCCGTTGTATTGCCACTTCTGAGGTGCTCCCATTCGCCTGCAGCCCAGTTTGCACAGCACAAACAATTGGCCTCTGTTCCCAAACAAAAAGAGGTAGGACTGAAAGAGGCTGCTGGATCTCTTCAGTGCACAGCAAGCTATGCAACAGAGCCGTCCACATTGCTGTCTCTCTTTCCTTTGTCAAGAAAACGTCCGTTGTATTGCCACTTCTGAGGTGCTCCCATTCGCCTGCAGCCCAGTTTGCACAGCACAAACAATTGGCCTCTGTTCCCAAACAAAGAGAGACAGGACTGAAAGACGCTGCTGGATCTCTTCAGTGCACAGCAAGCTATGCAACAGAGCCGTCCACATTGCTGTCTCTCTTTCCTTTGTCAAGAAATCGTCCGTTGTATTCTCACTTCTGAGGTGCTCCCATTCGCCTGCAGGCCAGTTTGCACAGCACAAACAATTGGCCTCTGTTCCCAAACAAAAAGAGGTAGGACTGAAAGACGCTGCTAGACCTCTTCAGTGCACAGCAAGCTATGCAACAGAGCCGTCCACATTGCTATCTCTCTTTCCTTTGTCAAGAAATCGTCCGTTGCATTGCCACTTCTGAGGTGCTCCCATTCGCCTGCAGGCCAGTTTGCACAGCACAAACAATTGGCCTCTGTTCCCAAACAAAAAGAGGTAGGACTGAAAGACGCTGCTGGATCTCTTCAGTGCACAGCAAGCTATGCAACAGAGCCGTCCACATTGCTGTCTCTCTTTCCTTTGTCAAGAAAACGTCCGTTGTATTGCCACTTCTGAGGTGCTCCCATTCGCCTGCAGCCCAGTTTGCACAGCACAAATAATTGGCCTCTGCTCCCAAACAAAGAGAGACAGGACTGAAAGACGCTGCTGGATCTCTTCAGTGCACAGCAAGCTATGCAACAGAGCCGTCCACATTGCTGTCTCTCTTTCCTTTGTCAAGAAAACGTCCGTTGCATTGCCACTTCTGAGGTGCTCCCATTCGCCTGCAGGCCAGTTTGCACAGCACAAACAATTGGCCTCTGTTCCCAAACAAAGAGAGACAGGACTGAAAAATACTGCTGGATCTCTTCAGTGCACAGCAAGCTATGCAACAGAGCCGTCCCCATTGCTGTCTCTCTTTCCTTTGTCAAGAAAACATCCGTTGTATTGCCACTTCTGAGGTGCTCCCATTCGCCTGCAGGCCAGTTTGCACAGCACAAACAATTGGCCTCTGTTCCCAAACAAAAAGAGGTAGGACTGAAAGACGCTGCTGGATCTCTTCAGTGCACAGCAAGCTATGCAACAAAGCCGTCCACATTGCTGTCTCTCTTTCCTTTGTCAAGAAAACGTCCGTTGTATTGCCACTTCTGAGGTGCTCCCATTCGCCTGCAGCCCAGTTTGCACAGCACAAACAATTGGCCTCTGTTCCCAAACCAAAAGAGGTAGGACTGAAAGATGCTGCTGGATCTCTTCAGTGCACAGCAAGCTATGCGTCACAGCCGTCCACATTGCTGTCTCTCTTTCCTTTGTCAAGAAAATGTCCGTTGTATTGCCACTTCTGAGGTGCTCCCATTCGCCTGCAGCCCACTTTGCACAGCACAAACAATTGGCCTCTGCTCCCAAACCAAAAGAGGTAGGACTGAAAGAGGCTGCTGGACCTCTTCTGTGCACAGCAAGCTATGCAACAGAGCCGTCCACATTGCTCTCTCTCTTTCCTTTGGCAAGAAAACGTCCGTTGTATTGCCACTTCTGAGGTGCTCCCATTCGCCTACAGGCCACTTTGCACAGCACAAACAATTGGCCTCTGTTCCCAAACAAAAAGAGGTAGGACTGAAAGAGGCTGCTGGATCTCTTCAGTGCACAGCAAGCTATGCAACAGAGCCGTCCACATTGCTGTCTCTCTTTCCTTTGGCAAGAAAACGTCCGTTGTATTGCCACTTCTGAGGTGCTCCCATTCGCCTGCAGGCCACTTTGCACAGCACAAACAATTGGCCTCTGTTCCCAAACAAAAAGAGATAGGACTGAAAGAGGCTGCTGGATCTCTTCAGTGCACAGCAAGCTATGCAACAGAGCCGTCCACATTGCTGTCTCTCTTTCCTTTGTCAAGAAATCGTCCGTTGTATTCTCACTTCTGAGGTGCTCCCATTCGCCTGCAGCCCAGTTTGCACAGCACAAACAATTGGCCTCTGTTCCCAAACCAAAAGAGGTAGGACTGAAAGACGCTGCTGGATCTCTTCAGTGCACAGCAAGCTATGCAACAGAGCCGTCCACATTGCTGTCTCTCTTTCCTTTGTCAAGAAAACGCCCGTTGTATTGCCACTTCTGAGGTGCTCCCATTTGCCTGCAGCCCACTTTGCACAGCACAAACAATTGGCCTCTGTTCCCAAACAAGAATAGGTAGGACTGAAAGACGCTGCTGGATCTCTTCAGTGCACAGCAAGCTATGCAACAGAGCCGTCCACATTGCTGTCTCTCTTTCCTTTGTCAAGAAAACGTCCGTTGCATTACCACTTCTGAGGTGCTCCCATTCACCTGCAGGCCAGTTTGCACAGCACAAACAATTGGCCTCTGTTCCCAAACAAAAAGAGGTAGGACTGAAAGACGCTGCTGGACCTCTTCAGTGCACAGCAAGCTATGCAACAGAGCCGTCCACATTGCTGTCTCTCTTTCCTTTGTCAAGAAAACGTCCGTTGTATTGCCACTTCTGAGGTGCTCCCATTTGCCTGCAGCCCAGTTTGCACAGCACAAACAATTGGCCTCTGTTCCCAAACAAAAAGAGGTAGGACTGAAAGACGCTGCTGGATCTCTTCAGTGCACAGCAAGCTATGCAACAGAGCCGTAAACATTGCTATCTCTCTTTCCTTTGTCAAGAAATCGTCCGTTGCATTGCACTTCTGAGGTGCTCCCATTCACCTGCAGGCCAGTTTGCACAGCACAAACAATTGGCCTCTGTTCCCAAACCAAAAGAGGTAGGACTGAAAGATGCTGCTGGATCTCTTCAGTGCACAGCAAGCTATGCAACAGAGCCGTCCACATTGCTCTCTCTCTTTCCTTTGTCAAGAAAACGTCCGTTGTATTGCCACTTCTGAGGTGCTCCCATTCGCCTGCAGGCCAGTTTGCACAGCACAAACAATTGGCCTCTGTTCCCAAACAAAAAGAGGTAGGACTGAAAGAGGCTGCTGGACCTCTTCAGTGCACAGCAAGCTATGCAACAGAGCTGTCCACTTTCCTCTCTCTCTTTCCTTTGTCAAGAAAACGTCCGTTGTATTGCCACTTCTGAGGTGCTCCCTTTCGCCTGCAGGCCACTTTGCACAGCACAAACAATTGGCCTCTGTTCCCAAACAAAAAGAGGTAGGACTGAAAGACGCTGCTGGATCTCTTCAGTGCACAGCAAGCTATGCAACAGAGCCGTCCACATTGCTGTCTCTCTTTCCTTTGTCAAGAAAACGTCCGTTGTATTGCCACTTCTGAGGTGCTCCCTTTCGCCTGCAGCCCAGTTTGCACAGCACAAACAATTGGCCTCTGCTCCCAAACAAAAAGAGGTAGGACTGAAAGATGCTGCTGGATCTCTTCAGTGCACAGCAAGCTATACGACACAGCCGTCCACATTGCTGTCTCTCTTTCCTTTGTCAAGAAAACGTCCGTTGTATTGCCACTTCTGAGGTGCTCCCATTCGCCTGCAGCCCAGTTTGCACAGCACAAACAATTGGCCTCTGTTCCCAAACCAAAAGAGGTAGGACTGAAAGATGCTGCTGGATCTCTTCAGTGCACAGCAAGCTATGCAACAGAGCCGTCCACATTGCTGTCTCTCTTTCCTTTGTCAAGAAAACGTCCGTTGTATTGCCACTTCTGAGGTGCTCCCATTCGCCTGCAGCCCAGTTTGCACAGCACAAACAATTGGCCTCTGTTCCCAAACAAAAAGAGGTAGGACTGAAAGACGCTGCTGGACCTCTTCAGTGCACAGCAAGCTATGCAACAGAGCCGGCCACATTGCTGTCTCTCTTTCCTTTGTCAAGAAAACGTCCGTTGTATTGCCACTTCTGAGGTGCTCCCATTCGCCTGCAGGCCAGTTTGCACAGCACAAACAATTGGCCTCTGTTCCCAAACAAAGAGAGACAGGACTGAAAAATGCTGCTGGATCTCTTCAGTGCACAGCAAGCTATGCAACAGAGCCGTCCCCATTGCTGTCTCTCTTTCCTTTGTCAAGAAAACGTCCGTTGTATTGCCACTTCTGAGGTGCTCCCATTCGCCTGCAGCCCACTTTGCACAGCACAAACAATTGGCCTCTGTTCCCAAACAAAAAGAGGTAGGACTGAAAGACGCTGCTGGATCTCTTCAGTGCACAGCAAGCTATGCAACAAAGCCGTCCACATTGCTGTCTCTCTTTCCTTTGTCAAGAAAACGTCCGTTGTATTGCCACTTCTGAGGTGCTCCCATTTGCCTGCAGGCCAGTTTGCACAGCACAAACAATTGGCCTCTGTTCACAAACAAAAAGAGGTAGGACTGAAAGATGCTGCTGGATCTCTTCAGTGCACAGCAAGCTATGCGTCACAGCCGTCCACATTGCTGTCTCTCTTTCCTTTGTCAAGAAAATGTCCGTTGTATTGCCACTTCTGAGGTGCTCCCATTCGCCTGCAGCCCAGTTTGCACAGCACAAACAATTGGCCTCTGCTCCCAAACCAAAAGAGGTAGGACTGAAAGAGGCTGCTGGACCTCTTCTGTGCACAGCAAGCTATGCAACAGAGCCGTCCCCATTGCTGTCTCTCTTTCCTTTGTCAAGAAAACGTCCGTTGTATTGCCACTTCTGAGGTGCTCCCATTCGCCTGCAGCCCAGTTTGCACAGCACAAACAATTGGCCTCTGTTCCCAAACAAAAAGAGGTAGGACTGAAAGAGGCTGCTGGATCTCTTCAGTGCACAGCAAGCTATGCAACAGAGCCGTCCACATTGCTGTCTCTCTTTCCTTTGTCAAGAAAACGTCCGTTGTATTGCCACTTCTGAGGTGCTCCCATTCGCCTGCAGCCCAGTTTGCACAGCACAAACAATTGGCCTCTGTTCCCAAACAAAGAGAGACAGGACTGAAAGACGCTGCTGGATCTCTTCAGTGCACAGCAAGCTATGCAACAGAGCCGTCCACATTGCTGTCTCTCTTTCCTTTGTCAAGAAATCGTCCGTTGTATTCTCACTTCTGAGGTGCTCCCATTCGCCTGCAGGCCAGTTTGCACAGCACAAACAATTGGCCTCTGTTCCCAAACCAAAAGAGGTAGGACTGAAAGACGCTGCTAGACCTCTTCAGTGCACAGCAAGCTATGCAACAGAGCCGTCCACATTGCTATCTCTCTTTCCTTTGTCAAGAAATGGTCCGTTGCATTGCCACTTCTGAGGTGCTCCCATTGGCCTGCAGGCCAGTTTGCACAGCACAAACAATTGGCCTCTGTTCCCAAACAAAAAGAGGTAGGACTGAAAGACGCTGCTGGATCTCTTCAGTGCACAGCAAGCTATGCAACAGAGCCGTCCACATTGCTGTCTCTCTTTCCTTTGTCAAGAAAACGTCCGTTGTATTGCCACTTCTGAGGTGCTCCCATTCGCCTGCAGCCCAGTTTGCACAGCACAAATAATTGGCCTCTGCTCCCAAACAAAGAGAGACAGGACTGAAAGACGCTGCTGGATCTCTTCAGTGCACAGCAAGCTATGCAACAGAGCCGTCCACATTGCTGTCTCTCTTTCCTTTGTCAAGAAAACGTCCGTTGCATTGCCACTTCTGAGGTGCTCCCATTCGCCTGCAGGCCAGTTTGCACAGCACAAACAATTGGCCTCTGTTCCCAAACAAAGAGAGACAGGACTGAAAAATACTGCTGGATCTCTTCAGTGCACAGCAAGCTATGCAACAGAGCCGTCCCCATTGCTGTCTCTCTTTCCTTTGTCAAGAAAACATCCGTTGTATTGCCACTTCTGAGGTGCTCCCATTCGCCTGCAGGCCAGTTTGCACAGCACAAACAATTGGCCTCTGTTCCCAAACAAAAAGAGGTAGGACTGAAAGACGCTGCTGGATCTCTTCAGTGCACAGCAAGCTATGCAACAAAGCCGTCCACATTGCTGTCTCTCTTTCCTTTGTCAAGAAAACGTCCGTTGTATTGCCACTTCTGAGGTGCTCCCATTCGCCTGCAGCCCAGTTTGCACAGCACAAACAATTGGCCTCTGTTCCCAAACCAAAAGAGGTAGGACTGAAAGATGCTGCTGGATCTCTTCAGTGCACAGCAAGCTATGCGTCACAGCCGTCCACATTGCTGTCTCTCTTTCCTTTGTCAAGAAAATGTCCGTTGTATTGCCACTTCTGAGGTGCTCCCATTCGCCTGCAGCCCACTTTGCACAGCACAAACAATTGGCCTCTGCTCCCAAACCAAAAGAGGTAGGACTGAAAGAGGCTGCTGGATCTCTTCAGTGCACAGCAAGCTATGCAACAGAGCCGTCCACATTGCTGTCTCTCTTTCCTTTGTCAAGAAAACGTCCGTTGTATTGCCACTTCTGAGGTGCTCCCATTCGCCTGCAGCCCAGTTTGCACAGCACAAACAATTGGCCTCTGTTCCCAAACAAAGAGAGACAGGACTGAAAGACGCTGCTGGATCTCTTCAGTGCACAGCAAGCTATGCAACAGAGCCGTCCACATTGCTGTCTCTCTTTCCTTTGTCAAGAAATCGTCCGTTGTATTCTCACTTCTGAGGTGCTCCCATTCGCCTGCAGCCCAGTTTGCACAGCACAAACAATTGGCCTCTGTTCCCAAACAAAAAGAGGTAGGACTGAAAGACGCTGCTGGATCTCTTCAGTGCACAGCAAGCTATGCAACAGAGCCGTCCACATTGCTGTCTCTCTTTCCTTTGTCAAGAAAACGCCCGTTGTATTGCCACTTCTGAGGTGCTCCCATTTGCCTGCAGCCCAGTTTGCACAGCACAAACAATTGGCCTCTGTTCCCAAACAGGAAGAAGTAGGACTGAAAGACGCTGCTGGATCTCTTCAGTGCACAGCAAGCTATGCAACAGAGCCGTCCACATTGCTCTCTCTCTTTCCTTTGTCAAGAAAACGTCCGTTGCATTACCACTTCTGAGGTGCTCCCATTCGCCTGCAGGCCAGTTTGCACAGCACAAACAATTGGCCTCTGTTCCCAAACAAAAAGAGGTAGGACTGAAAGAGGCTGCTGGACCTCTTCAGTGCACAGCAAGCTATGCAACAGAGCTGTCCACTTTCCTCTCTCTCTTTCCTTTGTCAAGAAAACGTCCGTTGTATTGCCACTTCTGAGGTGCTCCCTTTCGCCTGCAGGCCACTTTGCACAGCACAAACAATTGGCCTCTGTTCCCAAACAAAAAGAGGTAGGACTGAAAGACGCTGCTGGATCTCTTCAGTGCACAGCAAGCTATGCAACAGAGCCGTCCACATTGCTGTCTCTCTTTCCTTTGTCAAGAAAACGTCCGTTGTATTGCCACTTCTGAGGTGCTCCCTTTCTCCTGCAGCCCAGTTTGCACAGCACAAACAATTGGCCTCTGTTCCCAAACAAAAAGAGGTAGGACTGAAAGATGCTGCTGGATCTCTTCAGTGCACAGCAAGCTATACGACACAGCCGTCCACATTGCTGTCTCTCTTTCCTTTGTCAAGAAAACGTCCGTTGTATTGCCACTTCTGAGGTGCTCCCATTCGCCTGCAGCCCAGTTTGCACAGCACAAACAATTGGCCTCTGTTCCCAAACCAAAAGAGGTAGGACTGAAAGATGCTGCTGGATCTCTTCAGTGCACAGCAAGCTATGCAACAGAGCCGTCCACATTGCTGTCTCTCTTTCCTTTGTCAAGAAAACGTCCGTTGTATTGCCACTTCTGAGGTGCTCCCATTCGCCTGCAGCCCAGTTTGCACAGCACAAACAATTGGCCTCTGTTCCCAAACAAAAAGAGGTAGGACTGAAAGACGCTGCTGGACCTCTTCAGTGCACAGCAAGCTATGCAACAGAGCCGGCCACATTGCTGTCTCTCTTTCCTTTGTCAAGAAAACGTCCGTTGTATTGCCACTTCTGAGGTGCTCCCATTCGCCTGCAGCCCAGTTTGCACAGCACAAACAATTGGCCTCTGTTCCCAAACAAAAAGAGGTAGGACTGAAAGACGCTGCTGGATCTCTTCAGTGCACAGCAAGCTATGCAACAGAGCCGTAAACATTGCTATCTCTCTTTCCTTTGTCAAGAAATCGTCCGTTGCATTGCACTTCTGAGGTGCTCCCATTCACCTGCAGCCCAGTTTGCACAGCACAAACAATTGGCCTCTGTTCCCAAACAAAAAGAAGTAGGACTGAAAGATGCTGCTGGATCTCTTCAGTGCACAGCAAGCTATGCGTCACAGCCGTCCACATTGCTGTCTCTCTTTCCTTTGTCAAGAAAACGTCCGTTGTATTGCCACTTCTGAGGTGCTCCCATTCGCCTGCAGCCCACTTTGCACAGCACAAACAATTGGCCTCTGTTCCCAAACCAAAAGAGGTAGGACTGAAAGATGCTGCTGGATCTCTTCAGTGCGCAGCAAGCTATGCAACAGAGCCGTCCACATTGCTCTCTCTCTTTCCTTTGTCAAGAAAACGTCCGTTGTATTGCCACTTCTGAGGTGCTCCCATTCGCCTGCAGGCCAGTTTGCACAGCACAAACAATTGGCCTCTGTTCCCAAACAAAAAGAGGTAGGACTGAAAGACGCTGCTGGATCTCTTCAGTGCACAGCAAGCTATGCAACAGAGCCGTCCACATTGCTGTCTCTCTTTCCTTTGTCAAGAAAACGTCCGTTGTATTGCCACTTCTGAGGTGCTCCCATTTGCCTGCAGCCCACTTTGCACAGCACAAACAATTGGCCTCTGTTCCCAAACAAAAAGAGGTAGGACTGAAAGACGCTGCTGGATCTCTTCAGTGCACAGCAAGCTATGCAACAGAGCCGTAAACATTGCTATCTCTCTTTCCTTTGTCAAGAAATCGTCCGTTGCATTGCACTTCTGAGGTGCTCCCATTCACCTGCAGGCCAGTTTGCACAGCACAAACAATTGGCCTCTGTTCCCAAACAAAAAGAAGTAGGACTGAAAGATGCTGCTGGATCTCTTCAGTGCACAGCAAGCTATGCGTCACAGCCGTCCACATTGCTGTCTCTCTTTCCTTTGTCAAGAAAACGTCCGTTGTATTGCCACTTCTGAGGTGCTCCCATTCGCCTGCAGCCCACTTTGCACAGCACAAACAATTGGCCTCTGTTCCCAAACCAAAAGAGGTAGGACTGAAAGATGCTGCTGGATCTCTTCAGTGCACAGCAAGCTATGCAACAGAGCCGTCCACATTGCTCTCTCTCTTTCCTTTGTCAAGAAAACGTCCGTTGTATTGCCACTTCTGAGGTGCTCCCATTCGCCTGCAGGCCAGTTTGCACAGCACAAACAATTGGCCTCTGTTCCCAAACAAAAAGAGGTAGGACTGAAAGAGGCTGCTGGACCTCTTCAGTGCACAGCAAGCTATGCAACAGAGCTGTCCACTTTCCTCTCTCTCTTTCCTTTGTCAAGAAAACGTCCGTTGTATTGCCACTTCTGAGGTGCTCCCTTTCGCCTGCAGGCCACTTTGCACAGCACAAACAATTGGCCTCTGTTCCCAAACAAAAAGAGGTAGGACTGAAAGACGCTGCTGGATCTCTTCAGTGCACAGCAAGCTATGCAACAGAGCCGTCCACATTGCTGTCTCTCTTTCCTTTGTCAAGAAAACGTCCGTTGTATTGCCACTTCTGAGGTGCTCCCTTTCGCCTGCAGCCCAGTTTGCACAGCACAAACAATTGGCCTCTGTTCCCAAACAAAAAGAGGTAGGACTGAAAGATGCTGCTGGATCTCTTCAGTGCACAGCAAGCTATACGACACAGCCGTCCACATTGCTGTCTCTCTTTCCTTTGTCAAGAAAACGTCCGTTGTATTGCCACTTCTGAGGTGCTCCCATTCGCCTGCAGCCCAGTTTGCACAGCACAAACAATTGGCCTCTGTTCCCAAACCAAAAGAGGTAGCACTGAAAGATGCTGCTGGATCTCTTCAGTGCACAGCAAGCTATGCAACAGAGCCGTCCACATTGCTGTCTCTCTTTCCTTTGTCAAGAAAACGTCCGTTGTATTGCCACTTCTGAGGTGCTCCCATTCGCCTGCAGCCCAGTTTGCACAGCACAAACAATTGGCCTCTGTTCCCAAACAAAAAGAGGTAGGACTGAAAGACGCTGCTGGACCTCTTCAGTGCACAGCAAGCTATGCAACAGAGCCGGCCACATTGCTGTCTCTCTTTCCTTTGTCAAGAAAACGTCCGTTGTATTGCCACTTCTGAGGTGCTCCCATTCGCCTGCAGCCCAGTTTGCACAGCACAAACAATTGGCCTCTGTTCCCAAACAAAAAGAGGTAGGACTGAAAGACGCTGCTGGATCTCTTCAGTGCACAGCAAGCTATGCAACAGAGCCGTAAACATTGCTATCTCTCTTTCCTTTGTCAAGAAATCGTCCGTTGCATTGCACTTCTGAGGTGCTCCCATTCACCTGCAGCCCAGTTTGCACAGCACAAACAATTGGCCTCTGTTCCCAAACAAAAAGAAGTAGGACTGAAAGATGCTGCTGGATCTCTTCAGTGCACAGCAAGCTATGCGTCACAGCCGTCCACATTGCTGTCTCTCTTTCCTTTGTCAAGAAAACGTCCGTTGTATTGCCACTTCTGAGGTGCTCCCATTCGCCTGCAGCCCACTTTGCACAGCACAAACAATTGGCCTCTGTTCCCAAACCAAAAGAGGTAGGACTGAAAGATGCTGCTGGATCTCTTCAGTGCACAGCAAGCTATGCAACAGAGCCGTCCACATTGCTCTCTCTCTTTCCTTTGTCAAGAAAACGTCCGTTGTATTGCCACTTCTGAGGTGCTCCCATTCGCCTGCAGGCCAGTTTGCACAGCACAAACAATTGGCCTCTGTTCCCAAACAAAAAGAGGTAGGACTGAAAGACGCTGCTGGATCTCTTCAGTGCACAGCAAGCTATGCAACAGAGCTGTCCACATTGCTGTCTCTCTTTCCTTTGTCAAGAAAACGTCCGTTGTATTGCCACTTCTGAGGTGCTCCCTTTCGCCTGCAGGCCACTTTGCACAGCACAAACAATTGGCCTCTGTTCCCAAACAAAAAGAGGTAGGACTGAAAGACGCTGCTGGATCTCTTCAGTGCACAGCAAGCTATGCAACAGAGCCGTCCACATTGCTGTCTCTCTTTCCTTTGTCAAGAAAACGTCCGTTGTATTGCCACTTCTGAGGTGCTCCCATTGGCCTGCAGCCCAGTTTGCACAGCACAAACAATTGGCCTCTGTTCCCAAACCAAAAGAGGTAGGACTGAAAGATGCTGCTGGATCTCTTCAGTGCACAGCAAGCTATGCAACAGAGCCGTCCACATTGCTGTCTCTCTTTCCTTTGTCAAGAAAACGTCCGTTGTATTGCCACTTCTGAGGTGCTCCCATTTGCCTGCAGCCCAGTTTGCACAGCACAAACAATTGGCCTCTGTTCCCAAACCAAAAGAGGTAGGACTGAAAGACGCTGCTGGACCTCTTCAGTGCACAGCAAGCTATGCAACAGAGCCGTCCACATTGCTGTCTCTCTTTCCTTTGTCAAGAAAACGTCCGTTGTATTGCCACTTCTGAGGTGCTCCCATTCGCCTGCAGGCCACTTTGCACAGCACAAACAATTGGCCTCTGTTCCCAAACAAAAAGAGGTAGGACTGAAAGACGCTGCTGGATCTCTTCAGTGCACAGCAAGCTATGCAACAGAGCCGTCCACATTGCTATCTCTCTTTCCTTTGTCAAGAAATCGTCCGTTGCATTGCCACTTCTGAGGTGCTCCCATTCGCCTGCAGGCCAGTTTGCACAGCACAAACAATTGGCCTCTGTTCCCAAACAAAAAGAGGTAGGACTGAAAGATGCTGCTGGACCTCTTCAGTGCACAGCAAGCTATGCAACAGAGCCGTCCACATTGCTGTCTCTCTTTCCTTTGTCAAGAAAACGTCCGTTGTATTGCCACTTCTGAGGTGCTCCCATTTGCCTGCAGCCCAGTTTGCACAGCACAAACAATTGGCCTCTGTTCCCAAACAAAAAGAGGTAGGACTGAAAGACGCTGCTGGATCTCTTCAGTGCACAGCAAGCTATGCAACAGAGCCATCCACATTGCTATCTCTCTTTCCTTTGTCAAGAAAACGTCCGTTGCATTGCCACTTCTGAGGTGCTCCCATTGGCCTGCAGGCCAGTTTGCACAGCACAAACAATTGGCCTCTGTTCCCAAACCAAAAGAGGTAGGACTGAAAGATGCTGCTGGATCTCTTCAGTGCACAGCAAGCTATACGACGCAGCCGTCCACATTGCTGTCTCTCTTTCCTTTGTCAAGAAAACGTCCGTTGTATTGCCACTTCTGAGGTGCTCCCATTCGCCTGCAGGCCACTTTGCACAGCACAAACAATTGGCCTCCGCTCCCAAACCAAAAGAGGTAGGACTGAAAGAGGCTGCTGGATCTCTTCAGTGCACAGCAAGCTATGCAACAGAGCCGTCCACATTGCTGTCTCTCTTTCCTTTGTCAAGAAAATGTCCGTTGTATTGCCACTTCTGAGGTGCTCCCATTCGCCTGCAGCCCAGTTTGCACAGCACAAACAATTGGCCTCTGTTCCCAAACAAAAAGAGGTAGGACTGAAAGACGCTGCTGGACCTCTTCAGTGCACAGCAAGCTATGCAACAGAGCCGGCCACATTGCTGTCTCTCTTTCCTTTGTCAAGAAAACGTCCGTTGTATTGCCACTTCTGAGGTGTTCCCATTCGCCTGCAGCCCAGTTTGCACAGCACAAACAATTGGCCTCTGTTCCCAAACAAAAAGAGGTAGGACTGAAAGACGCTGCTGGATCTCTTCAGTGCAGAGCAAGCTATGCAACAGAGCCGTAAACATTGCTATCTCTCTTTCCTTTGTCAAGAAATCGTCCGTTGCATTGCACTTCTGAGGTGCTCCCATTCACCTGCAGCCCAGTTTGCACAGCACAAACAATTGGCCTCTGCTCCCAAACAAAAAGAGGTAGGACTGAAAGATGCTGCTGGATCTCTTCAGTGCACAGCAAGCTATGCGTCACAGCCGTCCACATTGCTGTCTCTCTTTAATTTGTCAAGAAAACGTCCGTTGTATTGCCACTTCTGAGGTGCTCCCATTCGCCTGCAGCCCAGTTTGCACAGCACAAACAATTGGCCTCTGTTCCCAAACCAAAAGAGGTAGGACTGAAAGATGCTGCTGGATCTCTTCAGTGCACAGCAAGCTATGCAACAGAGCCGTCCACTTTCCTGTCTCTCTTTCCTTTGTCGAGAAAACGTCCGTTGTATTGCCACTTCTGAGGTGCTCCCATTCGCCTGCAGCCCACTTTGCACAGCACAAACAATTGGCCTCTGCTCCCAAACCAAAAGAGGTAGGACTGAAAGATGCTGCTGGATCTCTTCAGTGCACAGCAAGCTATGCAACAGAGCCGTCCACTTTCCTGTCTCTCTTTCCTTTGTCGAGAAAACGTCCGTTGTATTGCCACTTCTGAGGTGCTCCCATTCGCCTGCAGCCCACTTTGCACAGCACAAACAATTGGCCTCTGTTCCCAAACCAAAAGAGGTAGGACTGAAAGATGCTGCTGGATCTCTTCAGTGCACAGCAAGCTATGCAACAGAGCCGTCCACTTTCCTGTCTCTCTTTCCTTTGTCGAGAAAACGTCCGTTGTATTGCCACTTCTGAGGTGCTCCCATTCGCCTGCAGCCCACTTTGCACAGCACAAACAATTGGCCTCTGCTCCCAAACCAAAAGAGGTAGGACTGAAAGATGCTGCTGGATCTCTTCAGTGCACAGCAAGCTATGCAACAGAGCCGTCCACTTTCCTGTCTCTCTTTCCTTTGTCGAGAAAACGTCCGTTGTATTGCCACTTCTGAGGTGCTCCCATTCGCCTGCAGCCCACTTTGCACAGCACAAACAATTGGCCTCTGTTCCCAAACCAAAAGAGGTAGGACTGAAAGACGCTGCTGGACCTCTTCAGTGCACAGCAAGCTATGCAACAGAGCCGTCCACATTGCTGTCTCTCTTTCCTTTGTCAAGAAAACGTCCGTTGTATTGCCACTTCTGAGGTGCTCCCATTCGCCTGCAGGCCACTTTGCACAGCACAAACAATTGGCCTCTGTTCCCAAACAAAAAGAGGTAGGACTGAAAGACGCTGCTGGATCTCTTCAGTGCACAGCAAGCTATGCAACAGAGCCGTCCACATTGCTATCTCTCTTTCCTTTGTCAAGAAATCGTCCGTTGCATTGCCACTTCTGAGGTGCTCCCATTCGCCTGCAGGCCAGTTTGCACAGCACAAACAATTGGCCTCTGTTCCCAAACAAAAAGAGGTAGGACTGAAAGATGCTGCTGGACCTCTTCAGTGCACAGCAAGCTATGCAACAGAGCCGTCCACATTGCTGTCTCTCTTTCCTTTGTCAAGAAAACGTCCGTTGTATTGCCACTTCTGAGGTGCTCCCATTTGCCTGCAGCCCAGTTTGCACAGCACAAACAATTGGCCTCTGTTCCCAAACAAAAAGAGGTAGGACTGAAAGACGCTGCTGGATCTCTTCAGTGCACAGCAAGCTATGCAACAGAGCCATCCACATTGCTATCTCTCTTTCCTTTGTCAAGAAAACGTCCGTTGCATTGCCACTTCTGAGGTGCTCCCATTGGCCTGCAGGCCAGTTTGCACAGCACAAACAATTGGCCTCTGTTCCCAAACCAAAAGAGGTAGGACTGAAAGATGCTGCTGGATCTCTTCAGTGCACAGCAAGCTATACGACGCAGCCGTCCACATTGCTGTCTCTCTTTCCTTTGTCAAGAAAACGTCCGTTGTATTGCCACTTCTGAGGTGCTCCCATTCGCCTGCAGGCCACTTTGCACAGCACAAACAATTGGCCTCCGCTCCCAAACCAAAAGAGGTAGGACTGAAAGAGGCTGCTGGATCTCTTCAGTGCACAGCAAGCTATGCAACAGAGCCATCCACATTGCTGTCTCTCTTTCCTTTGTCAAGAAAATGTCCGTTGTATTGCCACTTCTGAGGTGCTCCCATTCGCCTGCAGCCCAGTTTGCACAGCACAAACAATTGGCCTCTGTTCCCAAACAAAAAGAGGTAGGACTGAAAGACGCTGCTGGACCTCTTCAGTGCACAGCAAGCTATGCAACAGAGCCGGCCACATTGCTGTCTCTCTTTCCTTTGTCAAGAAAACGTCCGTTGTATTGCCACTTCTGAGGTGTTCCCATTCGCCTGCAGCCCAGTTTGCACAGCACAAACAATTGGCCTCTGTTCCCAAACAAAAAGAGGTAGGACTGAAAGACGCTGCTGGATCTCTTCAGTGCACAGCAAGCTATGCAACAGAGCCGTAAACATTGCTATCTCTCTTTCCTTTGTCAAGAAATCGTCCGTTGCATTGCACTTCTGAGGTGCTCCCATTCACCTGCAGCCCAGTTTGCACAGCACAAACAATTGGCCTCTGCTCCCAAACAAAAAGAGGTAGGACTGAAAGATGCTGCTGGATCTCTTCAGTGCACAGCAAGCTATGCGTCACAGCCGTCCACATTGCTGTCTCTCTTTAATTTGTCAAGAAAACGTCCGTTGTATTGCCACTTCTGAGGTGCTCCCATTCGCCTGCAGCCCAGTTTGCACAGCACAAACAATTGGCCTCTGTTCCCAAACCAAAAGAGGTAGGACTGAAAGATGCTGCTGGATCTCTTCAGTGCACAGCAAGCTATGCAACAGAGCCGTCCACTTTCCTGTCTCTCTTTCCTTTGTCGAGAAAACGTCCGTTGTATTGCCACTTCTGAGGTGCTCCCATTCGCCTGCAGCCCACTTTGCACAGCACAAACAATTGGCCTCTGCTCCCAAACCAAAAGAGGTAGGACTGAAAGATGCTGCTGGATCTCTTCAGTGCACAGCAAGCTATGCAACAGAGCCGTCCACTTTCCTGTCTCTCTTTCCTTTGTCGAGAAAACGTCCGTTGTATTGCCACTTCTGAGGTGCTCCCATTCGCCTGCAGCCCACTTTGCACAGCACAAACAATTGGCCTCTGTTCCCAAACCAAAAGAGGTAGGACTGAAAGATGCTGCTGGATCTCTTCAGTGCACAGCAAGCTATGCAACAGAGCCGTCCACTTTCCTGTCTCTCTTTCCTTTGTCGAGAAAACGTCCGTTGTATTGCCACTTCTGAGGTGCTCCCATTCGCCTGCAGCCCACTTTGCACAGCACAAACAATTGGCCTCTGCTCCCAAACCAAAAGAGGTAGGACTGAAAGATGCTGCTGGATCTCTTCAGTGCACAGCAAGCTATGCAACAGAGCCGTCCACTTTCCTGTCTCTCTTTCCTTTGTCGAGAAAACGTCCGTTGTATTGCCACTTCTGAGGTGCTCCCATTCGCCTGCAGCCCACTTTGCACAGCACAAACAATTGGCCTCTGTTCCCAAACCAAAAGAGGTAGGACTGAAAGATGCTGCTGGATCTCTTCAGTGCACAGCAAGCTATGCAACAGAGCCGTCCACATTGCTGTCTCTCTTTCCTTTGTCAAGAAAATGTCCGTTGTATTGCCACTTCTGAGGTGCTCCCATTCGCCTGCAGCCCACTTTGCACAGCACAAACAATTGGCCTCTGCTCCCAAACCAAAAGAGGTAGGACTGAAAGAGGCTGCTGGACCTCTTCTGTGCACAGCAAGCTATGCAACAGAGCCGTCCACATTGCTCTCTCTCTTTCCTTTGGCAAGAAAACGTCCGTTGTATTGCCACTTCTGAGGTGCTCCCATTCGCCTGCAGCCCAGTTTGCACAGCACAAACAATTGGCCTCTGTTCCCAAACCAAAAGAGGTAGGACTGAAAGATGCTGCTGGATCTCTTCAGTGCACAGCAAGCTATGCAACAGAGCCGTCCACATTGCTGTCTCTCTTTCCTTTGTCAAGAAAACGTCCGTTGTATTGCCACTTCTGAGGTGCTCCCATTCGCCTGCAGCCCACTTTGCACAGCACAAACAATTGGCCTCTGTTCCCAAACAAAGAGAGACAGGACTGAAAGACGCTGCTGGATCTCTTCAGTGCACAGCAAGCTATGCAACAGAGCTGTCCACATTGCTGTCTCTCTTTCCTTTGTCAAGAAATCGTCCGTTGTATTCTCACTTCTGAGGTGCTCCCATTCGCCTGCAGCCCAGTTTGCACAGCACAAACAATTGGCCTCTGTTCCCAAACAAAAAGAGGTAGGACTGAAAGATGCTGCTGGACCTCTTCAGTGCACAGCAAGCTATGCAACAGAGCCGTCCACATTGCTGTCTCTCTTTCCTTTGTCAAGAAAACGCCCGTTGTATTGCCACTTCTGAGGTGCTCCCATTCGCCTGCAGCCCACTTTGCACAGCACAAACAATTGGCCTCTGTTCCCAAACAAGAAGAGGTAGGACTGAGAGACGCTGCTGGATCTCTTCAGTGCACAGCAAGCTATGCAACAGAGCCGTAAACATTGCTATCTCTCTTTCCTTTGTCAAGAAATCGTCCGTTGCATTGCACTTCTGAGGTGCTCCCATTCACCTGCAGCCCAGTTTGCACAGCACAAACAATTGGCCTCTGTTCCCAAACAAAAAGAAGTAGGACTGAAAGATGCTGCTGGATCTCTTCAGTGCACAGCAAGCTATGCGTCACAGCCGTCCACATTGCTGTCTCTCTTTCCTTTGTCAAGAAAACGTCCGTTGTATTGCCACTTCTGAGGTGCTCCCATTCGCCTGCAGCCCACTTTGCACAGCACAAACAATTGGCCTCTGTTCCCAAACCAAAAGAGGTAGGACTGAAAGATGCTGCTGGATCTCTTCAGTGCACAGCAAGCTATGCAACAGAGCCGTCCACATTGCTGTCTCTCTTTCCTTTGTCAAGAAAACGTCCGTTGTATTGCCACTTCTGAGGTGCTCCCATTCGCCTGCAGGCCAGTTTGCACAGCACAAACAATTGGCCTCTGTTCCCAAACCAAAAGAGGTAGGACTGAAAGAGGCTGCTGGACCTCTTCAGTGCACAGCAAGCTATGCAACAGAGCTGTCCACATTGCTGTCTCTCTTTCCTTTGTCAAGAAAACGTCCGTTGTATTGCCACTTCTGAGGTGCTCCCTTTCGCCTGCAGGCCACTTTGCACAGCACAAACAATTGGCCTCTGTTCCCAAACAAAAAGAGGTAGGACTGAAAGACGCTGCTGGATCTCTTCAGTGCACAGCAAGCTATGCAACAGAGCCGTCCACATTGCTCTCTCTCTTTCCTTTGTCAAGAAAACGTCCGTTGTATTGCCACTTCTGAGGTGCTCCCTTTCGCCTGCAGCCCAGTTTGCACAGCACAAACAATTGGCCTCTGTTCCCAAACAAAAAGAGGTAGGACTGAAAGATGCTGCTGGATCTCTTCAGTGCACAGCAAGCTATACGACACAGCCGTCCACATTGCTGTCTCTCTTTCCTTTGTCAAGAAAACGTCCGTTGTATTGCCACTTCTGAGGTGCTCCCATTCGCCTGCAGCCCAGTTTGCACAGCACAAACAATTGGCCTCTGTTCCCAAACCAAAAGAGGTAGGACTGAAAGATGCTGCTGGATCTCTTCAGTGCACAGCAAGCTATGCAACAGAGCCGTCCACATTGCTGTCTCTCTTTCCTTTGTCAAGAAAACGTCCGTTGTATTGCCACTTCTGAGGTGCTCCCATTCGCCTGCAGGCCAGTTTGCACAGCACAAACAATTGGCCTCTGTTCCCAAACAAAAAGAGGTAGGACTGAAAGACGCTGCTGGACCTCTTCAGTGCACAGCAAGCTATGCAACAGAGCCGGCCACATTGCTGTCTCTCTTTCCTTTGTCAAGAAAACGTCCGTTGTATTGCCACTTCTGAGGTGCTCCCATTGGCCTGCAGCCCAGTTTGCACAGCACAAACAATTGGCCTCTGTTCCCAAACAAAAAGAGGTAGGACTGAAAGACGCTGCTGGATCTCTTCAGTGCACAGCAAGCTATGCAACAGAGCCGTAAACATTGCTATCTCTCTTTCCTTTGTCAAGAAAACGTCCGTTGCATTGCACTTCTGAGGTGCTCCCATTCACCTGCAGCCCAGTTTGCACAGCACAAACAATTGGCCTCTGTTCCCAAACAAAAAGAAGTAGGACTGAAAGATGCTGCTGGATCTCTTCAGTGCACAGCAAGCTATGCGTCACAGCCGTCCACATTGCTGTCTCTCTTTCCTTTGTCAAGAAAACGTCCGTTGTATTGCCACTTCTGAGGTGCTCCCATTCGCCTGCAGCCCACTTTGCACAGCACAAACAATTGGCCTCTGCTCCCAAACCAAAAGAGGTAGGACTGAAAGATGCTGCTGGATCTCTTCAGTGCACAGCAAGCTATGCAACAGAGCCGTCCACATTGCTCTCTCTCTTTCCTTTGTCAAGAAAACGTCCGTTGTATTGCCACTTCTGAGGTGCTCCCATTCGCCTGCAGGCCAGTTTGCACAGCACAAACAATTGGCCTCTGTTCCCAAACAAAAAGAGGTAGGACTGAAAGACGCGGCTGGATCTCTTCAGTGCACAGCAAGCTATGCAACAGAGCTGTCCACATTGCTGTCTCTCTTTCCTTTGTCAAGAAAACGTCCGTTGTATTGCCACTTCTGAGGTGCTCCCATTCGCCTGCAGGCCACTTTGCACAGCACAAACAATTGGCCTCTGTTCCCAAACAAAGAGAGACAGGACTGAAAGACGCTGCTGGATCTCTTCAGTGCACAGCAAGCTATGCAACAGAGCCGTCCACATTGCTGTCTCTCTTTCCTTTGTCAAGAAAACGTCCGTTGTATTGCCACTTCTGAGGTGCTCACATTCGCCTGCAGCCCAGTTTGCACAGCACAAACAATTGGCCTCTGTTCCCAAACCAAAAGAGGTAGGACTGAAAGATGCTGCTGGATCTCTTCAGTGCACAGCAAGCTATGCAACAGAGCCGTCCACATTGCTGTCTCTCTTTCCTTTGTCAAGAAAACGTCCGTTGTATTCTCACTTCTGAGGTGCTCCCATTTGCCTGCAGCCCAGTTTGCACAGCACAAACAATTGGCCTCTGTTCCCAAACAAAAAGAGGTAGGACTGAAAGACGCTGCTGGATCTCTTCAGTGCACAGCAAGCTATGCAACAGAGCCGTCCACATTGCTGTCTCTCTTTCCTTTGTCAAGAAAACGTCCGTTGTATTGCCACTTCTGAGGTGCTCCCATTCGCCTGCAGGCCACTTTGCACAGCACAAACAATTGGCCTCTGTTCCCAAACAAAAAGAGGTAGGACTGAAAGACGCTGCTGGATCTCTTCAGTGCACAGCAAGCTATGCAACAGAGCCGTCCACATTGCTATCTCTCTTTCCTTTGTCAAGAAATCGTCCGTTGCATTGCCACTTCTGAGGTGCTCCCATTCGCCTGCAGGCCACTTTGCACAGCACAAACAATTGGCCTCTGTTCCCAAACAAAAAGAGGTAGGACTGAAAGATGCTGCTGGATCTCTTCAGTGCACAGCAAGCTATGCAACAGAGCCGTCCACATTGCTGTCTCTCTTTCCTTTGTCAAGAAAACGTCCGTTGTATTGCCACTTCTGAGGTGCTCCCATTCGCCTGCAGCCCACTTTGCACAGCACAAACAATTGGCCTCTGTTCCCAAACCAAAAGAGGTAGGACTGAAAGATGCTGCTGGATCTCTTCAGTGCACAGCAAGCTATGCAACAGAGCCGTCCACATTGCTGTCTCTCTTTCCTTTGTCAAGAAATCGTCCGTTGTATTGCCACTTCTGAGGTGCTCCCATTTGCCTGCAGGCCAGTTGGCACAGCACAAACAATTGGCCTCTGTTCCCAAACAAAAAGAGGTAGGACTGAAAGATGCTGCTGGACCTCTTCAGTGCACAGCAAGCTATGCAACAGAGCCGTCCACATTGCTGTCTCTCTTTCCTTTGTCAAGAAAACGTCCGTTGTATTGCCACTTCTGAGGTGCTCCCATTTGCCTGCAGGCCAGTTGGCACAGCACAAACAATTGGCCTCTGTTCCCAAACAAAAAGAGGTAGGACTGAAAGACGCTGCTGGATCTCTTCAGTGCACAGCAAGCTATGCAACAGAGCCGTCCACATTGCTATCTCTCTTTCCTTTGTCAAGAAATCGTCCGTTGCATTGCCACGTCTGAGGTGATCCCATTCACCTGCAGGCCAGTTTGCACAGCACAAACAATTGGCCTCTGTTCCCAAACAAAAAGAGGTAGGACTGAAAGATGCTGCTGGATCTCTTCAGTTCACAGCAAGCTATGCGTCACAGCCGTCCACATTGCTGTCTCTCTTTCCTTTGTCAAGAAAACGTCCGTTGTATTGCCACTTCTGAGGTGCTCCCATTCGCCTGCAGCCCAGTTTGCACAGCACAAACCATTGGCCTCTGTTCCCAAACCAAAAGAGGCAGGACTGAAAGATGCTGCTGGATCTCTTCAGTGCACAGCAAGCTATGCAACAGAGCCGTCCACATTGCTCTCTCTCTTTCCTTTGTCAAGAAAACGTCCGTTGTACTGCCACTTCTGAGGTGCTCCCATTCGCCTGCAGGCCAGTTTGCACAGCACAAACAATTGGCCTCTGTTCCCAAACAAAAAGAGGTAGGACTGAAAGAGGCTGCTGGACCTCTTCAGTGCACAGCAAGCTATGCAACAGAGCCGGCCACATTGCTGTCTCTCTTTCCTTTGTCAAGAAAACGTCCGTTGTATTGCCACTTCTGAGGTGCTCCCATTCGCCTGCAGCCCACTTTGCACAGCACAAACAATTGGCCTCTGTTCCCAAACCAAAAGAGGTAGGACTGAAAGACGCTGCTGGATCTCTTCAGTGCACAGCAAGCTATGCAACAGAGCCGTCCACATTGCTATCTCTCTTTCCTTTGTCAAGAAATCGTCCGTTGCATTGCCACTTCTGAGGTGCTCCCATTCGCCTGCAGGCCACTTTGCACAGCACAAACAATTGGCCTCTGTTCCCAAACCAAAAGAGGTAGGACTGAAAGATGCTGCTGGATCTCTTCAGTGCACAGCAAGCTATGCAACAGAGCCGTCCACATTGCTGTCTCTCTTTCCTTTGTCAAGAAAACATCCGTTGTATTGCCACTTCTGAGGTGCTCCCATTCGCCTGCAGCCCAGTTTGCACAGCACAAACAATTGGCCTCTGTTCCCAAACAAAAAGAGGTAGGACTGAAAGACGCTGCTGGCTCTCTTCAGTGCACAGCAAGCTATGCAACAGAGCCGTCCACATTGCTGTCTCTCTTTCCTTTGTCAAGAAAACGTCCGTTGTATTGCCACTTCTGAGGTGCTCCCATTCGCCTGCAGGCCAGTTTGCACAGCACAAACAATTGGCCTCTGTTCCCAAACAAAGAGAGACAGGACTGAAAGACGCTGCTGGATCTCTTCAGTGCACAGCAAGCTATGCAACAGAGCCGTCCACATTGCTGTCTCTCTTTCCTTTGTCAAGAAATCGTCCGTTGTATTCTCACTTCTGAGGTGCTCCCATTCGCCTGCAGGCCAGTTTGCACAGCACAAACAATTGGCCTCTGTTCCCAAACAAAAAGAGGTAGGACTGAAAGATGCTGCTGGACCTCTTCAGTGCACAGCAAGCTATGCAACAGAGCCGTCCACATTGCTGTCTCTCTTTCCTTTGTCAAGAAAACGTCCGTTGTATTGCCACTTCTGAGGTGCTCCCATTTGCCTGCAGCCCAGTTTGCACAGCACAAACAATTGGCCTCTGTTCCCAAACAAAAAGAGGTAGGACTGAAAGACGCTGCTGGATCTCTTCAGTGCACAGCAAGCTATGCAACAGAGCCGTCCACATTGCTATCTCTCTTTCCTTTGTCAAGAAATGGTCCGTTGCATTGCCACTTCTGAGGTGCTCCCATTGGCCTGCAGCCCACTTTGCACAGCACAAACAATTGGCCTCTGCTCCCAAACAAAAAGAGGTAGGACTGAAAGATGCTGCTGGATCTCTTCAGTGCACAGCAAGCTATACGACGCAGCCGTCCACATTGCTGTCTCTCTTTCCTTTGTCAAGAAAACGTCCGTTGTATTGCCACTTCTGAGGTGCTCCCATTCGCCTGCAGGCCAGTTTGCACAGCACAAACAATTGGCCTCTGCTCCCAAACCAAAAGAGGTAGGACTGAAAGATGCTGCTGGATCTCTTCAGTGCACAGCAAGCTATGCAACAGAGCCGTCCACATTGCTGTCTCTCTTTCCTTTGTCAAGAAAACGTCCGTTGTATTGCCACTTCTGAGGTGCTCCCATTCGCCTGCAGCCCAGTTTGCACAGCACAAACAATTGGCCTCTGTTCCCAAACAAAAAGAGGTAGGACTGAAAGAGGCTGCTGGCTCTCTTCAGTGCACAGCAAGCTATGCAACAGAGCCGGCCACATTGCTGTCTCTCTTTCCTTTGTCAAGAAACCGTCCGTTGTATTGCCACTTCTGAGGTGTTCCCATTCGCCTGCAGGCCAGTTTGCACAGCACAAACAATTGGCCTCTGTTCCCAAACAAAAAGAGGTAGGACTGAAAGACGCTGCTGGATCTCTTCAGTGCACAGCAAGCTATGCAACAGAGCCGTAAACATTGCTATCTCTCTTTCCTTTGTCAAGAAATCGTCCGTTGCATTGCACTTCTGAGGTGCTCCCATTCACCTGCAGCCCAGTTTGCACAGCACAAACAATTGGCCTCTGCTCCCAAACAAAAAGAGGTAGGACTGAAAGATGCTGCTGGACCTCTTCAGTGCACAGCAAGCTATGCAACAGAGCCGTCCACATTGCTGTCTCTCTTTCCTTTGTCGAGAAAACGTCCGTTGTATTGCCACTTCTGAGGTGCTCCCATTCGCCTGCAGCCCACTTTGCACAGCACAAACAATTGGCCTCTGCTCCCAAACCAAAAGAGGTAGGACTGAAAGATGCTGCTGGATCTCTTCAGTGCACAGCAAGCTATGCAACAGAGCCGTCCACTTTCCTGTGTCTCTTTCCTTTGTCGAGAAAACGTCCGTTGTATTGCCACTTCTGAGGTGCTCCCATTCGCCTGCAGCCCACTTTGCACAGCACAAACAATTGGCCTCTGCTCCCAAACCAAAAGAGGTAGGACTGAAAGATGCTGCTGGATCTCTTCAGTGCACAGCAAGCTATGCAACAGAGCCGTCCACTTTCCTGTCTCTCTTTCCTTTGTCGAGAAAACGTCCGTTGTATTGCCACTTCTGAGGTGCTCCCATTCGCCTGCAGCCCACTTTGCACAGCACAAACAATTGGCCTCTGCTCCCAAACAAAAAGAGGTAGGACTGAAAGATGCTGCTGGCTCTCTTCAGTGCACAGCAAGCTATGCAACAGAGCCGTCCACATTGCTGTCTCTCTTTCCTTTGTCAAGAAAACGTCCGTTGTATTGCCACTTCTGAGGTGCTCCCATTCGCCTGCAGCCCACTTTGCACAGCACAAACAATTGGCCTCTGTTCCCAAACCAAAAGAGGTAGGACTGAAAGATGCTGCTGGATCTCTTCAGTGCACAGCAAGCTATGCAACAGAGCCGTCCACTTTCCTGTCTCTCTTTCCTTTGTCGAGAAAACGTCCGTTGTATTGCCACTTCTGAGGTGCTCCCATTCGCCTGCAGCCCAGTTTGCACAGCACAAAAAATTGGCCTCTGCTCCCAAACCAAAAGCGGTAGGCCTGAAAGATGCTGCTGGATCTCTTCAGTGCACAGCAAGCTATGCAACAGAGCCGTCCACTTTCCTGTCTCTCTTTCCTTTGTCGAGAAAACGTCCGTTGTATTGCCACTTCTGAGGTGCTCCCATTCGCCTGCAGCCCAGTTTGCACAGCACAAACAATTGGCCTCTGTTCCCAAACAAAAAGAGGTAGGACTGAAAGATGCTGCTGGATCTCTTCAGTGCACAGCAAGCTATGCAACAGAGCCGTCCACTTTCCTGTCTCTCTTTCCTTTGTCGAGAAAACGTCCGTTGTATTGCCACTTCTGAGGTGCTCCCATTCGCCTGCAGCCCACTTTGCACAGCACAAACAATTGGCCTCTGCTCCCAAACCAAAAGAGGTAGGACTGAAAGATGCTGCTGGATCTCTTCAGTGCACAGCAAGCTATGCAACAGAGCCGTCCACTTTCCTGTCTCTCTTTCCTTTGTCGAGAAATCGTCCGTTGTATTGCCACTTCTGAGGTGCTCCCATTCGCCTGCAGCCCACTTTGCACAGCACAAACAATTGGCCTCTGTTCCCAAACCAAAAGAGGTAGGACTGAAAGATGCTGCTGGATCTCTTCAGTGCACAGCAAGCTATGCAACAGAGCCGTCCACATTGCTGTCTCTCTTTCCTTTGTCAAGAAAACGTCCGTTGTATTCTCACTTCTGAGGTGCTCCCATTTGCCTGCAGCCCAGTTTGCACAGCACAAACAATTGGCCTCTGTTCCCAAACAAAAAGAGGTAGGACTGAAAGACGCTGCTGGACCTCTTCAGTGCACAGCAAGCTATGCAACAGAGCCGTCCACATTGCTGTCTCTCTTTCCTTTGTCAAGAAAACGTCCGTTGTATTGCCACTTCTGAGGTGCTCCCATTCGCCTGCAGGCCACTTTGCACAGCACAAACAATTGGCCTCTGTTCCCAAACAAAGAGAGACAGGACTGAAAGACACTGCAGGATCTCTTCAGTGCACAGCAAGCTATGCAACAGAGCCGTCCACATTGCTATCTCTCTTTCCTTTGTCAAGAAATCGTCCGTTGCATTGCCACTTCTGAGGTGCTCCCATTCGCCTGCAGGCCACTTTGCACAGCACAAACAATTGGCCTCTGTTCCCAAACAAAAAGAGGTAGGACTGAAAGACGCTGCTGGATCTCTTCAGTGCACAGCAAGCTATGCAACAGAGCCGTCCACATTGCTCTCTCTCTTTCCTTTGTCAAGAAAACGTCCGTTGTATTGCCACTTCTGAGGTGCTCCCTTTCGCCTGCAGCCCAGTTTGCACAGCACAAACAATTGGCCTCTGTTCCCAAACAAAAAGAGGTAGGACTGAAAGATGCTGCTGGATCTCTTCAGTGCACAGCAAGCTATACGACACAGCCGTCCACATTGCTGTCTCTCTTTCCTTTGTCAAGAAAACGTCCGTTGTATTGCCACTTCTGAGGTGCTCCCATTCGCCTGCAGCCCAGTTTGCACAGCACAAACAATTGGCCTCTGTTCCCAAACCAAAAGAGGTAGGACTGAAAGATGCTGCTGGATCTCTTCAGTGCACAGCAAGCTATGCAACAGAGCCGTCCACATTGCTGTCTCTCTTTCCTTTGTCAAGAAAACGTCCGTTGTATTGCCACTTCTGAGGTGCTCCCATTCGCCTGCAGGCCAGTTTGCACAGCACAAACAATTGGCCTCTGTTCCCAAACAAAAAGAGGTAGGACTGAAAGACGCTGCTGGACCTCTTCAGTGCACAGCAAGCTATGCAACAGAGCCGGCCACATTGCTGTCTCTCTTTCCTTTGTCAAGAAAACGTCCGTTGTATTGCCACTTCTGAGGTGCTCCCATTGGCCTGCAGCCCAGTTTGCACAGCACAAACAATTGGCCTCTGTTCCCAAACAAAAAGAGGTAGGACTGAAAGACGCTGCTGGATCTCTTCAGTGCACAGCAAGCTATGCAACAGAGCCGTAAACATTGCTATCTCTCTTTCCTTTGTCAAGAAAACGTCCGTTGCATTGCACTTCTGAGGTGCTCCCATTCACCTGCAGCCCAGTTTGCACAGCACAAACAATTGGCCTCTGTTCCCAAACAAAAAGAAGTAGGACTGAAAGATGCTGCTGGATCTCTTCAGTGCACAGCAAGCTATGCGTCACAGCCGTCCACATTGCTGTCTCTCTTTCCTTTGTCAAGAAAACGTCCGTTGTATTGCCACTTCTGAGGTGCTCCCATTCGCCTGCAGCCCACTTTGCACAGCACAAACAATTGGCCTCTGCTCCCAAACCAAAAGAGGTAGGACTGAAAGATGCTGCTGGATCTCTTCAGTGCACAGCAAGCTATGCAACAGAGCCGTCCACATTGCTCTCTCTCTTTCCTTTGTCAAGAAAACGTCCGTTGTATTGCCACTTCTGAGGTGCTCCCATTCGCCTGCAGGCCAGTTTGCACAGCACAAACAATTGGCCTCTGTTCCCAAACAAAAAGAGGTAGGACTGAAAGACGCGGCTGGATCTCTTCAGTGCACAGCAAGCTATGCAACAGAGCTGTCCACATTGCTGTCTCTCTTTCCTTTGTCAAGAAAACGTCCGTTGTATTGCCACTTCTGAGGTGCTCCCATTCGCCTGCAGGCCACTTTGCACAGCACAAACAATTGGCCTCTGTTCCCAAACAAAGAGAGACAGGACTGAAAGACGCTGCTGGATCTCTTCAGTGCACAGCAAGCTATGCAACAGAGCCGTCCACATTGCTGTCTCTCTTTCCTTTGTCAAGAAAACGTCCGTTGTATTGCCACTTCTGAGGTGCTCACATTCGCCTGCAGGCCAGTTTGCACAGCACAAACAATTGGCCTCTGTTCCCAAACCAAAAGAGGTAGGACTGAAAGATGCTGCTGGATCTCTTCAGTGCACAGCAAGCTATGCAACAGAGCCGTCCACATTGCTGTCTCTCTTTCCTTTGTCAAGAAAACGTCCGTTGTATTCTCACTTCTGAGGTGCTCCCATTTGCCTGCAGCCCAGTTTGCACAGCACAAACAATTGGCCTCTGTTCCCAAACAAAAAGAGGTAGGACTGAAAGACGCTGCTGGATCTCTTCAGTGCACAGCAAGCTATGCAACAGAGCCGTCCACATTGCTGTCTCTCTTTCCTTTGTCAAGAAAACGTCCGTTGTATTGCCACTTCTGAGGTGCTCCCATTCGCCTGCAGGCCACTTTGCACAGCACAAACAATTGGCCTCTGTTCCCAAACAAAAAGAGGTAGGACTGAAAGACGCTGCTGGATCTCTTCAGTGCACAGCAAGCTATGCAACAGAGCCGTCCACATTGCTATCTCTCTTTCCTTTGTCAAGAAATCGTCCGTTGCATTGCCACTTCTGAGGTGCTCCCATTCGCCTGCAGGCCACTTTGCACAGCACAAACAATTGGCCTCTGTTCCCAAACAAAAAGAGGTAGGACTGAAAGATGCTGCTGGATCTCTTCAGTGCACAGCAAGCTATGCAACAGAGCCGTCCACATTGCTGTCTCTCTTTCCTTTGTCAAGAAAACGTCCGTTGTATTGCCACTTCTGAGGTGCTCCCATTCGCCTGCAGCCCACTTTGCACAGCACAAACAATTGGCCTCTGTTCCCAAACCAAAAGAGGTAGGACTGAAAGATGCTGCTGGATCTCTTCAGTGCACAGCAAGCTATGCAACAGAGCCGTCCACATTGCTGTCTCTCTTTCCTTTGTCAAGAAAACGTCCGTTGTATTCTCACTTCTGAGGTGCTCCCATTCGCCTGCAGCCCAGTTTGCACAGCACAAACAATTGGCCTCTGTTCCCAAACAAAAAGAGGTAGGACTGAAAGACGCTGCTGGATCTCTTCAGTGCACAGCAAGCTATGCAACAGAGCCGTCCACATTGCTGTCTCTCTTTCCTTTGTCAAGAAAACGTCCGTTGTATTGCCACTTCTGAGGTGCTCCCATTCGCCTGCAGCCCAGTTTGCACAGCACAAACAATTGGCCTCTGTTCCCAAACAAAAAGAGGTAGGACTGAAAGAGGCTGCTGGCTCTCTTCAGTGCACAGCAAGCTATGCAACAGAGCCGTCCACATTGCTGTCTCTCTTTCCTTTGTCAAGAAAACGTCCGTTGTATTGCCACTTCTGAGGTGCTCCCATTCGCCTGCAGCCCAGTTTGCACAGCACAAACAATTGGCCTCTGTTCCCAAACAAAGGGAGACAGGTCTGAAAGATGCTGCTGGATCTCTTCAGTGCACAGCAAGCTATGCAACAGAGCCGTCCACATTGCTGTCTCTCTTTCCTTTGTCAAGAAATCGTCCGTTGTATTCTCACTTCTGAGGTGCTCCCATTCGCCTGCAGGCCAGTTTGCACAGCACAAACAATTGGCCTCTGTTCCCAAACAAAAAGAGGTAGGACTGAAAGATGCTGCTGGACCTCTTCAGTGCACAGCAAGCTATGCAACAGAGCCGTCCACATTGCTGTCTCTCTTTCCTTTGTCAAGAAAACGTCCGTTGTATTGCCACTTCTGAGGTGCTCCCATTTGCCTGCAGGCCAGTTGGCACAGCACAAACAATTGGCCTCTGTTCCCAAACAAAGAGAGACAGGACTGAAAGACGCTGCTGGATCTCTTCAGTGCACAGCAAGCTATGCAACAGAGCCGTCCACATTGCTGTCTCTCTTTCCTTTGTCAAGAAATCGTCCGTTGTATTCTCACTTCTGAGGTGCTCCCATTCGCCTGCAGGCCAGTTTGCACAGCACAAACAATTGGCCTCTGTTCCCAAACAAAAAGAGGTAGGACTGAAAGATGCTGCTGGACCTCTTCAGTGCACAGCAAGCTATGCAACAGAGCCGTCCACATTGCTGTCTCTCTTTCCTTTGTCAAGAAAACGTCCGTTGTATTGCCACTTCTGAGGTGCTCCCATTTGCCTGCAGCCCAGTTTGCACAGCACAAACAATTGGCCTCTGTTCCCAAACAAAAAGAGGTAGGACTGAAAGACGCTGCTGGATCTCTTCAGTGCACAGCAAGCTATGCAACAGAGCCGTCCACATTGCTATCTCTCTTTCCTTTGTCAAGAAATGGTCCGTTGCATTGCCACTTCTGAGGTGCTCCCATTGGCCTGCAGCCCACTTTGCACAGCACAAACAATTGGCCTCTGCTCCCAAACAAAAAGAGGTAGGACTGAAAGATGCTGCTGGATCTCTTCAGTGCACAGCAAGCTATACGACGCAGCCGTCCACATTGCTGTCTCTCTATCCTTTGTCAAGAAAACGTCCGTTGTATTGCCACTTCTGAGGTGCTCCCATTCGCCTGCAGGCCAGTTTGCACAGCACAAACAATTGGCCTCTGCTCCCAAACCAAAAGAGGTAGGACTGAAAGATGCTGCTGGATCTCTTCAGTGCACAGCAAGCTATGCAACAGAGCCGTCCACATTGCTGTCTCTCTTTCCTTTGTCAAGAAAACGTCCGTTGTATTGCCACTTCTGAGGTGCTCCCATTCGCCTGCAGCCCAGTTTGCACAGCACAAACAATTGGCCTCTGTTCCCAAACAAAAAGAGGTAGGACTGAAAGAGGCTGCTGGCTCTCTTCAGTGCACAGCAAGCTATGCAACAGAGCCGGCCACATTGCTGTCTCTCTTTCCTTTGTCAAGAAAACGTCCGTTGTATTGCCACTTCTGAGGTGTTCCCATTCGCCTGCAGGCCAGTTTGCACAGCACAAACAATTGGCCTCTGTTCCCAAACAAAAAGAGGTAGGACTGAAAGACGCTGCTGGATCTCTTCAGTGCACAGCAAGCTATGCAACAGAGCCGTAAACATTGCTATCTCTCTTTCCTTTGTCAAGAAATCGTCCGTTGCATTGCACTTCTGAGGTGCTCCCATTCACCTGCAGCCCAGTTTGCACAGCACAAACAATTGGCCTCTGCTCCCAAACAAAAAGAGGTAGGACTGAAAGATGCTGCTGGACCTCTTCAGTGCACAGCAAGCTATGCAACAGAGCCGTCCACATTGCTGTCTCTCTTTCCTTTGTCGAGAAAACGTCCGTTGTATTGCCACTTCTGAGGTGCTCCCATTCGCCTGCAGCCCACTTTGCACAGCACAAACAATTGGCCTCTGCTCCCAAACCAAAAGAGGTAGGACTGAAAGATGCTGCTGGATCTCTTCAGTGCACAGCAAGCTATGCAACAGAGCCGTCCACTTTCCTGTGTCTCTTTCCTTTGTCGAGAAAACGTCCGTTGTATTGCCACTTCTGAGGTGCTCCCATTCGCCTGCAGCCCACTTTGCACAGCACAAACAATTGGCCTCTGCTCCCAAACCAAAAGAGGTAGGACTGAAAGATGCTGCTGGATCTCTTCAGTGCACAGCAAGCTATGCAACAGAGCCGTCCACTTTCCTGTCTCTCTTTCCTTTGTCGAGAAAACGTCCGTTGTATTGCCACTTCTGAGGTGCTCCCATTCGCCTGCAGCCCACTTTGCACAGCACAAACAATTGGCCTCTGCTCCCAAACAAAAAGAGGTAGGACTGAAAGATGCTGCTGGCTCTCTTCAGTGCACAGCAAGCTATGCAACAGAGCCGTCCACATTGCTGTCTCTCTTTCCTTTGTCGAGAAAACGTCCGTTGTATTGCCACTTCTGAGGTGCTCCCATTCGCCTGCAGCCCACTTTGCACAGCACAAACAATTGGCCTCTGTTCCCAAACCAAAAGAGGTAGGACTGAAAGATGCTGCTGGATCTCTTCAGTGCACAGCAAGCTATGCAACAGAGCCGTCCACTTTCCTGTCTCTCTTTCCTTTGTCGAGAAAACGTCCGTTGTATTGCCACTTCTGAGGTGCTCCCATTCGCCTGCAGCCCAGTTTGCACAGCACAAAAAATTGGCCTCTGCTCCCAAACCAAAAGCGGTAGGCCTGAAAGATGCTGCTGGATCTCTTCAGTGCACAGCAAGCTATGCAACAGAGCCGTCCACTTTCCTGTCTCTCTTTCCTTTGTCGAGAAAACGTCCGTTGTATTGCCACTTCTGAGGTGCTCCCATTCGCCTGCAGCCCAGTTTGCACAGCACAAACAATTGGCCTCTGTTCCCAAACAAAAAGAGGTAGGACTGAAAGATGCTGCTGGATCTCTTCAGTGCACAGCAAGCTATGCAACAGAGCCGTCCACTTTCCTGTCTCTCTTTCCTTTGTCGAGAAAACGTCCGTTGTATTGCCACTTCTGAGGTGCTCCCATTCGCCTGCAGCCCACTTTGCACAGCACAAACAATTGGCCTCTGCTCCCAAACCAAAAGAGGTAGGACTGAAAGATGCTGCTGGATCTCTTCAGTGCACAGCAAGCTATGCAACAGAGCCGTCCACTTTCCTGTCTCTCTTTCCTTTGTCGAGAAATCGTCCGTTGTATTGCCACTTCTGAGGTGCTCCCATTCGCCTGCAGCCCACTTTGCACAGCACAAACAATTGGCCTCTGTTCCCAAACCAAAAGAGGTAGGACTGAAAGATGCTGCTGGATCTCTTCAGTGCACAGCAAGCTATGCAACAGAGCCGTCCACATTGCTGTCTCTCTTTCCTTTGTCAAGAAAACGTCCGTTGTATTCTCACTTCTGAGGTGCTCCCATTTGCCTGCAGCCCAGTTTGCACAGCACAAACAATTGGCCTCTGTTCCCAAACAAAAAGAGGTAGGACTGAAAGACGCTGCTGGACCTCTTCAGTGCACAGCAAGCTATGCAACAGAGCCGTCCACATTGCTGTCTCTCTTTCCTTTGTCAAGAAAACGTCCGTTGTATTGCCACTTCTAAGGTGCTCCCATTCGCCTGCAGGCCACTTTGCACAGCACAAACAATTGGCCTCTGTTCCCAAACAAAGAGAGACAGGACTGAAAGACACTGCAGGATCTCTTCAGTGCACAGCAAGCTATGCAACAGAGCCGTCCACATTGCTATCTCTCTTTCCTTTGTCAAGAAATCGTCCGTTGCATTGCCACTTCTGAGGTGCTCCCATTCGCCTGCAGGCCAGTTTGCACAGCACAAACAATTGGCCTCTGTTCCCAAACCAAAAGAGGTAGGACTGAAAGAGGCTGCTGGACCTCTTCTGTGCACAGCAAGCTATGCAACAGAGCCGTCCACATTGCTCTCTCTCTTTCCTTTGTCAAGAAAACGTCCGTTGTATTGCCACTTCTGAGGTGCTCCCATTCGCCTGCAGGCCAGTTTGCACAGCACAAACAATTGGCCTCTGTTCCCAAACAAAAAGAGGTAGGACTGAAAGATGCTGCTGGACCTCTTCAGTGCACAGCAAGCTATGCAACAGAGCCGTCCACATTGCTGTCTCTCTTTCCTTTGTCAAGAAAACGTCCGTTGTATTGCCACTTCTGAGGTGCTCCCATTCGCCTGCAGCCCAGTTTGCACAGCACAAACTATTGGCCTCTGTTCCCAAACAAAAAGAGGTAGGACTGAAAGAGGCTGCTGGCTCTCTTCAGTGCACAGCAAGCTATGCAACAGAGCCGTCCACATTGCTGTCTCTCTTTCCTTTGTCAAGAAATCGTCCGTTGTATTCTCACTTCTGAGGTGCTCCCATTCGCCTGCAGCCCAGTTTGCACAGCACAAACAATTGGCCTCTGTTCCCAAACAAAAAGAGGTAGGACTGAAAGATGCTGCTGGACCTCTTCAGTGTACAGCAAGCTATGCAACAGAGCCGTCCACATTGCTGTCTCTCTTTCCTTTGTCAAGAAAACGTCCGTTGTATTGCCACTTCTGAGGTGCTCCCATTTGCCTGCAGGCCAGTTGGCACAGCACAAACAATTGGCCTCTGTTCCCAAACAAGAAGAGGTAGGACTGAAAGACGCTGCTGGATCTCTTCAGTGCACAGCAAGCTATGCAACAGAGCCGTCCACATTGCTATCTCTCTTTCCTTTGTCAAGAAATCGTCCGTTGCATTGCCACTTCTGAGGTGCTCCCATTGGCCTGCAGGCCAGTTTGCACAGCACAAACAATTGGCCTCTGTTCCCAAACAAAAAGAGGTAGGACTGAAAGATGCTGCTGGATCTCTTCAGTGCACAGCAAGCTATACGACGCAGCCGTCCACATTGCTGTCTCTCTTTCCTTTGTCAAGAAAACGTCCGTTGTATTGCCACTTCTGAGGTGCTCCCATTCGCCTGCAGGCCAGTTTGCACAGCACAAACAATTGGCCTCTGCTCCCAAACCAAAAGAGGTAGGACTGAAAGATGCTGCTGGATCTCTTCAGTGCACAGCAAGCTATGCGTCACAGCCGTCCACATTGCTGTCTCTCTTTCCTTTGTCAAGAAAACGTCCGTTGTATTGCCACTTCTGAGGTGCTCCCATTCGCCTGCAGCCCAGTTTGCACAGCACAAACAATTGGCCTCTGTTCCCAAACCAAAAGAGGTAGGACTGAAAGATGCTGCTGGATCTCTTCAGTGCACAGCAAGCTATGCAACAGAGCCGTCCACTTTCCTGTCTCTCTTTCCTTTGTCGAGAAAACGTCCGTTGTATTGCCACTTCTGAGGTGCTCCCATTCGCCTGCAGCCCACTTTGCACAGCACAAACAATTGGCCTCTGCTCCCAAACCAAAAGAGGTAGGACTGAAAGATGCTGCTGGATCTCTTCAGTGCACAGCAAGCTATGCAACAGAGCCGTCCACTTTCCTGTCTCTCTTTCCTTTGTCGAGAAAACGTCCGTTGTATTGCCACTTCTGAGGTGCTCCCATTCGCCTGCAGCCCAGTTTGCACAGCACAAACAATAGGCCTCTGCTCCCAAACCAAAAGAGGTAGGACTGAAAGATGCTGCTGGATCTCTTCAGTGCACAGCAAGCTATGCAACAGAGCCGTCCACTTTCCTGTCTCTCTTTCCTTTGTCGAGAAAACGTCCGTTGTATTGCCACTTCTGAGGTGCTCCCATTCGCCTGCAGCCCACTTTGCACAGCACAAACAATTGGCCTCTGCTCCCAAACCAAAAGAGGTAGGACTGAAAGATGCTGCTGGATCTCTTCAGTGCACAGCAAGCTATGCAACAGAGCCGTCCACTTTCCTGTCTCTCTTTCCTTTGTCGAGAAAACGTCCGTTGTATTGCCACTTCTGAGGTGCTCCCATTCGCCTGCAGCCCACTTTGCACAGCACAAACAATTGGCCTCTGCTCCCAAACCAAAAGAGGTAGGACTGAAAGATGCTGCTGGATCTCTTCAGTGCACAGCAAGCTATGCAACAGAGCCGTCCACTTTCCTGTCTCTCTTTCCTTTGTCGAGAAATCGTCCGTTGTATTGCCACTTCTGAGGTGCTCCCATTCGCCTGCAGCCCACTTTGCACAGCACAAACAATTGGCCTCTGCTCCCAAACCAAAAGAGGTAGGACTGAAAGATGCTGCTGGATCTCTTCAGTGCACAGCAAGCTATGCAACAGAGCCGTCCACATTGCTCTCTCTCTTTCCTTTGTCGAGAAAACGTCCGTTGTATTGCCACTTCTGAGGTGCTCCCATTCGCCTGCAGCCCACTTTGCACAGCACAAACAATTGGCCTCTGCTCCCAAACCAAAAGAGGTAGGACTGAAAGATGCTGCTGGATCTCTTCAGTGCACAGCAAGCTATGCAACAGAGCCGTCCACTTTCCTGTCTCTCTTTCCTTTGTCGAGAAAACGTCCGTTGTATTGCCACTTCTGAGGTGCTCCCATTCGCCTGCAGCCCAGTTTGCACAGCACAAACAATTGGCCTCTGTTCCCAAACAAAAAGAGGTAGGACTGAAAGACGCTGCTGGATCTCTTCAGTGCACAGCAAGCTATGCAACAGAGCCGCCCACATTGCTCTCTCTCTTTCCTTTGTCAAGAAAACGTCCGTTGCATTGCCACTTCTGGGGTGCTCCCATTCGCCTGCAGGCCAGTTTGCACAGCACAAACAATTGGCCTCTGTTCCCAAACCAAAAGAGGTAGGACTGAAAGATGCTGCTGGATCTCTTCAGTGCACAGCAAGCTATGCGAGACAGCCGTCCACATTGCTGTCTCTCTTTCCTTTGTCAAGAAAACGTCCGTTGTATTGCCACTTCTGAGGTGCTCCCATTCGCCTGCAGGCCAGTTTGCACAGCACAAACAATTGGCCTCTGTTCCCAAACCAAAAGAGGTAGGACTGAAAGATGCTGCTGGATCTCTTCAGTGCACAGCAAGCTATGCAACAGAGCCGTCCACATTGCTGTCTCTCTTTCCTTTGTCAAGAAAACGTCTGTTGTATTGCCACTTCTGAGGTGCTCCCATTCGCCTGCAGCCCACTTTGCACAGCACAAACAATTGGCCTCTGCTCCCAAACCAAAAGAGGTAGGACTGAAAGATGCTGCTGGATCTCTTCAGTGCACAGCAAGCTATGCAACAGAGCCGTCCACTTTCCTGTCTCTCTTTCCTTTGTCGAGAAAACGTCCGTTGTATTGCCACTTCTGAGGTGCTCCCATTCGCCTGCAGCCCACTTTGCACAGCACAAACAATTGGCCTCTGTTCCCAAACAAAAAGAGGTAGGACTGAAAGATGCTGCTGGATCTCTTCAGTGAACAGCAAGCTATGCAACAGAGCCGTCCACATTGCTGTCTCTCTTTCCTTTGTCAAGAAAACGTCCTGTGTTGTATTGCCACTTCTGAGGTGCTCCCATTGGCCTGCAGGCCAGTTGGCACAGCACAAACAATTGGCCTCTGTTCCCAAACAAAAAGAGGCGGGACTGAAAGACGCTGCTGGATCTCTTCAGTGCACAGCAAGCTATGCAACAGAGCCGTCCACATTGCTATCTCTCTTTCCTTTGTCAAGAAAACGTCCGTTGTATTGCCACTTCTGAGGTGCTCCCATTCGCCTGCAGCCCACTTTGCACAGCACAAACAATTGGCCTCTGCTCCCAAACCAAAAGAGGTAGGACTGAAAGATGCTGCTGGATCTCTTCAGTGCACAGCAAGCTATGCAACAGAGCCGTCCACATTGCTGTCTCTCTTTCCTTTGTCGAGAAAACGTCCGTTGTATTGCCACTTCTGAGGTGCTCCCATTCGCCTGCAGCCCACTTTGCACAGCACAAACAATTGGCCTCTGCTCCCAAACCAAAAGAGGTAGGACTGAAAGATGCTGCTGGATCTCTTCAGTGCACAGCAAGCTATGCAACAGAGCCGTCCACATTGCTGTCTCTCTTTCCTTTGTCAAGAAAACGTCCGTTGTATTGCCACTTCTGAGGTGCTCCCATTCGCCTGCAGCCCACTTTGCACAGCACAAACAATTGGCCTCTGCTCCCAAACCAAAAGAGGTAGGCCTGAAAGATGCTGCTGGATCTCTTCAGTGCACAGCAAGCTATGCAACAGAGCCGTCCACTTTCCTGTCTCTCTTTCCTTTGTCGAGAAAACGTCCGTTGTATTGCCACTTCTGAGGTGCTCCCATTCGCCTGCAGCCCAGTTTGCACAGCACAAACAATTGGCCTCTGCTCCCAAACAAAAAGAGGTAGGACTGAAAGATGCTGCTGGATCTCTTCAGTGCACAGCAAGCTATGCAACAGAGCCGTCCACATTGCTGTCTCTCTTTCCTTTGTCAAGAAAACGTCCGTTGTATTGCCACTTCTGAGGTGCTCCCATTCGCCTGCAGCCCACTTTGCACAGCACAAACAATTGGCCTCTGCTCCCAAACCAAAAGAGGTAGGCCTGAAAGATGCTGCTGGATCTCTTCAGTGCACAGCAAGCTATGCAACAGAGCCGTCCACTTTCCTGTCTCTCTTTCCTTTGTCGAGAAAACGTCCGTTGTATTGCCACTTCTGAGGTGCTCCCATTCGCCTGCAGGCCACTTTGCACAGCACAAACAATTGGCCTCTGTTCCCAAACAAAAAGAGGTAGGACTGAAAGAGGCCGCTGGATCTCTTCAGTGCACAGCAAGCTATGCAACAGAGCCGCCCACATTGCTGTCTCTCTTTCCTTTGTCAAGAAAACGTCCGTTGTATTGCCACTTCTGAGGTGCTCCCATTTGCCTGCAGCCCAGTTTGCACAGCACAAACAATTGGCCTCTGTTCCCAAACCAAAAGAGGTAGGACTGAAAGACGCTGCTGGATCTCTTCAGTGCACAGCAAGCTATGCAACAGAGCCGTCCACATTGCTATCTCTCTTTCCTTTGTCAAGAAAACGTCCGTTGCATTGCCACTTCTGAGGTGCTCCCATTGGCCTGCAGCCCAGTTTGCACAGCACAAACAATTGGCCTCTGTTCCCAAGCAAAAAGAGTTAGGACTGAAAGATTCTGCTGGATCTCTTCAGTGCACAGCAAGCTATGCAACAGAGCTGTCCACATTGCTGTCTCTCTCTCCTTTGTCAAGAAAACGTCCGTTGTATTGCCACTTCTGAGGTGCTCCCATTCGCCTGCAGCCCAGTTTGCACAGCACAAACAATTGGCCTCTGTTCCCAAACCAAAAGAGGTAGGACTGAAAGATGCTGCTGGATCTCTTCGGTGCACAGCAAGCTATGCAACAGAGCCGTCCACATTGCTGTCTCTCTTTCCTTTGTCAAGAAAACGTCCGTTGTATTGCCACTTCTGAGGTGCTCCCATTCGCCTGCAGCCCAGTTTGCACAGCACAAACAATTGGCCTCTGCTCCCAAACCAAAAGAGGTAGGACTGAAAGATGCTGCTGGATCTCTTCAGTGCACAGCAAGCTATGCAACAGAGCCGTCCACATTGCTGTCTCTCTTTCCTTTGTCGAGAAAACGTCCGTTGTATTGCCACTTCTGAGGTGCTCCCATTCGCCTGCAGCCCACTTTGCACAGCACAAACAATTGGCCTCTGCTCCCAAACCAAAAGAGGTAGGACTGAAAGATGCTGCTGGATCTCTTCAGTGCACAGCAAGCTATGCAACAGAGCCGTCCACATTGCTGTCTCTCTTTCCTTTGTCAAGAAAACGTCCGTTGTATTGCCACTTCTGAGGTGCTCCCATTCGCCTGCAGCCCACTTTGCACAGCACAAACAATTGGCCTCTGCTCCCAAACCAAAAGAGGTAGGCCTGAAAGATGCTGCTGGATCTCTTCAGTGCACAGCAAGCTATGCAACAGAGCCGTCCACTTTCCTGTCTCTCTTTCCTTTGTCGAGAAAACGTCCGTTGTATTGCCACTTCTGAGGTGCTCCCATTCGCCTGCAGCCCAGTTTGCACAGCACAAACAATTGGCCTCTGCTCCCAAACAAAAAGAGGTAGGACTGAAAGATGCTGCTGGATCTCTTCAGTGCACAGCAAGCTATGCAACAGAGCCGTCCACTTTCCTGTCTCTCTTTCCTTTGTCGAGAAAACGTCCGTTGTATTGCCACTTCTGAGGTGCTCCCATTCGCCTGCAGGCCACTTTGCACAGCACAAACAATTGGCCTCTGTTCCCAAACAAAAAGAGGTAGGACTGAAAGAGGCCGCTGGATCTCTTCAGTGCACAGCAAGCTATGCAACAGAGCCGCCCACATTGCTGTCTCTCTTTCCTTTGTCAAGAAAACGTCCGTTGTATTGCCACTTCTGAGGTGCTCCCATTTGCCTGCAGCCCAGTTTGCACAGCACAAACAATTGGCCTCTGTTCCCAAACCAAAAGAGGTAGGACTGAAAGACGCTGCTGGATCTCTTCAGTGCACAGCAAGCTATGCAACAGAGCCGTCCACATTGCTATCTCTCTTTCCTTTGTCAAGAAAACGTCCGTTGCATTGCCACTTCTGAGGTGCTCCCATTGGCCTGCAGCCCAGTTTGCACAGCACAAACAATTGGCCTCTGTTCCCAAGCAAAAAGAGGTAGGACTGAAAGATTCTGCTGGATCTCTTCAGTGCACAGCAAGCTATGCAACAGAGCTGTCCACATTGCTGTCTCTCTCTCCTTTGTCAAGAAAACGTCCGTTGTATTGCCACTTCTGAGGTGCTCCCATTCGCCTGCAGCCCAGTTTGCACAGCACAAACAATTGGCCTCTGTTCCCAAACCAAAAGAGGTAGGACTGAAAGATGCTGCTGGATCTCTTCGGTGCACAGCAAGCTATGCAACAGAGCCGTCCACATTGCTGTCTCTCTTTCCTTTGTCAAGAAAACGTCCGTTGTATTGCCACTTCTGAGGTGCTCCCATTCGCCTGCAGCCCAGTTTGCACAGCACAAACAATTGGCCTCTGTTCCCAAACAAAAAGAGGTAGGACTGAAAGAGGCTGCTGGACCTCTTCTGTGCACAGCAAGCTATGCAACAGAGCCGTCCACATTGCTGTCTCTCTTTCCTTTGTCAAGAAAACGTCCGTTGTATTGCCACTTCTGAGGTGCTCCCATTCGCCTGCAGCCCACTTTGCACAGCACAAACTATTGGCCTCTGTTCCCAAACAAAGAGAGACAGGACTGAAAGACGCTGCTGGACCTCTTCTGTGCACAGCAAGCTATGCAACAGAGCCGTCCACATTGCTGTCTCTCTTTCCTTTGTCAAGAAAACGTCCGTTGTATTGCCACTTCTGAGGTGCTCCCATTCGCCTGCAGCCCACTTTGCACAGCACAAACTATTGGCCTCTGTTCCCAAACAAAGAGAGACAGGACTGAAAGACGCTGCTGGACCTCTTCAGTGCACAGCAAGCTATGCAACAGAGCCGTCCACATTGCTGTCTCTCTTTCCTTTGTCAAGAAAACGTCCGTTGCATTGCCACTTCTGAGGTGCTCCCATTGGCCTGCAGGCCAGTTTGCACAGCACAAACAATTGGCCTCTGTTCCCAAACCAAAAGAGGTAGGACTGAAAGATGCTGCTGGATCTCTTCAGTGCACAGCAAGCTATGCAACAGAGCCGGCCACATTGCTGTCTCTCTTTCCTTTGTCAAGAAAACGTCCGTTGTATTGCCACTTCTGAGGTGCTCCCATTCGCCTGCAGCCCACTTTGCACAGCACAAACAATTGGCCTCTGTTCCCAAACCAAAAGAGGTAGGACTGAAAGATGCTGCTGGATCTCTTCAGTGCACAGCAAGCTATGCAACAGAGCCGTCCACTTTCCTGTCTCTCTTTCCTTTGTCGAGAAAACGTCCGTTGTATTGCCACTTCTGAGGTGCTCCCATTCGCCTGCAGCCCACTTTGCACAGCACAAACAATTGGCCTCTGCTCCCAAACCAAAAGAGGTAGGACTGAAAGATGCTGCTGGATCTCTTCAGTGCACAGCAAGCTATGCAACAGAGCCGTCCACATTGCTGTCTCTCTTTCCTTTGTCAAGAAAACGTCCGTTGTATTGCCACTTCTGAGGTGCTCCCATTCGCCTGCAGCCCACTTTGCACAGCACAAACAATTGGCCTCTGCTCCCAAACCAAAAGAGGTAGGCCTGAAAGATGCTGCTGGATCTCTTCAGTGCACAGCAAGCTATGCGACACAGCCGTCCACATTGCTGTCTCTCTTTCCTTTGTCAAGAAAACGTCCGTTGTATTGCCACTTCTGAGGTGCTCCCATTCGCCTGCAGCCCAGTTTGCACAGCACAAACAATTGGCCTCTGTTCCCAAACCAAAAGAGGTAGGACTGAAAGATGCTGCTGGATCTCTTCAGTGCACAGCAAGCTATGCAACAGAGCCGGCCACATTGCTGTCTCTCTTTCCTTTGTCAAGAAAACGTCCGTTGTATTGCCACTTCTGAGGTGCTCCCATTCGCCTGCAGCCCACTTTGCACAGCACAAACAATTGGCCTCTGCTCCCAAACCAAAAGAGGTAGGACTGAAAGATGCTGCTGGATCTCTTCAGTGCACAGCAAGCTATGCAACAGAGCCGTCCACTTTCCTGTCTCTCTTTCCTTTGTCGAGAAAACGTCCGTTGTATTGCCACTTCTGAGGTGCTCCCATTCGCCTGCAGCCCACTTTGCACAGCACAAACAATTGGCCTCTGTTCCCAAACCAAAAGAGGTAGGACTGAAAGATGCTGCTGGATCTCTTCAGTGAACAGCAAGCTATGCAACAGAGCCGTCCACATTGCTGTCTCTCTTTCCTTTGTCAAGAAAACGTCCTGTGTTGTATTGCCACTTCTGAGGTGCTCCCATTCGCCTGCAGGCCAGTTTGCACAGCACAAACAATTGGCCTCTGTTCCCAAACAAAAAGAGGTAGGACTGAAAGACGCTGCTGGACCTCTTCGGTGCACAGCAAGCTATGCAACAGAGCCGCCCACATTGCTGTCTCTCTTTCCTTTGTCAAGAAAACGTCCGTTGTATTGCCACTTCTGAGGTGCTCCCATTTGCCTGCAGCCCAGTTTGCACAGCACAAACAATTGGCCTCTGTTCCCAAACAAAAAGAGGTAGGACTGAAAGACGCTGCTGGATCTCTTCAGTGCACAGCAAGCTATGCAACAGAGCCGTCCACATTGCTATCTCTCTTTCCTTTGTCAAGAAAACGTCCGTTGTATTGCCACTTCTGAGGTGCTCCCATTCGCCTGCAGCCCAGTTTGCACAGCACAAACAATTGGCCTCTGTTCCCAAACCAAAAGAGGTAGGACTGAAAGATGCTGCTGGATCTCTTCGGTGCACAGCAAGCTATGCAACAGAGCCGTCCACATTGCTGTCTCTCTTTCCTTTGTCAAGAAAACGTCCGTTGTATTGCCACTTCTGAGGTGCTCCCATTCGCCTGCAGGCCAGTTGGCACAGCACAAACAATTTTCCTCTGTTCCCAAACCAAAAGAGGTAGGACTGAAAGATGCTGCTGGATCTCTTCAGTGCACAGCAAGCTATGCAACAGAGCCGTCCACATTGCTGTCTCTCTTTCCTTTGTCAAGAAAACGTCCGTTGTGTTGCCACTTCTGAGGTGCTCCCATTGGCCTGCAGGCCAGTTGGCACAGCACAAACAATTGGCCTCTGTTCCCAAACCAAAAGAGGTAGGACTGAAAGATGCTGCTGGATCTCTTCGGTGCACAGCAAGCTATGCAACAGAGCCGTCCACATTGCTGTCTCTCTTTCCTTTGTCAAGAAAACGTCCGTTGTATTGCCACTTCTGAGGTGCTCCCATTGGCCTGCAGCCCAGTTTGCACAGCACAAACAATTGGCCTCTGTTCCCAAACAAAAAGAGGTAGGACTGAAAGATGCTGCTGGATCTCTTCAGTGCACAGCAAGCTATGCAACAGAGCCGTCCACATTGCTGTCTCTCTTTCCTTTGTCAAGAAAACGTCCGTTGTATTGCCACTTCTGAGGTGCTCCCATTGGCCTGCAGGCCAGTTGGCACAGCACAAACAATTGGCCTCTGTTCCCAAACCAAAAGAGGTAGGACTGAAAGATGCTGCTGGATCTCTTCAGTGCACAGCAAGCTATGCAACAGAGCCGTCCACATTGCTGTCTCTCTTTCCTTTGTCAAGAAAACGTCCTGTGTGGTATTGCCACTTCTGAGGTGCTCCCATTCGCCTGCAGGCCAGTTTGCACAGCACAAACAATTGGCCTCTGTTCCCAAACAAAAAGAGGTAGGACTGAAAGACGCTGCTGGACCTCTTCGGTGCACAGCAAGCTATGCAACAGAGCTGCCCACATTGCTGTCTCTCTTTCCTTTGTCAAGAAAACGTCCGTTGTATTGCCACTTCTGAGGTGCTCCCATTTGCCTGCAGGCCAGTTTGCACAGCACAAACAATTGGCCTCTGTTCCCAAACCAAAAGAGGTAGGACTGAAAGATGCTGCTGGATCTCTTCGGTGCACAGCAAGCTATGCAACAGAGCCGTCCACATTGCTGTCTCTCTTTCCTTTGTCAAGAAAACGTCCTGTGTTGTATTCTCACGTCCGAGGTGCTCCCATTCGCCTGCAGGCCAGTTTGCACAGCACAAACAATTGGCCTCTGTTCCCAAACAAAAAGAGGTAGGACTGAAAGACGCTGCTGGACCTCTTCGGTGCACAGCAAGCTATGCAACAGAGCCGCCCACATTGCTGTCTCTCTTTCCTTTGTCAAGAAAACGTCCTGTGTTGTATTGCCACTTCTGAGGTGCTCCCATTCGCCTGCAGGCCAGTTTGCACAGCACAAACAATTGGCCTCTGTTCCCAAACAAAAAGAGGTAGGACTGAAAGACGCTGCTGGACCTCTTCGGTGCACAGCAAGCTATGCAACAGAGCCGCCCACATTGCTGTCTCTCTTTCCTTTGTCAAGAAAACGTCCGTTGTATTGCCACTTCTGAGGTGCTCCCATTTGCCTGCAGCCCAGTTTGCACAGCACAAACAATTGGCCTCTGTTCCCAAACAAAAAGAGGTAGGACTGAAAGACGCTGCTGGATCTCTTCAGTGCACAGCAAGCTATGCAACAGAGCCGTCCACATTGCTATCTCTCTTTCCTTTGTCAAGAAAACGTCCGTTGTATTGCCACTTCTGAGGTGCTCCCATTCGCCTGCAGCCCAGTTTGCACAGCACAAACAATTGGCCTCTGTTCCCAAACCAAAAGAGGTAGGACTGAAAGATGCTGCTGGATCTCTTCGGTGCACAGCAAGCTATGCAACAGAGCCGTCCACATTGCTGTCTCTCTTTCCTTTGTCAAGAAAACGTCCGTTGTATTGCCACTTCTGAGGTGCTCCCATTCGCCTGCAGGCCAGTTGGCACAGCACAAACAATTTTCCTCTGTTCCCAAACCAAAAGAGGTAGGACTGAAAGATGCTGCTGGATCTCTTCAGTGCACAGCAAGCTATGCAACAGAGCCGTCCACATTGCTGTCTCTCTTTCCTTTGTCAAGAAAACGTCCGTTGTGTTGCCACTTCTGAGGTGCTCCCATTGGCCTGCAGGCCAGTTGGCACAGCACAAACAATTGGCCTCTGTTCCCAAACCAAAAGAGGTAGGACTGAAAGATGCTGCTGGATCTCTTCGGTGCACAGCAAGCTATGCAACAGAGCCGTCCACATTGCTGTCTCTCTTTCCTTTGTCAAGAAAACGTCCGTTGTATTGCCACTTCTGAGGTGCTCCCATTGGCCTGCAGCCCAGTTTGCACAGCACAAACAATTGGCCTCTGTTCCCAAACAAAAAGAGGTAGGACTGAAAGATGCTGCTGGATCTCTTCAGTGCACAGCAAGCTATGCAACAGAGCCGTCCACATTGCTGTCTCTCTTTCCTTTGTCAAGAAAACGTCCGTTGTATTGCCACTTCTGAGGTGCTCCCATTGGCCTGCAGGCCAGTTGGCACAGCACAAACAATTGGCCTCTGTTCCCAAACCAAAAGAGGTAGGACTGAAAGATGCTGCTGGATCTCTTCAGTGCACAGCAAGCTATGCAACAGAGCCGTCCACATTGCTGTCTCTCTTTCCTTTGTCAAGAAAACGTCCTGTGTTGTATTGCCACTTCTGAGGTGCTCCCATTCGCCTGCAGGCCAGTTTGCACAGCACAAACAATTGGCCTCTGTTCCCAAACAAAAAGAGGTAGGACTGAAAGACGCTGCTGGACCTCTTCGGTGCACAGCAAGCTATGCAACAGAGCTGCCCACATTGCTGTCTCTCTTTCCTTTGTCAAGAAAACGTCCGTTGTATTGCCACTTCTGAGGTGCTCCCATTTGCCTGCAGGCCAGTTTGCACAGCACAAACAATTGGCCTCTGTTCCCAAACCAAAAGAGGTAGGACTGAAAGATGCTGCTGGATCTCTTCGGTGCACAGCAAGCTATGCAACAGAGCCGTCCACATTGCTGTCTCTCTTTCCTTTGTCAAGAAAACGTCCTGTGTTGTATTCTCACGTCCGAGGTGCTCCCATTCGCCTGCAGGCCAGTTTGCACAGCACAAACAATTGGCCTCTGTTCCCAAACAAAAAGAGGTAGGACTGAAAGACGCTGCTGGACCTCTTCGGTGCACAGCAAGCTATGCAACAGAGCCGCCCACATTGCTGTCTCTCTTTCCTTTGTCAAGAAAACGTCCGTTGTATTGCCACTTCTGAGGTGCTCCCATTTGCCTGCAGCCCAGTTGGCACAGCACAAACAATTGGCCTCTGTTCCCAAACCAAAAGAGGTAGGACTGAAAGATGCTGCTGGATCTCTTCAGTGCACAGCAAGCTATGCAACAGAGCCGTCCACATTGCTGTCTCTCTTTCCTTTGTCAAGAAACCGTCCGTTGTATTGCCACTTCTGAGGTGCTCCCATTGGCCTGCAGGCCAGTTGGCACAGCACAAACAATTGGCCTCTGTTCCCAAACCAAAAGAGGTAGGACTGAAAGATGCTGCTGGATCTCTTCGGTGCACAGCAAGCTATGCAACAGAGCCGTCCACATTGCTGTCTCTCTTTCCTTTGTCAAGAAAACGTCCGTTGTATTGCCACTTCTGAGGTGCTCCCATTGGCCTGCAGGCCAGTTGGCACAGCACAAACAATTGGCCTCTGTTCCCAAACCAAAAGAGGTAGGACTGAAAGATGCTGCTGGATCTCTTCAGTGCACAGCAAGCTATGCAACAGAGCCGTCCACATTGCTGTCTCTCTTTCCTTTGTCAAGAAAACGTCCGTTGTATTGCCACTTCTGAGGTGCTCCCATTCGCCTGCAGGCCAGTTGGCACAGCACAAACAATTGGCCTCTGTTCCCAAACCAAAAGAGGTAGGACTGAAAGATGCTGCTGGATCTCTTCAGTGCACAACAAGCTATGCAACAGAGCCGTCCACATTGCTGTCTCTCTTTCCTTTGTCAAGAAAACGTCCGTTGTATTGCCACTTCTGAGGTGCTCCCATTGGCCTGCAGGCCAGTTTGCACAGCACAAACAATTGGCCTCTGTTCCCAAACCAAAAGAGGTAGGACTGAAAGATGCTGCTGGATCTCTTCGGTGCACAGCAAGCTATGCAACAGAGCCGTCCACATTGCTGTCTCTCTTTCCTTTGTCAAGAAAACGTCCGTTGTATTGCCACTTCTGAGGTGCTCCCATTGGCCTGCAGGCCAGTTGGCACAGCACAAACAATTGGCCTCTGTTCCCAAACAAAAAGAGGTAGGACTGAAAGATGCTGCTGGATCTCTTCAGTGCACAGCAAGCTATGCAACAGAGCCGTCCACATTGCTGTCTCTCTTTCCTTTGTCAAGAAAACGTCCGTTGTATTGCCACTTCTGAGGTGCTCCCATTGGCCTGCAGGCCAGTTGGCACAGCACAAACAATTGGCCTCTGTTCCCAAACCAAAAGAGGTAGGACTGAAAGATGCTGCTGGATCTCTTCAGTGCACAGCAAGCTATGCAACAGAGCCGTCCACATTGCTGTCTCTCTTTCCTTTGTCAAGAAAACGTCCGTTGTATTGCCACTTCTGAGGTGCTCCCATTGGCCTGCAGGCCAGTTGGCACAGCACAAACAATTGGCCTCTGCTCCCAAACAAAAAGAGGTAGGACTGAAAGATGCTGCTGGATCTCTTCAGTGCACAGCAAGCTATGCAACAGAGCCGTCCACATTGCTGTCTCTCTTTCCTTTGTCAAGAAAACGTCCGTTGTATTGCCACTTCTGAGGTGCTCCCATTGGCCTGCAGGCCAGTTGGCACAGCACAAACAATTGGCCTCTGTTCCCAAACCAAAAGAGGTAGGACTGAAAGATGCTGCTGGATCTCTTCAGTGCACAGCAAACTATGCAACAGAGCCGTCCACATTGCTGTCTCTCTTTCCTTTGTCAAGAAAACGTCCGTTGTATTGCCACTTCTGAGGTGCTCCCATTCGCCTGCAGGCCAGTTGGCACAGCACAAACAATTGGCCTCTGTTCCCAAACCAAGAGAGGTAGGACTGAAAGATGCTGGTGGACCTCTTCAGTGCACAGCAAGCTATGCAACAGAGCCATCCACATTGCTGTCTCTCTTTCCTTTGTCAAGAAAACGTCCGTTGTACTGCCACTTCTGAGGTGCTCCCATTCGCCTGCAGGCCAGTTGGCACAGCACAAACAATTGGCCTCTGTTCCCAAACCAAAAGAGGTAGGACTGAAAGATGCTGCTGGATCTCTTCAGTGCACAGCAAGCTATGCAACAGAGCCGTCCACATTGCTGTCTCTCTTTCCTTTGTCAAGAAAACGTCCGTTGTATTGCCACTTCTGAGGTGCTCCCATTGGCCTGCAGGCCAGTTGGCACAGCACAAACAATTGGCCTCTGTTCCCAAACCAAAAGAGGTAGGACTGAAAGATGCTGCTGGATCTCTTCAGTGCACAGCAAGCTATGCAACAGAGCCGTCCACATTGCTGTCTCTCTTTCCTTTGTCAAGAAAACGTCCGTTGTATTGCCACTTCTGAGGTGCTCCCATTGGCCTGCAGGCCAGTTGGCACAGCACAAACAATTGGCCTCTGTTCCCAAACCAAAAGAGGTAGGACTGAAAGATGCTGCTGGATCTCTTCAGTGCACAGCAAGCTATGCAACAGAGCCGTCCACATTGCTGTCTCTCTTTCCTTTGTCAAGAAAACGTCCGTTGTATTGCCACTTCTGAGGTGCTCCCATTCGCCTGCAGGCCAGTTGGCACAGCACAAACAATTGGCCTCTGCTCCCAAACAAAAAGAGGTAGGACTGAAAGATGCTGCTGGATCTCTTCAGTGCACAGCAAGCTATGCAACAGAGCCGTCCACATTGCTGTCTCTCTTTCCTTTGTCAAGAAAACGTCCGTTGTATTGCCACTTCTGAGGTGCTCCCATTGGCCTGCAGGCCAGTTGGCACAGCACAAACAATTGGCCTCTGTTCCCAAACCAAAAGAGGTAGGACTGAAAGATGCTGCTGGACCTCTTCAGTGCACAGCAAGCTATGCAACAGAGCCGTCCACATTGCTGTCTCTCTTTCCTTTGTCAAGAAAACGTCCGTTGTATTGCCACTTCTGAGGTGCTCCCATTCGCCTGCAGGCCAGTTGGCACAGCACAAACAATTGGCCTCTGTTCCCAAACCAAAAGAGGTAGGACTGAAAGATGCTGCTGGATCCCTTCGGTGCACAGCAAGCTATGCAACAGAGCCGTCCACATTGCTGTCTCTCTTTCCTTTGTCAAGAAAACGTCCGTTGTATTGCCACTTCTGAGGTGCTCCCATTCGCCTGCAGGCCAGTTGGCACAGCACAAACAATTGGCCTCTGTTCCCAAACCAAAAGAGGTAGGACTGAAAGATGCTGCTGGATCTCTTCAGTGCACAGCAAGCTATGCAACAGAGCCGTCCACATTGCTGTCTCTCTTTCCTTTGTCAAGAAAACGTCCGTTGTATTGCCACTTCTGAGGTGCTCCCATTGGCCTGCAGGCCAGTTGGCACAGCACAAACAATTGGCCTCTGTTCCCAAACCAAAAGAGGTAGGACTGAAAGAGGCTGCTGGACCTCTTCTGTGCACAGCAAGCTATGCAACAGAGCCGTCCACATTGCTCTCTCTCTTTCCTTTGTCAAGAAAACGTCCGTTGTATTGCCACTTCTGAGGTGCTCCCATTCGCCTGCAGGCCAGTTGGCACAGCACAAACAATTGGCCTCTGTTCCCAAACCAAAAGAGGTAGGACTGAAAGATGCTGCTGGATCTCTTCAGTGCACAGCAAGCTATGCAACAGAGCCGTCCACATTGCTGTCTCTCTTTCCTTTGTCAAGAAAACGTCTGTTGTATTGCCACTTCTGAGGTGCTCCCATTGGCCTGCAGGCCAGTTGGCACAGCACAAACAATTGGCCTCTGTTCCCAAACCAAAAGAGGTAGGACTGAAAGATGCTGCTGGACCTCTTCGGTGCACAGCAAGCTATGCAACAGAGCCGTCCACATTGCTGTCTCTCTTTCCTTTGTCAAGAAAACGTCCGTTGTATTGCCACTTCTGAGGTGCTCCCATTCGCCTGCAGGCCAGTTGGCACAGCACAAACAATTGGCCTCTGTTCCCAAACCAAAAGAGGTAGGACTGAAAGATGCTGCTGGATCTCTTCAGTGCACAGCAAGCTATGCAACAGAGCCGTCCACATTGCTGTCTCTCTTTCCTTTGTCAAGAAACCGTCCGTTGTATTGCCACTTCTGAGGTGCTCCCATTGGCCTGCAGGCCAGTTGGCACAGCACAAACAATTGGCCTCTGTTCCCAAACCAAAAGAGGTAGGACTGAAAGATGCTGCTGGATCTCTTCGGTGCACAGCAAGCTATGCAACAGAGCCGTCCACATTGCTGTCTCTCTTTCCTTTGTCAAGAAAACGTCCGTTGTATTGCCACTTCTGAGGTGCTCCCATTGGCCTGCAGGCCAGTTGGCACAGCACAAACAATTGGCCTCTGTTCCCAAACCAAAAGAGGTAGGACTGAAAGATGCTGCTGGATCTCTTCAGTGCACAGCAAGCTATGCAACAGAGCCGTCCACATTGCTGTCTCTCTTTCCTTTGTCAAGAAAACGTCCGTTGTATTGCCACTTCTGAGGTGCTCCCATTGGCCTGCAGGCCAGTTGGCACAGCACAAACAATTGGCCTCTGTTCCCAAACCAAAAGAGGTAGGACTGAAAGATGCTGCTGGATCTCTTCGGTGCACAACAAGCTATGCAACAGAGCCGTCCACATTGCTGTCTCTCTTTCCTTTGTCAAGAAAACGTCCGTTGTATTGCCACTTCTGAGGTGCTCCCATTGGCCTGCAGGCCAGTTTGCACAGCACAAACAATTGGCCTCTGTTCCCAAACCAAAAGAGGTAGGACTGAAAGATGCTGCTGGATCTCTTCGGTGCACAGCAAGCTATGCAACAGAGCCGTCCACATTGCTGTCTCTCTTTCCTTTGTCAAGAAAACGTCCGTTGTATTGCCACTTCTGAGGTGCTCCCATTGGCCTGCAGGCCAGTTGGCACAGCACAAACAATTGGCCTCTGTTCCCAAACCAAAAGAGGTAGGACTGAAAGATGCTGCTGGATCTCTTCAGTGCACAGCAAGCTATGCAACAGAGCCGTCCACATTGCTGTCTCTCTTTCCTTTGTCAAGAAAACGTCCGTTGTATTGCCACTTCTGAGGTGCTCCCATTCGCCTGCAGGCCAGTTGGCACAGCACAAACAATTGGCCTCTGTTCCCAAACCAAAAGAGGTAGGACTGAAAGATGCTGCTGGATCTCTTCAGTGCACAGCAAGCTATGCAACAGAGCCGTCCACATTGCTGTCTCTCTTTCCTTTGTCAAGAAAACGTCCGTTGTATTGCCACTTCTGAGGTGCTCCCATTGGCCTGCAGGCCAGTTGGCACAGCACAAACAATTGGCCTCTGCTCCCAAACAAAAAGAGGTAGGACTGAAAGATGCTGCTGGATCTCTTCAGTGCACAGCAAGCTATGCAACAGAGCCGTCCACATTGCTCTCTCTCTTTCCTTTGTCAAGAAAACGTCCGTTGTATTGCCACTTCTGAGGTGCTCCCATTGGCCTGCAGGCCAGTTGGCACAGCACAAACAATTGGCCTCTGTTCCCAAACCAAAAGAGGTAGGACTGAAAGATGCTGCTGGACCTCTTCAGTGCACAGCAAGCTATGCAACAGAGCCGTCCACATTGCTGTCTCTCTTTCCTTTGTCAAGAAAATGTCCGTTGTATTGCCACTTCTGAGGTGCTCCCATTCGCCTGCAGGCCAGTTGGCACAGCACAAACAATTGGCCTCTGTTCCCAAACCAAAAGAGGTAGGACTGAAAGATGCTGCTGGATCCCTTCGGTGCACAGCAAGCTATGCAACAGAGCCGTCCACATTGCTGTCTCTCTTTCCTTTGTCAAGAAAACGTCCGTTGTATTGCCACTTCTGAGGTGCTCCCATTTGCCTGCAGGCCAGTTGGCACAGCACAAACAATTGGCCTCTGTTCCCAAACCAAAAGAGGTAGGACTGAAAGATGCTGCTGGATCTCTTCAGTGCACAGCAAGCTATGCAACAGAGCCGTCCACATTGCTGTCTCTCTTTCCTTTGTCAAGAAAACGTCCGTTGTATTGCCACTTCTGAGGTGCTCCCATTCGCCTGCAGGCCAGTTGGCACAGCACAAACAATTGGCCTCTGCTCCCAAACAAAAAGAGGTAGGACTGAAAGATGCTGCTGGATCTCTTCAGTGCACAGCAAGCTATGCAACAGAGCCGTCCACATTGCTGTCTCTCTTTCCTTTGTCAAGAAAACGTCCGTTGTATTGCCACTTCTGAGGTGCTCCCATTCGCCTGCAGGCCAGTTGGCACAGCACAAACAATTGGCCTCTGTTCCCAAACCAAAAGAGGTAGGACTGAAAGATGCTGCTGGACCTCTTCAGTGCACAGCAAGCTATGCAACAGAGCCGTCCACATTGCTGTCTCTCTTTCCTTTGTCAAGAAAACGTCCGTTGTATTGCCACTTCTGAGGTGCTCCCATTGGCCTGCAGGCCAGTTGGCACAGCACAAACAATTGGCCTCTGTTCCCAAACCAAAAGAGGTAGGACTGAAAGATGCTGCTGGATCCCTTCGGTGCACAGCAAGCTATGCAACAGAGCCGTCCACATTGCTGTCTCTCTTTCCTTTGTCAAGAAAACGTCCGTTGTATTGCCACTTCTGAGGTGCTCCCATTGGCCTGCAGGCCAGTTGGCACAGCACAAACAATTGGCCTCTGTTCCCAAACCAAAAGAGGTAGGACTGAAAGATGCTGCTGGATCTCTTCAGTGCACAGCAAGCTATGCAACAGAGCCGTCCACATTGCTGTCTCTCTTTCCTTTGTCAAGAAAACGTCCGTTGTATTGCCACTTCTGAGGTGCTCCCATTGGCCTGCAGGCCAGTTGGCACAGCACAAACAATTGGCCTCTGTTCCCAAACCAAAAGAGGTAGGACTGAAAGATGCTGCTGGATCTCTTCAGTGCACAGCAAGCTATGCAACAGAGCCGTCCACATTGCTGTCTCTCTTTCCTTTGTCAAGAAAACGTCTGTTGTATTGCCACTTCTGAGGTGCTCCCATTGGCCTGCAGGCCAGTTGGCACAGCACAAACAATTGGCCTCTGTTCCCAAACCAAAAGAGGTAGGACTGAAAGATGCTGCTGGATCTCTTCGGTGCACAGCAAGCTATGCAACAGAGCCGTCCACATTGCTGTCTCTCTTTCCTTTGTCAAGAAAACGTCCGTTGTATTGCCACTTCTGAGGTGCTCCCATTCGCCTGCAGGCCAGTTTGCACAGCACAAACAATTGGCCTCTGTTCCCAAACCAAAAGAGGTAGGACTGAAAGATGCTGCTGGATCTCTTCAGTGCACAGCAAGCTATGCAACAGAGCCGTCCACATTGCTGTCTCTCTTTCCTTTGTCAAGAAAACGTCCGTTGTATTGCCACTTCTGAGGTGCTCCCATTGGCCTGCAGGCCAGTTGGCACAGCACAAACAATTGGCCTCTGTTCCCAAACCAAAAGAGGTAGGACTGAAAGATGCTGCTGGATCTCTTCAGTGCACAGCAAGCTATGCAACAGAGCCGTCCACATTGCTGTCTCTCTTTCCTTTGTCAAGAAAACGTCCGTTGTATTGCCACTTCTGAGGTGCTCCCATTCGCCTGCAGGCCAGTTGGCACAGCACAAACAATTGGCCTCTGTTCCCAAACCAAAAGAGGTAGGACTGAAAGATGCTGCTGGATCTCTTCGGTGCACAGCAAGCTATGCAACAGAGCCGTCCACATTGCTGTCTCTCTTTCCTTTGTCAAGAAAACGTCCGTTGTATTGCCACTTCTGAGGTGCTCCCATTGGCCTGCAGGCCAGTTGGCACAGCACAAACAATTGGCCTCTGTTCCCAAACCAAAAGAGGTAGGACTGAAAGATGCTGCTGGATCTCTTCAGTGCACAGCAAGCTATGCAACAGAGCCGTCCACATTGCTATCTCTCTTTCCTTTGTCAAGAAAACGTCCGTTGCATTGCCACTTCTGGGGTGCTCCCATTCGCCTGCAGGCCAGTTTGCACAGCACAAACAATTGGCCTCTGTTCCCAAACCAAAAGAGGTAGGACTGAAAGATGCTGCTGGATCTCTTCAGTGCACAGCAAGCTATGCGACACAGCCGTCCACATTGCTGTCTCTCTTTCCTTTGTCAAGAAAACGTCCGTTGTATTGCCACTTCTGAGGTGCTCCCATTCGCCTGCAGCCCAGTTTGCACAGCACAAACAATTGGCCTCTGTTCCCAAACCAAAAGAGGTAGGACTGAAAGATGCTGCTGGATCTCTTCAGTGCACAGCAAGCTATGCAACAGAGCCGTCCACTTTCCTGTCTCTCTTTCCTTTGTCGAGAAAACGTCCGTTGTATTGCCACTTCTGAGGTGCTCCCATTCGCCTGCAGCCCACTTTGCACAGCACAAACAATTGGCCTCTATTCCCAAACCAAAAGAGGTAGGACTGAAAGATGCTGCTGGATCTCTTCAGTGAACAGCAAGCTATGCAACAGAGCCGTCCACATTGCTGTCTCTCTTTCCTTTGTCAAGAAAACGTCCTGTGTTGTATTGCCACTTCTGAGGTGCTCCCATTGGCCTGCAGGCCAGTTTGCACAGCACAAACAATTGGCCTCTGTTCCCAAACAAAAAGAGGTAGGACTGAAAGACGCTGCTGGACCTCTTCGGTGCACAGCAAGCTATGCAACAGAGCCGCCCACATTGCTGTCTCTCTTTCCTTTGTCAAGAAAACGTCCGTTGTATTGCCACTTCTGAGGTGCTCCCATTTGCCTGCAGCCCAGTTTGCACAGCACAAACAATTGGCCTCTGTTCCCAAACAAAAAGAGGTAGGACTGAAAGACGCTGCTGGATCTCTTCAGTGCACAGCAAGCTATGCAACAGAGCCGTCCACATTGCTATCTCTCTTTCCTTTGTCAAGAAAACGTCCGTTGTATTGCCACTTCTGAGGTGCTCCCATTCGCCTGCAGCCCACTTTGCACAGCACAAACAATTGGCCTCTGTTCCCAAACCAAAAGAGGTAGGACTGAAAGATGCTGCTGGATCTCTTCGGTGCACAGCAAGCTATGCAACAGAGCCGTCCACATTGCTGTCTCTCTTTCCTTTGTCAAGAAAACGTCCATTGTATTGCCACTTCTGAGGTGCTCCCATTCGCCTGCAGGCCAGTTGGCACAGCACAAACAATTTTCCTCTGTTCCCAAATGAAAAGAGGTAGGACTGAAAGATGCTGCTGGATCTCTTCAGTGCACAGCAAGCTATGCAACAGAGCCGTCCACATTGCTGTCTCTCTTTCCTTTGTCAAGAAAACGTCCGTTGTATTGCCACTTCTGAGGTGCTCCCATTGGCCTGCAGGCCAGTTGGCACAGCACAAACAATTTTCCTCTGTTCCCAAATGAAAAGAGGTAGGACTGAAAGATGCTGCTGGATCTCTTCAGTGCACAGCAAGCTATGCAACAGAGCCGTCCACATTGCTGTCTCTCTTTCCTTTGTCAAGAAAACGTCCGTTGTGTTGCCACTTCTGAGGTGCTCCCATTCGCCTGCAGGCCAGTTGGCACAGCACAAACAATTGGCCTCTGTTCCCAAACCAAAAGAGGTAGGACTGAAAGAGGCTGCTGGACCTCTTCAGTGCACAGCAAGCTATGCAACAGAGCCGGCCACATTGCTGTCTCTCTTTCCTTTGTCAAGAAAACGTCCGTTGTATTGCCACTTCTGAGGTGCTCCCATTCGCCTGCAGGCCAGTTGGCACAGCACAAACAATTGGCCTCTGTTCCCAAACCAGAAGAGGTAGGACTGAAAGATGCTGCTGGATCTCTTCAGTGCACAGCAAGCTATGCAACAGAGCCGTCCACATTGCTGTCTCTCTTTCCTTTGTCAAGAAAACGTCCGTTGTATTGCCACTTCTGAGGTGCTCCCATTCACCTGCAGGCCAGTTGGCATAGCACAAACAATCGGCCTCTGTTCCCAAACCAAAAGAGGTAGGACTGAAAGATGCTGCTGGATCTCTTCAGTGCACAGCAAGCTATGCAACAGAGCCGTCCACATTGCTGTCTCTCTTTCCTTTGTCAAGAAAACGTCCGTTGTATTGCCACTTCTGAGGTGCTCCCATTGGCCTGCAGGCCAGTTGGCACAGCACAAACAATTGGCCTCTGTTCCCAAACCAAAAGAGGTAGGACTGAAAGATGCTGCTGGATCTCTTCAGTGCACAGCAAGCTATGCAACAGAGCCGTCCACATTGCTATCTCTCTTTCCTTTGTCAAGAAAACGTCCGTTGCATTGCCACTTCTGAGGTGCTCCCATTCGCCTGCAGGCCAGTTGGCACAGCACAAACAATTGGCCTCTGTTCCCAAACAAAAAGAGGTAGGACTGAAAGATGCTGCTGGATCTCTTCAGTGCACAGCAAGCTATGCGACACAGCCGTCCACATTGCTGTCTCTCTTTCCTTTGTCAAGAAAACGTCCGTTGTATTGCCACTTCTGAGGTGCTCCCATTCGCCTGCAGCCCAGTTTGCACAGCACAAACAATTGGCCTCTGTTCCCAAACCAAAAGAGGTAGGACTGAAAGATGCTGCTGGATCTCTTCAGTGCACAGCAAGCTATGCAACAGAGCCGGCCACATTGCTGTCTCTCTTTCCTTTGTCAAGAAAACGTCCGTTGTATTGCCACTTCTGAGGTGCTCCCATTCGCCTGCAGGCCAGTTGGCACAGCACAAACAATTGGCCTCTGCTCCCAAACCAAAAGAGGTAGGACTGAAAGATGCTGCTGGATCTCTTCAGTGCACAGCAAGCTATGCAACAGAGCCGTCCACTTTCCTGTCTCTCTTTCCTTTGTCGAGAAAACGTCCGTTGTATTGCCACTTCTGAGGTGCTCCCATTCGCCTGCAGCCCACTTTGCACAGCACAAACAATTGGCCTCTGTTCCCAAACCAAAAGAGGTAGGACTGAAAGATGCTGCTGGATCTCTTCAGTGAACAGCAAGCTATGCAACAGAGCCGTCCACATTGCTGTCTCTCTTTCCTTTGTCAAGAAAACGTCCTGTGTTGTATTGCCACTTCTGAGGTGCTCCCATTCGCCTGCAGGCCAGTTTGCACAGCACAAACAATTGGCCTCTGTTCCCAAACAAAAAGAGGTAGGACTGAAAGACGCTGCTGGACCTCTTCGGTGCACAGCAAGCTATGCAACAGAGCCGCCCACATTGCTGTCTCTCTTTCCTTTGTCAAGAAAACGTCCGTTGTATTGCCACTTCTGAGGTGCTCCCATTTGCCTGCAGCCCAGTTTGCACAGCACAAACAATTGGCCTCTGTTCCCAAACCAAAAGAGGTAGGACTGAAAGACGCTGCTGGATCTCTTCAGTGCACAGCAAGCTATGCAACAGAGCCGTCCACATTGCTATCTCTCTTTCCTTTGTCAAGAAAACGTCCGTTGTATTGCCACTTCTGAGGTGCTCCCATTCGCCTGCAGCCCAGTTTGCACAGCACAAACAATTGGCCTCTGTTCCCAAACCAAAAGAGGTAGGACTGAAAGATGCTGCTGGATCTCTTCAGTGCACAGCAAGCTATGCAACAGAGCCGTCCACATTGCTGTCTCTCTTTCCTTTGTCAAGAAAACGTCCGTTGTATTGCCACTTCTGAGGTGCTCCCATTCGCCTGCAGGCCAGTTGGCACAGCACAAACAATTTTCCTCTGTTCCCAAATGAAAAGAGGTAGGACTGAAAGATGCTGCTGGATCTCTTCAGTGCACAGCAAGCTATGCAACAGAGCCGTCCACATTGCTGTCTCTCTTTCCTTTGTCAAGAAAACGTCCGTTGTATTGCCACTTCTGAGGTGCTCCCATTGGCCTGCAGGCCAGTTGGCACAGCACAAACAATTTTCCTCTGTTCCAAATGAAAAGAGGTAGGACTGAAAGATGCTGCTGGATCTCTTCAGTGCACAGCAAGCTATGCAACAGAGCCGTCCACATTGCTGTCTCTCTTTCCTTTGTCAAGAAAACGTCCGTTGTGTTGCCACTTCTGAGGTGCTCCCATTCGCCTGCAGGCCAGTTGGCACAGCACAAACAATTGGCCTCTGTTCCCAAACCAAAAGAGGTAGGACTGAAAGATGCTGCTGGATCTCTTCGGTGCACAGCAAGCTATGCAACAGAGCCGTCCACATTGCTGTCTCTCTTTCCTTTGTCAAGAAAACGTCCGTTGTATTGCCACTTCTGAGGTGCTCCCATTCACCTGCAGGCCAGTTGGCATAGCACAAACAATCGGCCTCTGTTCCCAAACCAAAAGAGGTAGGACTGAAAGATGCTGCTGGATCTCTTCAGTGCACAGCAAGCTATGCAACAGAGCCGTCCACATTGCTGTCTCTCTTTCCTTTGTCAAGAAAACGTCCGTTGTATTGCCACTTCTGAGGTGCTCCCATTCGCCTGCAGGCCAGTTGGCACAGCACAAACAATTGGCCTCTGTTCCCAAACCAAAAGAGGTAGGACTGAAAGATGCTGCTGGATCTCTTCAGTGCACAGCAAGCTATGCAACAGAGCCGTCCACATTGCTGTCTCTCTTTCCTTTGTCAAGAAAACGTCCGTTGTATTGCCACTTCTGAGGTGCTCCCATTGGCCTGCAGGCCAGTTGGCACAGCACAAACAATTGGCCTCTGTTCCCAAACCAAAAGAGGTAGGACTGAAAGATGCTGCTGGATCTCTTCAGTGCACAGCAAGCTATGCAACAGAGCCGTCCACATTGCTGTCTCTCTTTCCTTTGTCAAGAAAACGTCCGTTGTATTGCCACTTCTGAGGTGCTCCCATTGGCCTGCAGGCCAGTTGGCACAGCACAAACAATTGGCCTCTGTTCCAAACCAAAAGAGGTAGGACTGAAAGATGCTGCTGGATCTCTTCGGTGCACAGCAAGCTATGCAACAGAGCCGTCCACTTTGCTGTCTCTCTTTCCTTTGTCAAGAAAACGTCCGTTGTATTGCCACTTCTGAGGTGCTCCCATTGGCCTGCAGGCCAGTTGGCACAGCACAAACAATTGGCCTCTGTTCCCAAACCAAAAGAGGTAGGACTGAAAGATGCTGCTGGATCTCTTCAGTGCACAGCAAGCTATGCAACAGAGCCGTCCACATTGCTGTCTCTCTTTCCTTTGTCAAGAAAACGTCCGTTGTATTGCCACTTCTGAGGTGCTCCCATTGGCCTGCAGGCCAGTTGGCACAGCACAAACAATTGGCCTCTGTTCCCAAACCAAAAGAGGTAGGACTGAAAGATGCTGCTGGATCTCTTCAGTGCACAGCAAGCTATGCAACAGAGCCGTCCACATTGCTGTCTCTCTTTCCTTTGTCAAGAAAACGTCTGTTGTATTGCCACTTCTGAGGTGCTCCCATTGGCCTGCAGGCCAGTTGGCACAGCACAAACAATTGGCCTCTGTTCCCAAACCAAAAGAGGTAGGACTGAAAGATGCTGCTGGATCTCTTCGGTGCACAGCAAGCTATGCAACAGAGCCGTCCACATTGCTGTCTCTCTTTCCTTTGTCAAGAAAACGTCCGTTGTATTGCCACTTCTGAGGTGCTCCCATTCGCCTGCAGGCCAGTTTGCACAGCACAAACAATTGGCCTCTGTTCCCAAACCAAAAGAGGTAGGACTGAAAGATGCTGCTGGATCTCTTCAGTGCACAGCAAGCTATGCAACAGAGCCGTCCACATTGCTGTCTCTCTTTCCTTTGTCAAGAAAACGTCCGTTGTATTGCCACTTCTGAGGTGCTCCCATTGGCCTGCAGGCCAGTTGGCACAGCACAAACAATTGGCCTCTGTTCCCAAACCAAAAGAGGTAGGACTGAAAGATGCTGCTGGATCTTCAGTGCACAGCAAGCTATGCAACAGAGCCGTCCACATTGCTGTCTCTCTTTCCTTTGTCAAGAAAACGTCCGTTGTATTGCCACTTCTGAGGTGCTCCCATTCGCCTGCAGGCCAGTTGGCACAGCACAAACAATTGGCCTCTGTTCCCAAACCAAAAGAGGTAGGACTGAAAGATGCTGCTGGATCTCTTCGGTGCACAGCAAGCTATGCAACAGAGCCGTCCACATTGCTGTCTCTCTTTCCTTTGTCAAGAAAACGTCCGTTGTATTGCCACTTCTGAGGTGCTCCCATTGGCCTGCAGGCCAGTTGGCACAGCACAAACAATTGGCCTCTGTTCCCAAACCAAAAGAGGTAGGACTGAAAGATGCTGCTGGATCTCTTCAGTGCACAGCAAGCTATGCAACAGAGCCGTCCACATTGCTATCTCTCTTTCCTTTGTCAAGAAAACGTCCGTTGCATTGCCACTTCTGGGGTGCTCCCATTCGCCTGCAGGCCAGTTTGCACAGCACAAACAATTGGCCTCTGTTCCCAAACCAAAAGAGGTAGGACTGAAAGATGCTGCTGGATCTCTTCAGTGCACAGCAAGCTATGCGACACAGCCGTCCACATTGCTGTCTCTCTTTCCTTTGTCAAGAAAACGTCCGTTGTATTGCCACTTCTGAGGTGCTCCCATTCGCCTGCAGCCCAGTTTGCACAGCACAAACAATTGGCCTCTGTTCCCAAACCAAAAGAGATAGGACTGAAAGATGCTGCTGGATCTCTTCAGTGCACAGCAAGCTATGCAACAGAGCCGTCCACTTTCCTGTCTCTCTTTCCTTTGTCGAGAAAACGTCCGTTGTATTGCCACTTCTGAGGTGCTCCCATTCGCCTGCAGCCCACTTTGCACAGCACAAACAATTGGCCTCTATTCCCAAACCAAAAGAGGTAGGACTGAAAGATGCTGCTGGATCTCTTCAGTGAACAGCAAGCTATGCAACAGAGCCGTCCACATTGCTGTCTCTCTTTCCTTTGTCAAGAAAACGTCCTGTGTTGTATTGCCACTTCTGAGGTGCTCCCATTTGCCTGCAGCCCAGTTTGCACAGCACAAACAATTGGCCTCTGTTCCCAAACAAAAAGAGGTAGGACTGAAAGACGCTGCTGGATCTCTTCAGTGCACAGCAAGCTATGCAACAGAGCCGTCCACATTGCTATCTCTCTTTCCTTTGTCAAGAAAACGTCCGTTGTATTGCCACTTCTGAGGTGCTCCCATTCGCCTGCAGCCCAGTTTGCACAGCACAAACAATTGGCCTCTGTTCCCAAACCAAAAGAGGTAGGACTGAAAGATGCTGCTGGATCTCTTCGGTGCACAGCAAGCTATGCAACAGAGCCGTCCACATTGCTGTCTCTCTTTCCTTTGTCAAGAAAACGTCCATTGTATTGCCACTTCTGAGGTGCTCCCATTCGCCTGCAGGCCAGTTGGCACAGCACAAACAATTTTCCTCGGTTCCCAAATGAAAAGAGGTAGGACTGAAAGATGCTGCTGGATCTCTTCAGTGCACAGCAAGCTATGCAACAGAGCCGTCCACATTGCTGTCTCTCTTTCCTTTGTCAAGAAAACGTCCGTTGTATTGCCACTTCTGAGGTGCTCCCATTGGCCTGCAGGCCAGTTGGCACAGCACAAACAATTTTCCTCTGTTCCCAAATGAAAAGAGGTAGGACTGAAAGATGCTGCTGGATCTCTTCAGTGCACAGCAAGCTATGCAACAGAGCCGTCCACATTGCTGTCTCTCTTTCCTTTGTCAAGAAAACGTCCGTTGTGTTGCCACTTCTGAGGTGCTCCCATTCGCCTGCAGGCCAGTTGGCACAGCACAAACAATTGGCCTCTGTTCCCAAACCAAAAGAGGTAGGACTGAAAGAGGCTGCTGGACCTCTTCAGTGCACAGCAAGCTATGCAACAGAGCCGGCCACATA
>CM077883.1:45089636-45277136 GCA_039720435.1 Amazona ochrocephala | reverse complement strand
TGTAAATACTGCACAGCACTATTTTTAAGTCGGAACATATTTTCCAATGCTGAAATTCCAATTGGAATATGCCCACATTAAAAAAACCAATGTAAAATTGGGGAAATTCTTGGAGCCCATTCATTATGGTGCCATCAGTGGAGAACATGGAGTGTGTTCTAAAACCAAGCGTGACTCGAGTGTCATCTCCTATCTGCACATAGGAAAGACAGGAAAACCTCGGAAAGCCCATGGAGCATTAGCCTTTATTTCACCATGATCCAGTTCATCATTGACAAATAACAGGCACAAGCAGAACATTTAAAATGGTAACTTTTAATTACTGGGATGAATACAGTTAGCGCTGGTTTGGCGACTGACCAAGCTGAACATCAACCTTTCACACCTCAAGGAAAGACAATATCCCTGATATTAGTGTCCTTGGAGTGTCTTCATCATTCTTAAAAGCTGGAATATTTGTCTCACCTTAACGATCAATGCAGGTATTTAACTGATGGCTAAAACCATGAATCAGGTTAATCAAAGATCTTCTTTTCCCAGTTTCTCCTAGACCCAATGGATACAGATGGAAATAGAGGAGTAGAAGCAGCGTTAGACTACACTGTTCTTACAAACTCTCTCCTTTTCTAGTGCTTCCCAGACTCCAGCCCATTCAACACACCCATTGAGAGGTGGTTTGTGTAACACTCTCAGGCACACTCTTTACTGGCAACGTCTCCACCATTCCCAAATGGACTTTGCCCAGAGCTTGATGTTCCACCATTGACTTGTGCAACCTTTTTCATCATATTTGCTGGTCGCTTTTGGGTTCTCAACCTTAATTGTGATAGTTAACATTAATGTTTTTAAACGGTTTCCAAGGATTTCACTAAACCCATTTATCAAGAGTCTTATTTTTAGCGGCAGCAGGTTGGAAGATGAAGGCTCACTCTTGCAGCGCTGTCATCAGCTGAGAAGACTCATAAACACATAAACCAACAGGAATACCTGGGACAGTTGGGAGTGTCAAAGCGGATGGTGCTGTAGGTTTTGTTCTCATCGCAATGTTCTTGAGGGTTTGTTTTGCTTTTTAGCATGTTTCTTCGAACCAAAGAGCATCAATGGTATCATGAAGAGTGGGCGCGCCAACAGAGTGCTGAGCTAGCCATGCCCTGTGTGGGCACAATTCATTTTACTCATAGAATCATGGGATGGTTTGGGTTGGAAGGGACCTTAAAGCTCATTTAGTTCCAACCCCTGCCACAGGCAGGGACACCTTCCACTGCAGCAGCTTGCTCCAAGCCCCTGTGTCCAACCTGGCCTTGAGCACTGCCAGGGATGGGGCAGCCACAGCTTCTCTGGGCACCCTGTGCCAGCGCCTCAGCACCCTCACACAGGGATGAATTTACTCACTGCAATGTCCATGAGGCTCTTCAGGGCTTCCTCCTCTTCAGCTGCTTCTGTCCTAGAGGGAGTTGCTTGAGAAGCTGCAAGAGAGTGTTAAATAGCTATGAGGTGGTGCACTCATGCCAAGCATCAGATGCACATGTGCTGCGCTCACCTTTCAGCCAAACAAACTGCAGTACAAATGCGCTTCTGCTAGAATAATTATAATCCTATTTACAGAGAATCCATTTGTTTTGCCATACTAGATGGTATCCCTGCTTTCCTGAATGGATGAATAACACAGTGAATCTTCCAGTTTGCTCTGTCTCCGCAGTGAAATGGAGTTTTTTCCATGCCACTCGAGAAAGCCACAGTTTCTGCTCCATAATGGACATCGGAAAGGCACATGGGATATGTTCCTAACAGCTTATTGGTTCAAACAAGGTCCTATCCCTCAGCATGCAGCTGAACTGAAGACTGTTGCTGTGCAAGGAAAAGTTCTTACCACGGACTACAGCCCTGCTTGTGTCTGCAGCTGAAACCTCAGCAGATGAGGATGGATGATGCACCATCACCTGTCAAACACAAACCCCAACTTTAATCACATCAGGACTCGCAGCTCATTGAAGTGATAATATCCATCACCATATTATCACACTGAATGTTTTAGGTTCAAATTAAGACAGACTTCTGCAGAGAAACTGGGGTGGAAGGAACAACTTTAATGCAAACATCATGCCTGGAAAGGCCTGGAAACTCCAAGTGAAGGCTACTATTTTTAGTAAAGAAGCAATCAAAGCAGGCCAAGAGAAAAAACAGCGTATTTGTGAACATCCTCCTTCCAATACTCACAACTCATAAATTTGCTTCTCCTCTAGATGCACTCCATGGGGGAGAACACAGCCTTTTCCAAGTGGGAAAATGTCAAAATCCAACTTGCAAATGAACACTTTCAACTGCATATTTTAATGCACGCTTTGTTTTCCTACCTTTTCCTTGGAGCCATGGGGAGAGGCACATAGAATCCCAAACTGGTTTGGGTTGGAAATGACCCTAATGCTGCTTCAGTTCTACCCCCTGCCATGGGCTGGGACACCTTCCACTAGTGCAGGTTGCTCCAACCCCCGTCCAACCTGGCCTTGAACACTGCTAGGGATGGGGCAGCCACAGCTTCACTTTGTTTGCATTGAGTCCTCTGAAACTAGCATGGATCTTTCCTAAACATTCCCTTCCATAGGTGGAATGATCAGAACCCCTAAAAAACAAAGAGAAAATGGGTTGTTTTCCCATGTAGCATCTTAATAACGATGTTGTGCCAAAGCATCCCATCTAGCAACTCTATACAGCCTAACCACCTCCAAAGCTATGTGCAAAGCTTTATTATTGACCTTGCAGAGAATGACCTGTCTGCTTCCCCCATGCCCTACTGCCTTGTGACCCCATAGGTATGTATTTGAAGGCATTCACGTGCTCCCAGAAGCCCAGAGGTTTACGTGGGGGGGACTGATTTCCACCTGAGCTCATCCCAATCATTCCAGAGCACATTAGAGATGAAGCGAGTCCCAATTTGACACTGTGGGAGTCCAGACAATCCCACTGGTCCCTCCTGAGCGATACAAAAGAGCAGCTTTGGATGAAATACATGAAAGGCAATGTAAAAATGAGATCTGCTGCTGGAGAAAGGAGCTATGCAAGTTTCCGCCTCAGCTATTAAACAACCTGCGCAGCAGAAAGGATGTGTGCGGTACCAGCGTGCGTTTGTACAACCGCTTCTACACTGCGAGCGTTACAATGGCTGGGTAATGGTCTACAGCATTGAAAACGGCACTGCAGGAAGTGCCCCAAATTAAAGAGACACCCAGAGGGAATAATGCCACAGACAATATTGAGCCTGAAGCTTCAGGGTAAGGCTGTGCTGCAGCTCAACCCAAAATACTTCAAGTTGGTTCCTAACTGTGCTTCCCTGAGACAGAGGCAATGAAAACTAAGGAGGATTTCACAGTTCAAACCTTCCTGGTTAATCAGGAACCAGGAGCCAGGAAACCGAGCGGCAAACAAAGCTCGTAGTTACAAAAGCCAACCTAAAATGCTACAAAAACCTGCATCTGCTGGCAGAATGCAGAGGAACTGCTGGTCTTCTCCTGCCTGTTGTGAGGCTTCACAGTACCTCAACGTGTACATCATAAACAAGGTTCTGCAGCTTTCTGCGCTAAAGCTCTATTGACAGAACAGTATCCACACAAGAAACGGTGGTTGGAGCAAGGCTGAAACCACACAAGAATATAAACCTGACCTGTGATGACAAAGGACTTCCCTCACATCACCAGCTCTCTAACAAGGGAGATTTCACAGAGATGCTCATGCAGAGCTTTCAGTAGCACAGAGTCTTCTGGTTTCATCGTCTCCATGAACAATCTTCAGGACTAAAAACCAACCTGAGAACAGGGGGAAAAATATTGCAGCTACATTCCTATTGAAGCAATGGGCGAACGTGAAAATCCAAGGGATCTCAAAGGCTTTACAGCAGAGAAAGAGCTCTGATTAATCAGATTTGCTCATAGACTTACAGCAGACCCCAAGCCCACGCTGTGATCCAGACGATGGAAAGCCTCTCTGGTTCCCCCACTGCCATTTGTCACCCCTGGAGGACAGACGTAGAGGAAGAGGACCAGAGCTGTCACAAAAGATGTTGAGCTGTGCTCAGCTGTCCTCTTTAAAGCCTCCTTAACCTCCCCAACACCAAGGTGCAGGAGCAGGGCTGCGGCTGACATTGCATCCTCGTGCCCATGGGCACGCCAGAAGGGTCTCCATCCCCCGAAGCAGCCGCGGCCATCGCATCGAAGATGCTGACACACTGAACACTGTCAGTGGGGAACTCGAAGCACAGCAATCATATGGAGTGGGTTCTTACATGCGTAAAAAGGTATTTTCCCTCCTCTGTATCAACAGAAAATGTTTATAGATGCTGCAGACAGAATAGAACTAATATAAGCTCTGGTGGCATCTGCAAGTGCCTTCTGCTCTTTCCAAGTGTCCCTTATGGCTCTGTTAGTGACAGCCGTATGACTTCTACCACACCAGGAACAGAATACACATGTGAGGAAAGGCTTCAGGTCACACCTGCCTTTAGCAGGTTTCTCTTGCATTGCCTTCCTGTATGAAAAGTGTTTCAGCAGTTTAGTGAGGCAGGATTTTATGGAGACAATTTAGAGGTTTGATGCTACACAGGAGGCAGAGCTGAGTATTATTATTTCTGTAAAGTTTTCCATAATAGCTTAATATTAAAAACCTACGTGCCATCAAAAGGTACAGAGAAGACTTGTGAAAGGCTGTGGATTTACTGTAGTCCATCCAATCTCCAAGCAAGAACATAAAGATTTCTGGTCTTCTCTAACAAGCCAGTGCTCAGCAAAGGGGAAAAGGTGGCTTCTGCAGCACAACTGACACAAGCAACAGCTTCCTGCAGGCACACGCATGATTAACCACAGGGTTATATCAAATCCCCTCCAACCCACAGCCTGATGAGTGATAGGATATGGAAGAACATGAGCTGGAACAAAGCCATGCGCTCTCCTCAGGTTGGTAACAGCATCCTTAATGCATTCCTCATCTCACCTGCTCTTCCAGCCAGCTCCCCATCCTGCTCACACACCAGGCTCCAAGCAACACATCCAACAACATCATTCTTGATAAAATCTTGGTTTAAGCAAGAAGAGCCTTGATCTGAGTTATCGCTTCCATCAACAACAGACTAGTGCACAAATGCCGGTGGTTGGGGCATAACCAACCACTTCCAGTGAAACAAATCTGGTCAGGAATTGTCTATGTAATTCAGCAGGTCAGCACCTCCACCACAGATAATTCTCATGCTTCCTCCTATCTGGTTTTATATGCTCAGTGCCATGAATAAAGCACAGCACAAACCATCACGGTTCCTGGGGAATAAAGAGGCATAAGGGCCCAGGGACCAGCTCCACAATAAGTTGGTGGCCACCTGCAGAAGGGGCCCCCTTGGGAAACCTCAGACTTTGAGGCTGCAGACTCCAACTAGGACATTAATGATACCTCAATTTGCTGTCATTAGGGCAGAGAAGTGGTGACAGCCAAGATCTGTGACCAGCGATAAGTAACTGCTTCCACTGCACCATCACCAATACAGACCATACCCCAGCAAAGCACCAACCTTCCAAACCCTGAGGTACCTGTTAGTGCTTTTGTAGGGGTTGAAATAACCTGCTACCCTTAGGGAAATAGCACATGTGAATAAAACACTGTTATCTGCTTTCAAGCTCTCCATGAGAAGAGCCTTTTGAGCATGGCTGTGCTGCATTTAGTGCGCACAGGGGACTTCTATCCCCACAATATGTGCTAAGGCTGCAACAGGGGACCTGGCTCCCCAAAGAGATCGGCTGAAGCCCGGAGCACAGGATCAATGTGGGAGCAGGGAAGCAGAGAGGTGCTTCCATGTACCCACACCTGACCCTGTGGCCAGGGGACCAGCAGCAGCATTAGCCGTTTACACTGTGATTTACTTCTCTCATGACTCCGAGTATGTTAAAAGAATCAAATGCTATTGCCCACCATTAGCTACTGCTATTAAAGTGATCGTTCTGGTTAACATCGCCTTTAGGAAATAAGAGGGTGAATTAGAGGTGGCTGCAACCTGTATCAAATTGAGAATGATTTAGTGCAGCAATAATCCAGCTATTAGCCTCATCCACAGCCACTTGCCAAGGAAGAGCCTGAAAAATCGTGCCACAAGCAGCAGTGAGAAGAGGCCAGGATTGCTTGTTCCCACTATTGCGAGCAAAATTTCCCCAGTTAAATAAGAGAACACATCTGAAACGGTTAAATAAGATAATGGTACTGAATGGTGCCATAAGATAAGGCATCTGAAATAGGAGGAATAAATCCCCTGTCGATTCAACGTGTCAGAGGAACAGCCATCACACAGAGCGCCCTGGAGCATTTTTCCTTACAGAGCACAGGCACTGTCAGCATTCCGTAGAGGATGCTCTAGTAAAGAGGTCTCCAGTCCTCCTGTGACCTCTGCAAAGCAGCCACACCACTCTGCCCAGCTTCTATGGCGCTCTCCATCACCCGTGGCATGACGCAATGGACAGCAACAGGAGAGAAATAGAAGGGGGGAAAAAAACCCCCAGACATCATGAAAATGAGACATTAGGATTTCACAATGCAATGGGAGAGAGGGCATTTAAAAGGTGTGAAAATTCAGCGTTCTACTTGGTACGCTCAGGGAGTTTGGTCCAGAGGAGTGAGTGCATCACATCATGGATGCTCACGGGCACCGATGGCTGCAGTGGGATTCTCTGGCAGAGATCTGGCACTGCCTAAGGGAAAACGGGCTGCGAGCGTTTATACTTCAAGAACAGCAGGAATAAACGCTGGGAGACATGAGCAGCAACCGGCTGTGGGAACCGGGGAGGATGCAATCCGCACTGAAAGCCAGCTGGGCAGGCGCAGTGCCGGAACGCTCGGCTTCTCCCACTGTGGAGCTATTTCTGGGCTTGGAAAGAAATCCTCTAGAGGGAGTCAGGAAATTGTTTAAAGGAAGGGTTTTTCCCTGTTCTGACATTACCAAAAGAGCAGGGGACCAGGAGCCATTCCACACGGAACAGGGATTAAAGATGCTCACCGCCTTAGATGAGTGTTTAGAACATGGTGAAGGCAAAAGGCGCATAGAGCAAACAGACACAGACATGCAGAGAGGCGCTGGCGCAGCAAACCGCAGAGCAGAGGGGAAGCCGCCTCTCGGGGGATCTTCAAAGGGAGGCATTTGTCACCCGTCAAAGAGGTTTTGGGGGAAGCAAAGTCCATGCAAGCCAGAGGAGCTGGAGGGATGAAAGGCTCGCAGCGCCAGGGTGAGCGGAGCGAGGGGGGTCAGCACGCCAAGGTCAAGGCTGTACTCCCAGAGCTGTGTGCATCAGCACTTCTCACTCCTGGTTCAGCCACCAGATACACAGGGATAGTAAATATTTCATGAGGCAGCAGCATGAGCAGCAGAGCATCCCTGTTTGGGCAGGGAAGGAGTTTAAGTAACTGGGAAGTGGGAGGTTATTTTAGGCCCTTTAAGAATCACAGCCCCTGTAAATCCCTGGGGAAACGCAGCCTCTTCTACCCCAAAGATAAGAACAATCTCATTACATCCAGGATTTATTATCCATGCTTTGGCAGGACACTTTTAACCTACTAGAGGACTAATGGCTGTGTTTCACTAACCTGTAGCTGTTCACAGGTGTAGAGAAGTCCCACAGCAAGCACCAGAAACGCTCATGTGAAAATGGGATTTCTGCTCCAGGAAAACACTCCATTTTCTGTTTGTGTTTGGAAATGCACCACATTTGGAAAAGGAGAAGGCATCTGAATTAGGCCAAGAAGCTGAGATTGCAAAACCAACAAAATGGGAAACACGTGGGAAAAGGAAAGCTCTCTTGGAGAGCTTCAAAACAAGTTTACTACAACATCGCTTGTGCTTTGATGTCTGCATTTCAAAACAGGAGTCAAGAGACCGGCCCCGCTGCCCATCTGCAGCACCCAAGGCATGGCTCTTACCCCTGCCGCTAGGGTAGTCCAGCACTGGGAGCTGGGAATGGGAAGCAGCAGGAAGCAGCGGGCACTGGCAGCATTGCCTAGAAGCCAGCGCTGAGCACACGGGGAAGGGAATGCCCCGGAGTAGCTGCGGCCAAAGAGCAGCTCCCATGGGAATCAGAGCGGTTCCAAACACAGCACCTGGATGGACCTAACGACACGAGACCACCTCAGAGCATCACAAAGAGAACAGCTGAAGTCTGAAAGGCAAACAGGCCCCTTTGCCTGGTGAGACCCCCCTGCAGTCCTGATCCAGCTCTGGGGCAGCAGCACAAGAGAGATGTGGAGCTGTTGGAGCGAGGCCAGAGGAGGCCATGGAGCTGCTGCGAGGGCTGGAGCAGCTCTGCTCTGGAGCCAGGCTGAGAGAGCTGGGCTGGGGCAGCCTGGAGAAGAGAAGGCTCCTGAAGGGGAGACCTTAGAGCAGCTTCCAGTGCCTAAAGGGGCTGCAGGAAACCTGGAGAGGGGCTTTGGACAAGGGCTTGTAGGGACAGGCCAAGGGGAATGGCTTTAACCTGCCAGAGGGGAGACTGAGATGAGCTCTGAGGCAGAAGCTCTTCCCTGTGAGGGTGCTGAGGCGCTGGCACAGGGTGCCCAGAGAAGCTGTGGCTGCCCCATCTCTGGCAGTGTTCAAGGCCAGGTTGGACACAGGGGCTTGGAGCACCCTGCTCCAGTGGAAGGTGTCCCTCCTGTGGCAGGGGTTGGAGCTGGAGGAGCTGGAGGAGCTTTGAGGTCCCTTCCAACCCAAACCAGTCTGGGATCCGGTAGATCCATGTGTCTCTCTCCACGGCCTCATGCTAAATGTTCAGCTGCTGAAAAGCCACAAGCCCAGCAAAAGAATCACCAGGTTCTCTCTCCTGCCAGCTCGGTGCAGCACCCACCAAAGATGCCCTTCCCCAGTCGTCACCCAAGGCATCCTCAACAAGACTCATTCTATGCATTACTCTGACTTTGTACTTTTGACTACGGGACACTTGAACCAACCTCTGGATTGCTGCCAAGCACGTGCTTTCCTTGGAATCTATAGTCCCCGATCCCCTCAAACAAAGAAACCCAACCCAACCAACCAGAAACCACCCAAACCCCCCAAAACCACATCTACACCCACTTTGTACCCAAGCATCTTCTTCCAGCTCCTTGGTTTCCTCTTGTTCCATGGAAACAACCCTCTGAATCATCTCCGAGAACCCACCCCACCTTTGCAATCCTGTATTATCCCAGAAGGAAGGGTTTGTCTCCGCACAGATTTTGTAGCAACGCAACGAGCTCCGTTTGTTTGGAAACAAACACAGTTCATTCACAAAACTTGCTAGTATCAGTGTAATTATATTACGATAAACTTATTGATACAGTTCATGAAATCACTTAACTACTACGCTTAAATGCATGCATAATTGCGCTTAAAGCAGCTCTAAAGCTGACAAACATATGCCTGACGTTTTTCAAGTGCTCGTAAAGAGTATGTTCAAATGAACCCCTCCGAGATCTCAGCTCTAAATTGGGAATCCGAGATAACAGGAACACAGAGATGGCATTAAGTTCCAGGAAATCTGTTCAGGCCTCAAGCCTAACAATTTGCCTATACTGGAAATGTCTGGCTTGCTTTCTCGTTGGTGTTCCGAGTGTTCCGTGCTGATCAACAGGAGAACTTGGTAGGAAACAACTGGTATTTAGAAGCTCTTTGGAAAGGGCTTTAGTGGGACACAGAGGGAGCTCACAGGCAGCCGGTGACCCCCAACACAGCTGCACCTCCGCCAGACCCGCTGCTGTGTTCTACCTAACCGTGGCAATGCATTTTCACTCGCTCCCTGCTTCTTGGCTGTGCTGGTGACTGCTCCTAACACAGCTGCTGCCTCAGCTCCTGGCCAGTCTACACCAAAGGACAATGGTACAAAATACACCCCTGGAGAGCCTGCTTTGGCCAAAACAGAGGGAAAAGGTGGAAGAACGGAGCAGAGGTTCCATAAGGTGTGATGGAAACAAGGACAGAGAAATAGCCAGTACCCAGCAGGGCTGCTTCAGCCTGGAGAAGGGTCTGGGGAGACAGAGAGCAGCTCCAGTGCCTAAAGGGGCTACAGGAAACCTGGAGAGGGGGTTTGGACAAGGGACATAGGGACAGGCCAAGGGGAATGGCTTTAACCTGCCAGAGGGGAGACTGAGATGAGCTCTTAGGCAGAAGCTCTTCCCTGTGAGGGTGGTCAGAGAGGAGGTGCAGTCTCCAGACCTGACTTGACACATTCCTGCTGTAGCTGACCCTGCTTCAGAGTGGCTTGGCCCAGTGCATCTCAGAGGTCTCTTCCAACTTCAAGGACCCTGTGATACAAATCCCGTCAGTGAGTTTTGTGCAATTCAGAAACCCCACTGTGAAAACACTAAAATAAGGACCAAATCTCCCACCATTATCACTGCTGTGCATCACTCAGACAGAAGTACCCCAAGGGGAGAACAAACCCTTTCGGTCAGTGGTGCCAGCTCCATTAGAGACGCCCTAGTGATTTATCTGTCAATACCCAACTGGCTAGGGATGGACTTGCAGCTGGAGAGGATGCAGCAGTGACAGCGTGTAACTGCTGTGGAGCCACAAAACAAGCTCTGCCACAGAGGAAAGTCATTCCAGACATCCTCAGCTTCCCTTATTGCAGGCCTACAGCACTTCCAGGCTGGTCCCCGAACCGGCATCTGCTGCATGAACTCTCTCAATTAGAAAACACAATCAAAAGGAAGCGGGTTGCTCTCCATCAATCCCTTTCTCAGGGTGCCCAGGTCTAGATCTATGGCCTATCTTTACCCAAGCCTGCAGCAGTCCCCTTGAACTCATGCATGTGAGGAAATCAGTGCAGGTGCCTCCTCCTCTTTGCTAGGGCCTGACGGATGGGGGGGGCCTTATATGAAGGAAATCTCGGGAACAAACCAAGAAGCATCACAGGGATTGCTCAGTTATGGTTATATCATTACTTAAAACACCTTAACCATAGCGGGAGGTGTCCCTGCCCATGGCACGGGCGTTGGAACTAGATGATCTTAAGGTCCTTTCCAACCCTTACCTATGATTCTATGAGGGATCTCTTGACTACAGATCCTCTGCTCCCACCCGCAGCTGAAATGCAAAATACTTCATTGCAAATACTGAGACCCTGAGCTGGGCATCAAACGTGGATGCACTCCAGGAACTCCTGAACAGAAGTTTGTTACACATGGTGCCATCAGGAATGAGGATCTTAAATACCTGGAAGTCTTTGGATAACACAAACAGCCCTTCGAACAGACGCACGCAGGGGAAGTCGGCTCACAGAAAATCCTCCAAATGGATTCCTTTGGGAGGAAAGATTAAAGAAGTGCTTTAACCCCCCCCAGGTTGCAAGCTCACTTTCCATACCCTATAACCACAAGCACTATAACCAGTTACATGCTGTTTAAACGGAAAGGTAAATTCCTGCCTGCTGAGATCTTACCCCGCGTGCCGAGGTTTTGGGTCCCGTGGGGTACACAGTCAGAATCAGAGAGAGACGGCAGCAAAATCCGCTCTGCAAAGGAAATTGCTTTACTACAGGTGGCTTAAAATGATCTGGTTTCTATTTCTGTTCATTAACTCAAATACCTGGGGAGAAGCCATGGCGGCTGAGACGTTAAAGCCATGTCTTTTCAAGCAAAGGCTTCCAAAGCCGGCAGCCCCCCAGCTCTGGGTTAGCCTCAGTCTCCCATCAGATGAAGTGATCTAAGCCATAGTTTGGAACAGATAAAGAGGATTTCTTTTCCATCCTGGGTTTTGGCCATCATCGAACATGTGTTTAAAAACTGCCATTACAAACCACTTCTCCCCATGTTCTTATATGCAGGGACAGCAGCTTTTTGAGACTCATCCATAGGAATAACAGATCACAATGGAATAAAACGGGAAATAACAGAAACCACAAAGAAGAGATTTTAGATGGAACAAAAACCCCCTCACAAGTTTCCTACTTACCTGATTTCCCAGCCATGAGTTGCTGTCGTTCCCCAACCCCCCCCAGCTGCAAGGTCTGCATCTCAGCCTCCTAAAAGCTGTTAGTCACAGAATTACCTTTGGACCCCTGTGTATATTAGAACATCTGAAGGGAAATTAGGCAAATAATCACTTTTTAGTCAGGAGCCTGACTCCATTTTAATATTAGAAGAGCGCTGCTCACTTCCAGTCCCACCAGTTTTCCCAGAATCTCCACCCCATTAAACCTGCTTGGCAAGATATTGACTGACACCGCATTTCCCCAATGCATGTTAAGACTGACTGGATCATCAGCATTCCTCGGTTCCCCAGTGTTCCACTGCCTGCTGAGAAACCCAGGAGCTGATGAATGCTTCCTTAGGTCTTCCATGTGCCTGATCTACCCTGGTAACCTCTTTTGGGGACATGAGAGCACCGACTCACACGTGGAGAGCTCTTCATGCTCCATATGGATTGCTCAGCACTCTCTCTGCTCCTGCTGGAGAGCTATGGGTAGGCACTCCTGTCTCTCTCGGATCCTTTGCATCCACTATCTGCCAAAGATCAGAGTGAACTTTGTAGAAGGTGATTCTAAATAAGACTCCTTTGGGATTTTCTACAATACCATTACAGCACAGCCAAGGCAGTTATTGGTACTGAGGAACACCACGTCTGCGAGTCCTGGGGCACTGCTGGGAAGGGATCTCAACACAAAAGCCTTCGGAGAATACATAAAATAACATTAAAGACAGCCAGAAACACCCTTTCTTCCATGCAAATTGTAGAGAGCATGAATCCCTCCTGCTCCAAACCTGTGCACACAAAGGATTTTACCTCATTAACTACTTCCACTTCTCAAAATCAAGTATAGCAAAACTTACACTGTGCTCTAGGCAAAAGACAGAGGAAAACCTGCTTTGGAAAAGACGATTACTAAATGCATGGAAGTCTGTTTCTGGAGCTCCAGAGATGAAGAATTCCAGAGCCCGAAGCAGCAAATAAGACCCTGGATGCTGCAGTGGATATGGCCAGGAAAATGTTCATGCTAATGAAGGGCTGCTCTAACACATCTTTGGTTGGGCAACCAGTTAAAAGCACTTTAACACATTGACATTCACCAGACAGTTGGACGCGTCCATACACAGAGAAGCCCATTTTGTGGCTGGGTTTTGAGTATCTGACTATGTATGATAGGCAATGGGTTCATTTCAGTGCTGTTACAGCCACGCTGACAGCTTGAAGGCACTATCGCTTACCTTGAAGCAAGAATAAATAGGAAGGTTAAGAACACTGTGGCACTCGATAGCTGCTGTTTGACAGACAGGCTGTTGTGTAGATACACGTTCAGTGTTCATTCTTCTACCTTGAAACAAAGGCTAAAATGTATTCACTGCTATTAATGAACAAGTAAGAACCAGGTATGCTCATCACAACCAAAACAAAGCTGCACAGGGCATTAGAGGGGTATTTTAACCCCAAACAAGCTTCACCTGACAAGCAACTGGCTTCTACTCTGCTACTCACTGTTGGATGTCCTGAATGGGGTGGCCTGGTTCATTCAAAGCCTGTTTCTGAAGACTCCTCAGTACACTGTTGTGCTCAATGACCTTCACTCACGAGCCAACTGCACCTGAACATGACATGGTCAATTTTGGTCATGGTGGTACCAAGGATATGGACCCTCCTCCCTCTGTTCCACTTGCCTTTGGCAGAACTCATTCCAATCCTCACCCTGAAACCCTCAGATGGTTTCTGGTCTCTGCTGAAGTGATGGCACCTGCCAAAATATGCAGCTCTTTGCAGAAAAAAGATCAAAATCACATCCAAGCAGTATCCCCCTTTGCTGAAATCCCTTTCCCAGCCCTAGCTCCGAGTCCCACCTGTGCTTCCCTCACGTTCAGAGATGCTGCGTAAAGACATGCTGTATTTACAGAAGGAAAGCTGGAACAAGCTGAAGATGAAATCAAGGGGAAGGTATGTTGCTGGTGTCTGAAAGCCAGAAGTTGGGGAGCCACTGTCTTCAGTTTAAAGGAGCAAAAAAGCCACCTTCAGTACTCAACCCTGGCCAGGAAACGATAGAGCAGAACCCCTCCATTTTACCCCAAAGGTGACTTGTTTGTATCATTGCACTAATGTAAGTCCTTGCACTAACACTTTTCCATGTTCCAGAACTTACCTTCAGTAAACCCTATGCAGAGATGTGTGCCTATATTCATATTCTGATCCTGCAAGTCCACCTGAACGCTCACCTAGCCTTCCAGTTACACTCCTTACGGTAGCTGGGATTCCTGTTTTCCGATGCCTGCAGTAAGAGACCCCACAAGTGATTTATTTCTTCTGTTCTCACACAAAATAAGTTTCCAATGCCTGACCTGGGGAATGGCCTTGAAAAAACCAGAGGGTGGCCACAGAATCTCCACGCACAGAAACGAGACCTTCTTGTTGTGCCCCTGCTGCAGTGATTTCCAGAACTCTCAGCTACCAGCAGTAGTTAAAAGGTTATTAAACCACAAACATCCATTTCCTATGGCTTTCCAGTCCAGAGGCTGAGCTCGGAAAGCAAATATTTAAGGAACAATGACAGAAAGAGTATGTTTTTAAGATTACTCTAAACCCCGCAGAAATAGACCTAAGAAAATAAACGCAGTTTTATCATTCTGTGTTTCCAAGAAAGAAGCTATTCATGAAGCATGGAGGAAAGAAAAAGAATGTATTTTATCCCTCCCCTCATGGGGCTTTTAAATACACACAAGTGTCTCGAGCTCTGGGAACTTTCAAAAGGAATAATGCAGCACATCAGCATCGGAACACTTCCGAGCCCATCTCCAAGCACACATTTTGGCATGAAACCCACGCTTTGAGCTCCATTCAAAAGACGCACAGAGCACTGAGGCACTTTGTACAGCTCCTACCCAAAAAGCCTGACCCCACAACCAATGGCACTACAAAGGAAAGCTAAATGATGAGGACTTCATGTCTCTAATGGTATTGTGCGTGTGCTCAACAGGGTGTTTTGCCTATCTGACTGAGCAGCTGATTCGCTGCTTGGTAAGCAAAGAGTTCCTGCTCCTGTTTGCACAACGCTGAACCCCAGCACACAAGAGGCTGAACTGGGAGTATTCGGTGAAGTGCATCTGATTAAATCACTGCTTTTGTAACGATGTTTCTGTAAAGCAAAAGCTCTTCCATTTACCCAAATGTAAATGTTGCTTTAACAGAAATGGGAATACATGACCCATATCAAGAAAAACAAACATACAGGTCCTAGCCAGGCTGGCTCTTTTTGGAGTCTTTTCATGCTTAGCAGATGACCAATTCTTTTTCTTGGTATATTCAGTATTTAATATCCACCACTTAGTCCCAGATTTTGCTTTTTCCATGTTTAAAAGAAAATAACATGTCATTTTCCAAGAACAGCGGTACTGCGCTCCATACAGATGGAGATTAACAAGAAATCCTTCCTCTCTTTTTCTACCCAGACCTTTTCTGCCCCCTCCCACATGCTTTTTCAGCCTGAAATCCCTTGTAAGATTCTGTTGGGTCCACTTCTGGCACAGTTTGCCCCTCAGCCACTGCAGCACTAAGATTGTGGGGATGGGAAGCATAGATTTCACCCACTCAGCCCATCGACTCACTCCTCAAAGTACCACCTGATACACTTGCACTTCTTTGTGTTCAAGAGCCAGCAGTGAAACCTGGATCCTTTGCTTTGGGACACCTGGATGAAACAGATCTGAAGAGTTAGTAAAAACGTAGTTGTTCTTGTCAGCAAAGAGCAAGCCCAGAGAAGGACAGCCAAGATTCTCTTTGGAATGGATCTCTTCAACTATCAGCACTTCATGAGACTGAAGGCTGAAAAGGGGTAAAATTCCTGCCTTTATATGCATAAAGGGATAAATATCCAAGGAGCAGCACTGATCTAACTGTGACTGCAAGGACACAGCAAACCACCACAAAAACATTAGATGTTATACCCACCAGGGGATATTGAAGAGCCTCAGCATCTTTTCCAGTTCTGTTTCTCCTCGAAGCCACACAACTTCCTCATGTGCACCTCACTTCCCTCTAGGAAGAGTTTTTCATTGACATATTGACCATGCAGACCAGGACCCTCATAGAAGGGAAGAAGCTGCAGTTACTTCTTATTGCTGCCACTTCAATCACATACATACTGGATGGAAAGAAGGAGTTAAGTAACTCCACAGAAAATGATCTCCTGGTTGTGGAGGAATGACAAGGTGAGCATGAGTCAACAGTGTTTACTGTGACAGCAGCACTGCACTTCATGGGGCTCAAAGACAAAACAGAACGCAGGTCTCAGATGGAGCACAGCACCCAGCTTTGGAATGCTGGGCCTTAAGAAAGAGGTGTATCTAATAGACTATACAGAGAAAGCCCTTAAGAAAGGGTTGAAGAAAGAGGAGGCTGGCCTGGCAAAGCGACCACAAAGTGCACAAGTACTTTATTTCATGTGTTTCAATAGTAATAACAAATAAATACAAACATAAAAGGGAAACACCTTTTTTCCTGGTCACAGCCTGTACAAGAAGAACGGGGCTCGCACTTCAGCAAGAGGACTTGGGTTAGATATTACGACTAGCAAGGTACTGGAACAGATTACTGAGGAGCTGGAACTTCAGTGTTGCTTACCTCTGAGCTCAGCACGTACACATCAGCTAGGAAGAAAGTTAAGTGTAGCTGACCCTGCCCTGAAAGGAACCATGGACTAGATGGCCTTCTGTACTTATGAGTCACGGCTTGATTATTCAGTGTTCTATCATTATTTATTTCTGGTACCATAACGTCTGCAAAGCCTAGCTACTGACTCATGCCACGTCCAGGGATAGGATAAACACGCAACAGGAATTCCACCATGCGCACAAAGGCGACGTGTAGGAGGCAGCAGAAGACAGGTAGGGAGGCCAAAGGAACAGCAATATTGGACTGACAGTCCTGAGAGCTCTTCAACAAATAACCCCGATGACTTCCGCACTCATCATAACAAAAGTTAAGGGTTGCTTAGGGGATACTCCTCCTTGTGCGAAAGTACTGGTTTTAAATGCAACAGGCAGACACTGGAGGCTGGCACACTGTATTGAGCAAAACAGTGTGTTGTATCGAGAAAGCAGCAAGGGATCCGAGATAAAGGGAAATAACTTCCTAGTGAAAGCAAGAGAGCAGAGCACAAGGGATGAAGCATCAAACCACCTTCCTGTACTGTCACTGTGTGGATGCACGATGAGATCTGCCAAGTTAGAAACCAACAGTGGAAGAAGTGATCGATCAAGCGGTGAGATACTGCGGAACTCTTCCACATGCAGATGGCCGAGGACCTCACCAGTTAAGATCTCATGTAGAAGGAATTATGGAATTAGACAACTCAGAACTGGAGAAAATCTGATTTCAATGACGATGCCCAATGCGAATTGGCATGATAAGCAAATGAGGCTGTTTCATCTGCTGTGACCGAGAGAATGAGGTCTGGCATGGGAAGAGAATCTCCAGTTTAAGTGTGTGAGGCAGAAGCTGCCGCCTCATTTACACAGACACTTTCAGAAAGCCAAAGTAAGATGTTAAATTGTGACTGAAAACAGAACTAACACCAGAACTGCTGCTGCGACCACGAGCTGCGTGCTTATGCAAAGCGAGGGATGGAGGAAGCAAGATGACGACTGTGGTCCGAGCAGGAACGCAAAACCAAACATGACATGGTAAGGACACGTCTAGGACGGGGAAATAAGGAGCAAGGGCAACCATCTACAGATGCCATGGGAAACCCAGTCCAGGAGCATGACTGATGGTGGCAGAAGCAAAGCAATGAAGGAAACGTCTTGCTTCTAGTGAGGAGAATCTTGGTTCTCCTGTTAGGGAACGAACATGTTCACATTGGCTTTGCGCCCCGCTGCCTGTTGTAGACTGAGCGGTGTAGATTAAGCAAATCAGACATCATAACCACTTCTGCTCCGAGATAAAGCTCAGGTTTTGACTCAAACATCACTACAGTTGAACAGTGAATCACAACCGCAAATGATTCACCACCTGCAAGCGGGTACTACAAGACTTATGTCTCGAGATAGAATGGATGGCTGAGCCATGTTAACAGATGTAGTTGCACTCCCTAAAAGCCCCCAACACTGTTTTCCAGGGGACTATTTTCACCTGCAAGTTGATGAAAAGCTGAAGCACCACATAAACCTCAAGTAGTAAACTGGGGTGTAAGCAGTAAACTTCAAAATGCATTACATCTATCCGGAGGGCTGGGAACAAGACAATCACATCATCCTTTATATATTCCTACACAATTAAAGCAAACCCTTTTGTTCAGATCACAGATCTCAGCTGTGTCAATTGAATTGCTCTGATTGAACTAAATTGAATTTCAATTGCTCAAGTCTGGTTTTGAACGGTTTTTGTGACACACAAAAGACTGAACACTTCCTTGGTAAATGGAAGTGTGTGCGGGGAGGGACAACAAATGATTTGGCTGTTACCCAGAAAATAAACACAAAATATGCTTCCCTGGAGCAGCAGCACACTGAGGTTGATGCGTTGGTGGAGACCTCTTCTTCCCATAGGGAAGGAGGTAAAGACCTTCACATTTCAGGCTACTGAAGGAAAACTCCACGTTACTCATCCAAGTCCTCCTCCACCCCTGTGGCTACTATTGTGTTAGCAGACACAAAACATACTCGAGTTACAGCCCTACAGGAGGGAGCACATGGACCACTTGTGAAATCCCAGCTTTTGCTGCCCAGAAGCTCCATACCCACCTAGAAGGAAAACCAACACAACAAGAGAACATAACACAACATCACAACATAATCCTCCACAAGAGGATTATGACACTCATTTATTTGCAGGAGAAAAACCCCAGCATTTCTTTGATTCCATTTTAATTAAATGCTAGGCTACATCTCATGGCTGATGTCTACCAGCAGCTTCTGGACAAGCCTGTGGGTTGTCCTTTATTCTCCCTGCAGAAGTGGAACTGTAGGTGGCTGATGAGCCAAAACCAAAGCGCTCACGACACCAGCAGCACAATGCCATTAACTCCATGAGCCTGGCCATCACATCCAGTGCGAGCTCAGCCTCCTGCTCAGCACCAGCGCATCAGACGTGTTCCAGTACATCACTTCCACTTTAAAGACATCAATGCAAGAACCCTGAGCTGTGACTTCCCAAAACCTCCCATCTTTTATCTTTAAAATTAATCTGGTTTTGGTTACTTCTACACTGCAGAATTTGTTTCCTTCGCCCTTCATTCCATCTCTGAATAAGGAGAGTAGCCACACATCATAGCACAAGTCTTCCATTTGTTACATTAGCTTTTCCTTTCCTACCTCTAAAAGTAGCTGCATTTCTGCTTATCAATGTTTTGCATAAAGAAATGGTAGAAGACTACACTTGAGGACTACCCTGCATGCGTGAGGAGCACCAGGTCCTTTCAGGGAACAGGGAAGAGTAACTCAGGATGTCCATGCCTATCTACATTTCCATGACATACACATCCCAACCTCAGCTCAATATACCCATCTATAACATGGATGCAAGTCTTCCCCCCAAGTTTGTACATCTCGGTTATGGATGACTCAATGATTATTTGAATGGCTGGCTTCGGTTCAGTGAGGTTTTGAACCATTATGAGAATGGCAAAACCCTCTTCCAGAGCACTGGCTAAAATAGAGTTCCAGTTCCTACGGCCCTTTGATTGACGAGCTTTCCAGATTGACAGCAGAGCTATTTACGTAACTGGGCAGAAAAGTGATGGGTGCACAGTGCACCAAACCTTTATGGTAGGCAGAACAATTAACAAGACACAAAGAAAGGCAGAGACACAGCAGGATTATTAAACTCTTATTTGTTAACCTACTTTAGAGACTGAAGAACTAATTGTTGAGGGAAAACACACTGGGATAAGCTGATCTCCTTTTACACCAGCTGAAAACGTGGGTTTCCTTTTAGAGCTGGAATTACTTTTGTTTCATTGGATTTAAAAGGAGATTGTTTAAGTTTGGAAGAAATCATCATTTTCACCCTGTTTTCCATATTGGAAAGAGGTTCAAAGAGGGCACAGAAAAAGCATTATAATTAAAAATACAATTTTGAGGCTTGGGGGTTTCACCTCCAGGCACAAATGAATTTGATAGAGAACCCTAATTTTTAATGGCATTTTCAGAAGTGCAATGTGACTCTCATCCCATAAACCAAAAGCCATTTATGACAATCTGTAAAACAACTGCCACAAAAAGGTCACCCTAGCAGTGCTGAGCCCCACTGTGTACATACACCCACCAATGTGAGCTACCGAGCTCCACTACTTGCTATTGCCCTGTTGGTAGTCAGGAGGTGCTTGGGGGGAGTAAAGCGGTTTCTTCTTGCCCTATATTAGGGTTGAATGTTATAGTAGGGCTCAGTCTACAGCAGGGCTGCTGCAGGACTCACATTTGGCCTCAGTTTTGGTTCTGAACCAACAGAAGCAACAGTGAGGGATGTTTACAGAGCATTTCCATGAACTCGTGTGATGACTTTGTACAACAACTTTCCCCTTCCCTCTCTCCCCCTTTCCCAAATCCACAAAGCCTCTGCTTTAGAATGCCAAACAAGCTGCAGGAGGCAGGGTCTTAAAGAGGAGGTGGAAGTGCCAGAAGTGAAGCAACAGGCAGATGGGAGTTGAGAAGAATGAACCTGGAGATGCCTTGAGGAGGATAAGGAAGACTGCATGAAATCAGGGCGGTTGCATGCGTGGACGTAGGTGTTGCTGATAACCCAGAAGAGCCAGGAAGGAAGCCAAGCAGTCACTTAAATAGGCCAGAGTAATGATTCCTGCTGCACAGGTGAAATGTGATGCTCTGCTAATGCAGATGTTGGGGTGAGGCAGTGACCCAGGCTGCTCTGATGATGAAAGGCAGAGCTCCTGAATTCCAGACCCCGCTTCAACTGATGCACTGGCAACTCCCTGTAACAACTGTAGATGGAAAGTGCACTTTGGAGTGCTAGAAAAGCAAGCTTGATGGCACATTAGTGAGAGAAAAGAACACGTTGGGGTCAGTATTTCAGAAGTCCCTCACTTCCCAGTGAAAGCATTCTTTCTCTCATTTGAACTAGAAATTCATAGGGAAAAGCAGCCTGGGTCTAGCAGAACATTCCTTATCCTTTTACCCCCAAATTCTTCAGGAGCTTCTCACTCCAAACTCCATCTGGAATCAAATCTGAAAATGTTCCATTCAACCTAACAGGAAACAACTGTTAATTAATGAATAGCCTGACCTACAGCTTAAGGAATGGCAAATAGGAAGTAATCCCACAGAAGGAAGTTGGAAAGCCCTATTTATTACAGCACTGAAATAATTTATGACTGGAATAAAACCTTGCATCATGGAAGTGCAGAAGCAGAAGGTATTTACATTTAAGGGTTGGGGGTTTTCCTTGCCCAAATCCAAGTTTTCCTCCTTATCAAAGCAATTCAGTCCCTCGGAATCCGTGCCCTTGCATGATTAGTTACAGAAAACACAACCCAAAAGCTTACCCAATTCCAAGATTTCAGCCCAGCCTAAACACTTGAGCAAAAGTTGGGAAGCAGAAACAGCTCCATCCATGCTGGTCCGAAGCTGGCAAATGGAACAAGGCATTACTGTCCTGCTGCTCCCACCTTTACCACTTAACACTACGCCCAGCAAAGCATTGGACACAATGGATGTTTTCAGTCCCGGCAGAAGCTCCTACAGCAGCTGCACTGGTCATTACACCAGTAACTACATCCCATGAATCACATTCCCCTGCCCAAGAACTGTCCTCACTTATATTCACTACTTAAACCATCAGACATGAAAGCTCCCACATCCACTGCAACAAGTTCCCTCCGATACACACTTTCTACAGCAGGTGCTTTTGAGTGCAGAAAGAAATGCACTCCCTTCTTAAGTACCTGTGCTAAATCAAACCCCAATGATTCTGTAAAGTACAAAACCTACAAGTTTATTTCCCCTTTTTCCCCCTGGAAAAGGGCAGAACTGGTCAAACATTCCTAATTCTTGGAAGTCCCAGAGCACAGGACGACTGATGTACTTTCACCTACATCCACAGGGCTGGTGTGCAGGCCCTGTAAAGACGTGATATCACATTCTTGGTGCTTTAAGCTGCCATAAAAAACACCCAAACCACCTTTTTATTTACCCCAACACACAGAGATTTGACAAGAACCTGAATTTCCCATTTCAGAGTCCTCCCGATGCCTCTCATGGGCTTCAGGAACAGCCAAATCAATCCTGAAAAGTCCCCTCAATAAACTTCATTTTGACATCATCATTTGTGGTATTTTCCACCTCCATTACAAAATCCATTAACACACATTTTAGCTTTGATTTTTGGTATGTAACCTTCTGAAGCTTTTTGTACTAAAAACTGCCATTCTTCTTTCCTACCTCCAATTCTGTTTTATTCTGCCACAGCACAGCTGAATTCATCAGCTGCTCTATAAGAATCTCTACAGCTCTTTTCCTTCTGTGCTGACCCACTCACAGACATATCACAGGCTAAAATACCACTACCAATGCTGATTTCCCATTGTCTCACATCCAACAAGTCAATGTACTTTGATTCTCTGCAAGCTGCCCAGGAAGCTGCAAGGCCTCCTCAGACTTCAAAATTAAGCTATTTGGAATCGTAGAATAGTCAGGGTTGGAAAGGACCTTAAGATCATCCAGTTCCAATCCCCCTGCCATGGGCAGGGACACCTCCCACTAAACCATGCCATCCAAGGCTCTGTCCAACCTGGCCTTGAACACCACCAGCGATGGAGCATTCACAACTTCCCTGGGCAACCCATTCCAGTGCCTCACCACCCTTACGGTAAAGAACTTCCTCATATCCAATCTAAACTTCCCCTGTTTAAGTTTGAACCCATTACCCCTTGGTCCTATCACCACAGTCCCTAATGAAGAGTCCCTCCCCATCATCCCTATAGGCCCCCTTCAGATACTGGAAGGCTGCTATGAGGTCTCCGCACAGCCTTCTCTTCTCCAGGCTCAACAGCCCCAACTTTCTCATCCTATCTTCATACGGGAGGTGCTCCAGTCCCCTGATCATCCTCGTGGCCTCCTCTGGACTTGTTCCGACAGTTCCATGTCCTTTTTATGTTGAGGACACCACAACTGCACACAATACTCCAAGTGAGGTCTCACAGAGCAGAGTAGAGGGGCAGGATCACCTCCCTCGGCCTGCTGGTCACGCTCCTTTTGATGCAGCCCAGGATATGGTTGGCTTTCTGGGCTGCAAGCGCACACTGCCGGCTCATGTTCAGTTTCTCATCGACCAACACCCCCAAGTTCTTCTCCTTGGGCTGCTCTGAATCTCTTCTCTGCCCAACCTGGAGCTGTGCCTGGGACTGCTCCGACCCAGGTGTAGGACCTTGCACTTGTCATGGTTAAACTTCATCAGGTTGGCATCAGCCCACCTCACAAGCGTGTCAAGGTCCCTCTGGATGGCATTCCTTCCCTCCAATGTATCAACTGAACCACACAGCTTGGTGTCATCGGCAAACTTGCTGAGGGCGCACTCAATCCCACTGTCCATGTCACCCACAAAGATGTTGAACAAGATCGGTCCCAACACCGATCCCTGGGGGACACCACTCATTACTGGTCTCCAGCTGGACATTGAGCCATTGACCACAACTCTTTGTGTGCAGCCATCCAGCCAGTTCTTTATCCACCGAGTGGTCCACCTATCAAATTGATGTCTCTTCAACTTAGAGACAAGACTTAGAAACTTCTTTAAGTGAGGATTTTTCCCCCAAATCACCCTAAAGGTTTATGTAGCAATGAAGCTAATCCAGAATATTTTTGCCTCACAATGTCTAATTCATGGGATTTTTACAAGAGTTCCGAGGTTGATTATGGATGGGACAGCTTGCGAAAGGAAGACCAACAGCAGTAAGAGTGGCTGCAGATTCAATTACAAACTACGTAATACGTATGAGAAGCCACTGGAACTGACCAATTATTTTTCATCTGTTAAATCTTGTACAATAAAATGAAATACCAAAGCCATAAAAAAAGCACTTATTTGTAACGATGTCATCTTACCTGCATCATAAAAAGATGAATGCTGCAGGAATTTGCCAGTTTATGTGAGGAATTGCCTGAGTGTCTAAAAAACACTGAAGAATAAACTCTCTTAAGCATCCTTTTCACACACAGAGATGATTTACCGCGTGTCTCCTGGTTGAAAAAACACAAAACATACCAAAATCCCCTCCAAACCTCATCTAAACCCTCTCCTAAATTATGCCAACTGTGACAGCCAGTTGTGGTAGGAAATAAAAGCATGTATTTGGCAAACAGAACTAGGGAGGGACAGTTACTGTAAGAGACTTGCAGAGAGCCATTTAACCTACGTTAAACACCGGTGTACAAGGTTGACGGAGGTATGTACTGACCAGTCTGCTCCTGAAGACCAGCAAAACTGTGTGAAACCATTTCTTGCCTTGTTTCATTAATTATGAATGTCTACGCTCCACTCGTATGCCCAACAGCGTGCAAATAAAAAGGGAAATAGCATCCTACCCTCAACTCTGGGGAAATAAAAGCCAGTTTTGAGACATATCACAAGCATTCACCTCCTCTCCTAATTTGCCAACTTAAACCAGCTGCTTCCCACTCTATAGATTGTTTAAATAACCTTTCCTCATTTCTTATCCAAGCTTCCCACCTGAGTATCAACCTCGTACTTGAAGCACTGCTGAAAACAGAATATAGTGACACAAACGTGGGATGTTTGTGAACAATTAATGCAGAATCCAATGGGAATCACTTGTATTCCAGAGCAATTACACACTGGTCCCAGAAGCAAGCACAGAAAAAACACTGTTTGGAACTTGCCCAACTCCCTCAAAGGGCTGATTAGAAAAAGAGAAGAGCAAATAACAGCAGACAAGAGCCCTTCTGGGTTTAGCCTTGATCGCTCAGTTTACACCTTGCTAACCACTGCTGGGAGATTTAAACAACAGACAAAAGGCACAGCACCACCATCCAGCCTCTTCGAGCAGCTGTGAGCTCCAGAACTTACTCATCCAATGCCTGGAGCTGCTCTTCCTCCTCTTATTCCACCTGCAGCACTCCCCTATCGATTTTACGTGTCTCAGAGCACAAACTGGTGTTGTTGCAAAACTTACATAGATTCCCAATGCTCGTTTTTGTCCCTTTTCCCCAGAATTCCTGGATACCAGCCATCAATACTGCTCTGCATTGCCCTCAATGACCATCCTCCAGCTATGCCGCAGGTGGGGAAGTTAAGGGTGAGAAGAGGGACAATTTAAGTACACGATTTTCTCTTTCCAGTTACTGTATCCACATACACAGAAGTGACTAAAGAAGATGTTACCCCCGCCATGAAGGCAGGCATTGTGTAGATGCAGCAGGGACAAACAAGACCCCAGCGGATCTACAAAGGAGTATTATAAGCCACAATAAAAACAATCAGCAGCTCATTTTGGCAAACACTCAGCTGCCCAGCAATTGTACAGACACAGAACACAGGATTTCACACGAGGCTGATGCTGAATGCAGAGGAGCCCTTCGTTTGAAGCTTGTGTTAATGTAAGGCTGCAGTATTCACGTCTAAAAAAGAAACCATCCATAACAACACATAAACTGTAGATGAAATCACCTCATTGGCCAAACCGGAGTTACATTAAGTAGTTTTCAAGGCTGGATCAGAAAATACCTGGACAATGATCATAGAGGAGCACATGAAAACCTAACTCAGGCTCAGCCATCACTGAAGGGCTCCTACAGCGAGTGTTCCAGTGTTCTAGATTTTGGGCCAGGATTCTGGATCAGCTTCAAACCTGTGTTCAGAACTTCCCTTTCAGACAGTTAACAGCAGATCACTTTGAGCAATGAAGAAACTGGATGTGAACCACATACAAAAAAACCCAAACACTAACTGTAGTGATTTACCATGATTACTCACAATAGTAACTCCTTTGTACTTACGCTTTAAAAAGCAGAACATACAGATAAGAACAGAGGATATTTTGATGCTCTAAGAGGGGACTGAGCAGGGATCCTACAGAGCAGCTTTCCACCAGTGCAAGCAGGGCTCAGAGCGCTTGCTCTGCTCAGGACTCTGACAAGCCAGCATTCCATACGCAGAGGCATTTCTGATCAATGAAATCTATAACAGATTGACAGCTTTATTCATAGAAACACTTAATAAAAACTCCTCAACTGAGACTGAGGAGTGCCTCGTCAACATTTAACGCTTTCCTCATCTATTACAAAGGGGGATCCTTAGTTAAACGGCATGATCATGTCCACATTTAAAGCTGATTTACTTTCTTCCATATCCTAAAAGCACCAGTCCAGTGACCAGATTTTTGTGTTGCTGTCTAAGAACAGCTTTACTCTTCAAAAGCATCATTCATTTGTGATAGGACACTTGGCCTGTGGAACACTTCCATTCATTTTTAGCTCTCCAAACAGCTCTTGAGGCTTCTCAACCCCTTGAGACACAAACAGCATGCACATGAATGAGGCAGAAGGGAAAACAACAGGTTAAAACATTTAATGTTGGGTTTGAACTTGGAGTAAGTTCCCCCCAACCCTTTGGAGGAGGGCACTTTATACAATTCCATATCAGTAGAACATACAACACGTTCTTTCATCTGAGAAAACAAAGGGAAAAGTATCTCTGCATCCTCAGAAACTTCAACCATTATATTGGCTACTTAACAGGCACTTTGTTTCCATGATAAAAGTTCTTTTCCAAAGGTCTTCACCTGTGCCATGAACACAACTCCAGCCCAAACCTTCCTTTGGGAAGCCTCAGCCCAGGGGCCACCTCTGCTCACACCTGCAAAGGAGAACGTAAAACAGCTAAAGAAAAAGTCACCCTGACCCCAAGTCCTAAACACTCCATGAAGTTTGTATTCTAGAAGTACTGCAGTAAGCTCCATTATGTTGACCAGAGCCACAGAGCAAGAGTTACTTGCTCATGCCACAGACACAACCGAACGGCTCTAACAGATAAATCATGAGGCCCAAAACCATCATAAAAACATCAACCTGTTGCAAAATACGGGTGGTTCTGTACTAGAAGCTCCACTTTTTACCTTGAGCTGGATCCAGCTTGACCTTTCTCACAGCTCTCACACTCTCAGCAGAGCTTGTCTTTAGTTGCCAATCACTTTCATTACAGCTTATCCGCTCTCAAGGCAGGTAAAAGAAGTATCTCCATCCTGCGCTGCAAAACAGTTTGACAAGGCAGTTTTCCAGGAATTCCCATCTTTGTGGATATCAACAATCAGCTCTGAGGGGCTTTCACAGGCACCTGAGGCAAAACCAAGGGTAGCAAGCCCACCAAAACCCTGGTGGCTGCGAACAAAGGGGCAAGCAGGAATCTCACGAAGTGAACGAAGCACATTTTGCCTGCACACCCGATGAAACCGGTCCCCTAGGCTTGATAAAACCAGTTACAAGTACGTGGAGACAAGCATGGGGTTTCGCCTTAGCAGAAGGCTCCAATACCTGGCACAGAGAGCAGGCCCTGCCAGGACATCCCTGGCACCTCATTCACAAGCCTGCCTGCAAAAGACTCAGGAAACCGACCCTGCTACTGACACCCCGGCCCCGTCCCACCGCTTCACCCCACACCAGACGTGCTTAACGGCAAGCGCAGCTTCCGAGAGCCTGCGAGGCTCCAGGAACCACCCTCGGAGCGGCTACAGACACCTTCAAAGCAGCTTGCCAGGCACGGAACGCAGCGACCCGGGACTTCTCTGTAGAGCAGCACCTCCCTGTCCCCCCTCTCGCTGCCCTCAGCACCCCGCTAACCCAGGAAGGGGGCTCCAAGCAGCAATACCCCGCGCGGACCGAGCGCTTCTCGCATCACCCGGGCACCGCACCGGGCCCAGCAGCGGGGACGCCGTTGAGGGCCCGGTGGAGCAGCGCGGCCCAGCTCGGCCTCGCCTCCCCTCACGGCCGCTAAGGAGATCGGCGCCCCACCTCCCTCCCGCCCGCTGCCCCGCCCCGCCGCGCCGCGCCGCCGGCAGCCCCCGCGCCATTGCTCCGCGCTCCGCCGCCCCGCTCCGCACCTTTCCCTCCCTCCTGGCTGCGCGCCCCTGTGCCCGGGCTGCCTCCAGCTCTAAGCGCCGCTCCCCGCCCCGCGCCTCGGCGCCTCCCCCAGGATCCGGCCGGGCGCGGAGGGGAAGCGGCGGCAGAGCGCGCCCCATCCCCACCGCGGAGGAGCCGCCGCCGCCGCTCCTTCCCCATCAGCCACCAGCACGGAATGATCCTCCGCTCCCAGCCGGGCTGTCCCCCTGGCCGCTTTCACCGCTCCCCTATTGGCTTCCACTTCCCCTCGCCCGCCCCTATTGGCTCCGGCTCCGCGGTGCGGCGCCGCGATTGGCTGGCGGCGGTGTCAATCATCGCGGAGCCCCCGGGAGCGCCCGCCTCCGCAGTTATCAGGTTAGTGTTCGCCGCGGTGCTGGGGCTCGGGATTCCGAGCGGAGCTGGGTGAGCCCTCAAAGTCCCTCACCGCGGCGTCGGGGGGGTCTGCATCGGTGTCACTGCGAGCGGAGCCGGGGACCGCCAGCCGCGGACATGGACATGAAGAAAAGGATCCACTTAGAGCTGCGGAACAGGACGCCCTCAGATGTAAGCAACGCAAAAATAATAATAATAATAATGATAATAATAAAAACCCATCCCGCGTTTATTTTTATTATCTTATTTTTGTTGGTAAGGGGTGCGCATCCCAACCCCTCGAGGGGGAAACCGCTGCTGCCCTTGAGGTGCTTACCTGTGCGCGGAGGGGATGGGGGGCTCACCCCGATTCGGGGTACCCCAAGCGCGTTAAGGTCTAAAGGAGGGATGTTGGGGAGCAGCGGCTGCTCCTGACCCCCCCTCCCCTTAAACCGAGCGCGATGCCTGAGAAGGGGGGGGGGGGGAAGGTCTGCCGGGCGTTTAAATAAAATAAGTTGGTGGCTCCTCTCTCTCGGCGTGTTTAGTTGGCAAATATTTGTGCTGGGTGCTGGGCAGGGAGAGGCCGGCGGGGGCTGCGAGCGAGTTGGAATCGGTTTAGTTTAAAGTGCGTCTTCGTTTCTTTGCAGTGATCAGGCAGGAGAGACTGGGGAGCCATATTTGTAACTTTGTAGTCCTCATGAACGCGCCCTTTCTCTCCCTCTTCCCTCTTTTCCCTCTCTCCAGATGCTGGGAAGATAAAAGGAAAAGAATTTTTAAGGCAATGCTCAGCGGGGTTGGGTTGGTCTTTTTTTAAGGGGGGAGGGGGGGGCAGCGATCGGGAATCGCCGCCGGTAGCGCGAGCGTTGAATTAATAATAATAATAATAAATTATGGCACGAAATCCACGCACTCTCCACCCCCTCCATCCCCACACACGCACAAAAAGGCTGGATGTGTGCGTGTGCGTGTTTTTCTCCCCCCCCCCTCTTCCCTTTTCCTCCTTTTCCCCCCCCTTTCCCCTGGGGCCGGACTTCAGGTTGTTGTTCCGCGTCTGGCGGAATAAACGAGAGAGAGAGAAAAACTTTGTCAGGACAAAAAAATTAATCACACAACGTTAATGGTGATAATTGAACCCCGCCGCGATGGAGCTGGTGGCGGAGGTGTGGGGGGGGGAAAGAGCAGAGCAGGCGCGGCCCCCAACCCGCCTGGCGGGGCTCGAACCCGGGTCGCCAGGGCAGCGGGGCGCCGCCGCCGCCAGGCCCTTGCATAATGGCCGTGGAGGGCGAGGTGCGCCCCGGGCCCCGCCGCGGAAGGGGAAGGGGAAGAAGGGGGGAACGTACCTCTCTGGGGGCAGGGCGGAGGCGAGGCGGCGGGACGCGGCCCCGCGGGGTGTCGGTGGCCGGGCGCGGTGTCCGAGGGACAAAGGCGGGCAGGTCGATGTGCCCTGCGCTTTAAAGTTTAAAAACTCCTGGGCGAGGAGGAGGAGGAGGACGGGAGAAGGAAGGGGGAGGAGGGCTCTCGCCACCGCCGCGGCACACGCCGCCGTCCCCGGCGGGCGGTCAGGCTGAGCCCCGGCCCGTTGTTGGGGCGCGGGGGGCACACTGAGGCCGCCCCGCCGAGCCGCCGCTGGCCCCGCGCTGGCAGCGCCACACCGCAAGTAGGACGCGGCGCCATGTTTTCTGCCTCTCCCCCCCCCCCGCGCTTCGCCTCCTTCTTCCTCCTCCTCCTCCTCCTCCTCAGCCGCAGCAAGGGAACGGCCGGGCGCGGGCCTTGGAGCCGTGAGAGGAGCCCCGGCCCGGCCGCCTCCCTCCCGCCCGCCCGGTGTGGCTGTGCCCGCGGGTGTGTGGAGGTGCGACATGGGCGGAGGGGGCCTCCCCTTCGGCGCTGTGGACGGGCGGGCGCCCTCTCCGACATGACTGCCAGCCGCCGGGGCTGCCATTTTGTCGCCGAGCGCGGGGCGGGAGGAGGCTTGTGACGGCCGCGGCGGGACGAGCCAGGAGGGTAAAAGAAGGCGCCTCCCCCACCCCCCTTTATTGTCGTTTTTAATTATTATTATTTTTAATTATTATTTGGATTTAATTCCGCGGGTGCCGCTGTGGGAGTGGGGGGGGAGGTAAAGGCCAACACCCCCCCCCCCCCCAAGCTGTGAGGACCGGGCCGCGGCGACGTGAGGTGTGAGGTGCCCCCGGGCAGGGAGCGGGGAGAACGCCTTATTCCTGTGCAGGGCCCTGCGGGAAGGGAGGTCTCTGCTTATGGAGCTCTTGGGTTTTAATTATCATTATTTTTAATTATTTTTTGCTCCTTTTTCCCTTTAGTTCTAGTCGATTTTCCATCGCTCCTACTGCTGGAGGCTTATTTAGCATTTCAGACGCAGACCTGCGGCTTAAAGACTTGGTCCAGAGTGTGCTAGGTATAAACTATGCTTGGGTTTTGTTCTGGTTTTGCTCTGCTCTGTGTTGGGCCGTAGAAAGTTGCGAGCGCTGTGATCTGTGGGGGTTCTGTCCCTCCGTTGCTCAGGAATCTGCAGCAGTTCATTGTAACATCAGGCTTATTGAACCTGTCACCACTTCTTTTTACCTGCTGGCCTTTAACTCTGTCAGCGAGTAGTGTGTATCTTTCCTCCCCAGGTCATCGCCTCCGGTAGCCAAAGCTTGCTAGTTTCATGTGAAAGGGGATAAAGATGCCACTTGGGAGCAGTTCTGTTTAGAGCCATTAATTACAGATGTGCGCACGTGCTGCTGTGTCGGGAGAGTATTAAGTGCACGGTTTGAAGTCTTGTTTCTCTACAATACCTCTTAAAATGAAATCCAGCTCAACCCACCAAAGGCTTTAGCTAAAAGACTTGGAACTGGGGGTTAGGAGCGATCCTAATGCCATTTACCTGTGGATTTTAGTACGTCTGTGGGCATGAACAGGATGGTTCTGTGAATTGTTTCCCCTGGTTGCTGCTTAGATAGGTAGGTAGGTAGGTAGATAGGATCATTGTTTCCAAACTGTTAAGCTCAGTGTAAATAAATCTCAGTGAAAAATAACCATGAATATACTTGTTTTGGGGGTTCTGCCCAATATGTGCTCAGGTTTTGTGGTACATCTGATATAGCCTGTTATCAGAGCATATAGGATCATGACTTTTTGTAAACCAAAGTTAGGTAATAGGGTGTTGATAAGGTGGTGTGGTTCTGTCTGAGCCTAGAGTGGTCTGTTAGAGCTTGATCTGCCCCATACGCTTCTTGTGTGGTGCTGTGCGGCTGAGCTAGCTGCTTTGAGCTCTGAAGTCATCCTGAAAGGTTACATGTTGACTAATAAAACGTGATATAAATGTCCTGAAGTGGATTATAGTGAATTGGGTGTTTAAATTCTCCCTCCACGAGTTCGGTGTTGGTGAGAGCTCTGGGGCTTTGGTGCTTGAAATCTGGTTTTCTGTGTGTTGTACAACCAGAGTTGAGGTTGTGCATCTATGTGCCCAGAAATTTCAGCCTTTTATCCCATCAGCCTTTGTCATTTTGTCACTTTGCTTATCTTATCAATGTGGTTTTCTATTATAGTTAACTGCCTGCTAGAAATGGGTCAGATACAGTTATTTCACATGGGTTTCTTCCAGAACCATCAGCCTGTAGTGGTGGAACCTCTGACCTTGTAGGGCGGGGGCTCACATGGGTGTATTTGTGGCCGTTCTTGTTCATCCCCTTTGTAAACTCATTAATAAAATGCAAAGACTGTGGAACAGGTTCAGGACTAAGACTCCTAACCCTGGGACACAGAGACAGGCTTTTGACACCGTGTCCCAAACTCATCTTCTTTGGCTTACAGCAACTCACTGGGTCATTTAGACTGAGGATTTAGTCCTTCATCAGCTCAGGACTGTGGCAGTGACAAAATACTGATGGTAACAGTGAGAGTTTCCTACAGTTCTGACTATGTTGCGCTTTCAGACTTACTTGTCAGTCTCATTTCTCACTGGACTTCTGTAGAGTTTAACCCTGAGGGGAAATAGGATGTGAACATCTATACAAAGATGAATATAGATAAAAAGGCTCTTTCCTCACACGAGTTCCTTGTTGTGATACCTGTGAGAGCTGTGAAGAGTTTAAAGTGACACAGATCACTTCCAAAACCTGCATTTAGAAAATACTCTGGTCTTGTGTACATGCAGATAGAGACTTTTTTTACTTTGCCCAGGTTGAGCAACCTCAAAACAGGAAGAGATTTGAGCAAAGTGGGATAGCTAGTGTCTGGGATGGCATAAGATCAGCATGTGCAGCCTCTGTGGCTTGTGCAGATTACCATGGGGTTTTGCAGACTTGCATCACTTAACTGCTGATTGAGCTGCCAGCAGGGCAGAGGTGGCCCAAGAAGTAGCTGTCCCCTTTGGAAACTTCCTAAGTTTGTGTAATAGCTGCTCTTCAGAGCACTGAGTTTCCAGATGCAGGTGTCTGTAATGAGTATCCGGATGGATGTTAGTCTTGGAGAGGTCGCATCCTGCAGTATCAGGCTGGTGATGTGTGAGCTGTCCTCACTGGAGATTCAGACCAGTTTCAGAGCTGACTGCTGGGCTGACCAGGCAAATTCTTTTCTCTTAGCCTGGACTAAGTTTTAATTATATTAAAGGAGCTGTGAACGTAGAATTGAAAAGCAGTGGAATTTAAAGTCATTGCCTCATTTTCCCATTTCTCTGTAACGCTGCTCAAAAGCAGCAATGGTACATTTTCATTTATTTAACCCTCATCTCTTGAGCATTCCCCTTTAAGCGGCACTATGCAAAGTACAGTCACAGTTACCAAATCTGCTCTATGATTCAGGTGTGTGTCCAAATCTGGCTTGATAAAAGTGCATGAAGAGAAACAGCAGGTTTGGCTGATGTAATTCTGTTGTAGTCCATCAAGAAACACATCTGAAGAAAGACGGGTTTTCGTCCTGCCCACTAAGTGAAATGAGTTGTTGAAACAAGGGGGAAAAAGAAAGCTTCTTAGTACAAACATTCTAGGGTTAAGCCTAGCTGTTATAATCCACCCTTGCAGCAGGATTTGAGTGTTCTGTATCAATAAATAGAATATACCTTTCCACTGTTCTGCTCTAAAGGTACACCAGAAACTCGTGAGTGTTTCAAGGTACCATCAATTATGTGCAGGGATTTAGGACTTTTAAAATACCTTTATTTATTGCTGTATTTAAAAGAGCTTTTTATCTGTGTCAGTGGTGCATCTTTAAAAGTATACTGAATGATGGCATGAGTGTCGGTGGCTGCTCTCTTGAATTTTTACGTCCCATGAGGCTGATGTTGGCTGATTCTTTCCATTTCATTCATTCTATGGATTACTCCCCCCATCCTCCTACTGTTACAGGTACAGTTGAAGAAGCCTGAAAATTGAGAACTGGACCTTTGAAAGGGGTGTGGGTGCTACATCTTGAACGTTCTCTGAATGAATTAGAAGTCAGGGAAGGTTTAAGGATTTGGGGGGTGGTTCTGGTTGGCACACCAGGATCCCAGGCACTGCTGGAATTCCTGTGCTGTGCCTGGGAGGGAGCAGGATTCGCCTGGGGTGCCAGGAAGGGAGGAAAGCAGGAAAAGAAAAGGAGGAAGGGAGGTCCTCTCCTCACCACCCACCGAGCCGGGCTTGCCATTTGCAGAACGCGTGACAGCTTTTCAGCAGTCCTGATTGACAAACAGCTCAGCTCCATGAACCAAACCCTCTGTGTGTGCAGTGAGGTGCAAGTCTCAAGAGGGAATAGAGAGCCGTGATGGTTTTGTTGTGCTTTGGAGCGATGGACACTTCTCGGCTATTTATGTGACACTGCTGGACTTGTTCTGCATGCAATTTGTTCCTGTCTCCTCTCTTGCTCTCGCTATCCTTCAGACAAAACTGCTAGTAAATACGTAGTCTAGTTTTTTACTACGTTGCTAAAATCAGTCCTGAAGCTCTTGTGTATGTAAGCATGACCTTTGAAATACTTCCAATGAGGGGAAAAAAAAGCCACAATGGTTTTCCTTTACACCACTGTGTAGAAGTTGTGCTCTCTGTGAGCACTCGTTTGTCCATCGAGTTGGTCTATTGAACACTTTCCCTTCAAAGCCATAAAAACCCCTAGGAAAAGCTTATCTTTTTGCAAGTGTGACTTGCCGATGCATTCCTCCAGCAGCTGACATCTTCAGAGACTGCTTTCTCTATTAAATATGCAGCTCTTAAAATTAGTCTTCATTTAAATGCAGTGTTCCTTTTTTATGTGTGTCTCTTTGTTGCTGAGGGCAATTCGGAGTACGTGCAACTGAACAAACAGCGGCTCAGCTAAATGCTTCTAACTGAAGAGTTTCTGAATTAAAGGTGCAGTGGGATCTTATGTTTTGCTTCTGGTTTATTTAATAATAGCTGGCAGTGAATGAAGAGCACTTGGGATGTGGTATCAGACACTGTTTCTCAAATACAGAGATAGCGAGACATGGAGCTGAAGGGACCTAGGCAAAGTCATTCTCCCCAGCCAGGAGCAGAGCGAGATGATACCAGTTGTAGGAAAGAGAAGCAAGTAACATTAATGTGAGTATTAAATCCCACTTAATGCAAAGATCAAGCCATTTAATCAAATATTTAAACTAGAAATATTTGGAGTTTTTACGGAGTTATGCTGCTAACAGTAAAACAAACCTGAAAAGTAGCTACATGCTTTTGAATGAAACAGCTTTCCCTGTCACTAGAGCATGTTCTTGATTTGTTAATTACTGTGCTGCTTATGCATATGGCTATACTGACCCTTGTAAATGTGTGAAAGTATATTTATGTGATTCACAGGGTTTCTTGATTGGGGGAGTGTCTTTTTTGAGGAAGAATAATCTGCCTTTGTCTTTCTGGAAGTTTTTGAGTGCTGGAGATGCCTTGTAATTAGATATAAGATGTAGCCAGAACTGCCAAGCCTCTTCACCCTTCTGCCACTCATGTGTTTCACTTAGACCTTTAGTTTCTTATAGAACAGAGCAAAGGCACGTAAAATGAGTCGGAGCCATATGTAATGCTCTCAGGGTTTATAGCTCTGCTATGTAAAATATTAAGAGGGGAGTAAAAAATAAATGTCTTGGTACTGAGCCAGATTTTTTTCTGAGCTCTGCAAGCAGCCCTTAAGCTGCCTCTGAACACAGAGCAGGGTTGACTTAAATAAATAAATAAATAAATGGCACACAACAACAGTCAAACAAACAAAACTACTGATTTCCCATCTCTCCTCCCCTGCTTCTTTCCCTTTGCTGGGGTAGAGGTGATGCAGAGCCCACCATACACGTTGTGGCCAGCAGAAAGAGGACACCAACTGCGCTCATCCTTGCGGGAGTGAACACAGAGTGAGCCCAGCCTGAGAGGACTTTAAAAGGTGGCTTTAGGCTGGTACTTTACTGCCTCACTTTGAACTTGGGTACGGTGATTTAACAAGCTGCTTGAGCCCAAACTGTGACAGATGTCTGCAGACATGCCCCTGTTGTCACTGCGTCGCAGTCCCTAAGCAAATGTTTTCACGCAACTCCTTTATTGCACCCTGGGGTAAATCTGAGTTCCTTTATCATGTGATTGATGGATCAACTAAATTAAATACAAAGCTCTTGCTGGGATATAGACAGAGAGTAAACCTGTAGGAGAGCTGTGTTCAGGGACAGCAGTAACAGGATCTGTGCATAGTGGTGTTCGTGGTGAAAAATATGAAAGGCACCAAAACTGTATCAGTACCATGCTGGAAGTTTAATTTTGGGCTTTAAAACCCTCTGCTGAAGTGTTCAGAGGTATTGGTGGGAGTTTCCAAGAAAGAGATGCGGAAGAGGAATTCTAATATGAGAGTTTGGGGTTGCATCATTTTGAGAAACCCTAGATGAATTTTGAGGTCCAGTAGTAGTTTCACATGACCTTATTGCAAGAATGTGGGAGTTCCAGCTTGGTTGAAGTGGTATAAAATAAGCAAAAGAGCTGGAAGTAGAGCAGGGCGCTGTTGACCCAGGCTGTGCTGGAAGCTCTTGTGTTCAACACTTGTGAATTGCTCAGTATCAGAGAGGCCAGTGTGCTGATGGAAGGGACACCTTTGTTCCAGTGTGGGGAAAATCCCATAAACTTCAGCCTGGGGGGAATTCCCGTAAACTGGAGCCTGAACTGGTTTGAAGTCTTGACAGGCATCTGGCAATCAGCGACACTTGGACATGGTATCCATGATGGTGGTAATGGAGCGGTGCTCACAATTACAAGGTAGACTTGCTAATCCCATCAAGTCCTCCCCAGCTGTCAGTCGCTGCCCCTGCTAATGCAGTTCTCAAGTGCTCTGGCTGCTCCGTATCTTGCCTGTACCTCGAGGGAAGTGGTTTGTGTTATGTGGCCATTTTTTGCTCAACGTTTTTCCCTGCCCCAAGATTGGCAGATTATTTCCTCGATATAGTGATGACCAGAGCCTGTGCTAAACAGGTGGTCCTTAGCTATCTAGTTTAAGACATGTGCTGTAGGTTAAATCTCAGATACTTGTCATAAAGCCTAAAAAGGACGTAAAATCCCAAATCACATATTGGTTTGGTAAGGAAAAAAACTTCCCTGCCTTTATTCTGGTTTGGTTTTTACTTGTGCATCTCAGGGGAGGAAGAGGATGTCAACTCCATTGGAATTTTCCCTTCCCTATTAAATTTAATGCTCTCTGTGGGAAGATCCTCATCCTGGAGCATCTCCACTGAGCTGCCCAGGAGGAGCAGCTGGGGACTGCTCTATGGAAGTCCCTCATGGCATGGAGGCTGCCACGGCGCCTGCCTCTGTCCCTGCCTGCCTGCGGGCAGCATGCCGGGGGTAGGAGAAGTCTGAACAGCTCCTAAGGTGGGTCTTTGTTGATGTACAGCAGCCCAGTAGCCACTCTGATTTGGACAAGGGGTGGTTCTGTGCTGTTTTCCACCAGGAGCTGAACCTCTACCTTGTGTTCATATCACAGGAGGCTCTAACGTAGCTAGAGATCAGTCTCGAATGCAGGTGGCAAATGACATATGGTGTTATCTGTATTAAAAAATGCATAAAAGTTCAGTTCTTCAAGTTGGTTATGTTCTGGTGGTCATCTTAGAGCAGAAGTTGCATTGTGTCTTTGAGCCCTCAGAGCAGCTTTGTTAGCCCAAGGTGTGAAGTAGAGTTTGTCAAGCATCTGTTGTCCTAGTCAGGTTCCAGATAGTATCTGAAATGGAAATTCATGCAATATGTATCTCCTCCAGTAGTAACTTTAAGGGAAGCTTGTCGCATGAGCATGGAGAACATCGTATCCTTGCCATCCCTGTGGAGCTAAGCATGAGTGATGGGCTCCTGCAGGACTTGAGCTGTTGAGCTTTGTCAAACCCATGCTTTCCCCGGCAAATGAGAACATTGTGACTGGAGGCCTGGCTTCTCTTAAATGTGCCTGAGCAAACTGAGTGGCATAGAAACCTGAGGAGATCCATTTCTGCTCAGGGCTCCCCAGATGTGCATGAATGCAAATCTAGAGTACAGTACAAGAACTCATACAACCCTTGCCAATCTGATTGCAGTAGACAGCAATGGTCATTCTTTCCAGTGGAGCAGTGCAAGGCTTTGCATGGGCTGCGCAGGCTTTTGAGACCACAGAACCCCCAAAGACAGAAACCAAATGTCCAGAAGAAGTGGTTTGCATCTGGGAGAGAATAAAACTGTCTCTGCTTTCAGAAGTCATTTGGACTTTGCTTCCACTTTCCACAACAGGCTTCCCTTACTCTTCCCTCCCTCCTTTCCAGAGCTCTGCCCTCTTCTAAGTGAAGTTTCCACTGGATTAAGAGGTCTGAAGGACTCCTACTAGTGCTTCTCTGGATCATTTGGTTGGGAGCTGTGCAAGACAAGAGTTCACACCCTCATCTTTACTTGCTTTTTTCAGTAAGAATGCCACATAGCGGGATATTCCTGTCCTTGGGGTACCATATGCAACGTGCACTTCAAAAGCATCTGGTCCATTGTGCTGAAAATGAGATGTTGCAGCCTTTTCTGTTCTGCTTTTAAAGCCTGCAGAGTGGTATTTGTACTTGTAAATTTGCCTTTTATCTTTTAAAATCATATTCACAACCATGTCCTTCTGTCACCTTGTTAAGCCTTCAGTTACAGACTGGGATTTGGGAACTGAGTACCAAGGTCATGGATCTCCCTGCCCATGGGTTGGAGGCTTTCTGAAGGAGAGACTTGCCTTTTTACCTGTTAGGTTGGGAATGCAGATTTAAAGTTAAGGTGGTAAAATGTGTGGCTTAATAGTTGTTTGTGTGTAATTATGTTGTATTGATTGTGCTTGTGTTGCTAACGCGAGAGTACGGTCCCTTCTGGGAAGCAGGGGCAGGTCTGCCAGGTACTGTGCACAGCGAGTGAGACCCAGATGTCACCAGTGATGAATCCTAGGAAATCCAGTGGTTCTTTGTCCTTACCCTAGGAATAGGTTGGAGTCTCTCAGTAGACCCCATGGCTATATTAAGGATGTCATATAGGCATTTGGGAACGCAGCTTAGTGCAGTAACCATACTAGGAAGCGGATAAGAGTCCTGGTTATCAAGGAAGCAGTAATGTAGAATGTGATGTTGTGGAGGTCGTGAAGAGATACCCAGGATGCTATAATCCACAGTAACAGTGCAGTGTGTGCTAAGAGAGAAGTGATGTCATGTGCTGAAAGTGTCTGGGACCATTGGAAATAGAACTGGGGATGACCACAGGAGAACAGGTCCAGGGCACATGATCTGAAGAGTATGTTGGAGAAGCAGCAGCCTCCTTGCTTACGTGTGGCTGCTGAAAGCAGGACTGATACCAGCAAACCACAGAGCAACGCTTGAGCAAGAGCAGAAGGTGACCAGGAAGCACCTGTTCTGGCAGATGGCACCCACTGAGCCAAGGCGGAGGACAGGGGCAGCAGAGCCATGGGCTACCCCAGGAGTACAGAGGACCAGGCAGAGGGCAGGCTGGGTGAGGAATGTTAGGCAGTTGAAGCTGAACAATCCCTGCCCCAGCACCTGATGATGCATTATCACAAGTGCTGTCGAAGACGTGAGTATGTGCTATGGGAACCAACCTGGCCACCTGCATGGTAGGTTTCCTGCTAGATGTTCATGTGCAGGTGCCTTCATGGCTGTTTAGGTGAGTATTGAGGTGTTGTTTGCAGTGGTACGTTGCCTGTGGTGTGTTGCTCCTCCAGTGTTTCTCACTAAACAGCAGTTTTGGGGGGAGATAAGTATGAGTTATGTGGTTTGTCTGTGCTAGCACTTACTTTAGTACTTGCTCCAATTAGTGCTTTGATTTGCTTATGCGTCGTGGTATAAACAGTGATAAGGGTAACAAAGTTGTATCTTCTTGTCTTTGATGCAGGTAAACGCAGATTAGCTGAGGACACTTATTCCCTTAGCTTCTCTCTCCACATGTGTTCTGATTATCCCCCCTAATTCCGACTACTCATCTACGTGTCTGTAGTAGTAGAGGCTGCAGTGTGATACAACTGAATTGGTTCAGACCAGCAGAGGCCTGCTCATCTCCTTCAGGTGTACAACAAGACTCAAAGGGTGCTCACCAGGCTGCTTGCATCAGGCAAAAGTTTATTCTGTGTTTTGGTGACAGAAGATGAGAAAAGAGATGTAAAATCTGTAGTCTTACTGTGTGTTTTCAGGGAAGCTCAGTAGATGTTTGGAGAGTGATTCAGGAGCTGGAATTTTCCTTAAGATTACAAAGACTTCTGAAAAACAAGCAAGGAATAGGGTTTTAGTCCTTCTGTCATACTTCTGTGGTAGTGAGCTGGTTTAGATGGAATGTAGCTTTACTAAGGTCACCTTTCCGCTTCTCCCTCTCAGTATACTGATGCAGTTATGTGCTCGCTAACTGTCAGCGCTGTAGTATGCCTGGATGAGGCCCAACATCCTCACAAGGGGGCTAAGGTTGGAGAAGAGACCTCTGTGCAGCAGCCAGCCTGTTGGAAAGGTGCCCTGTTAATAAGGGGGCAACAACACTGCCTCTCCAGATAGCTGCAAACCTTTTAAGGAGGAGAAGGCAGATCGGAGTGGAAGGGGAGGAAAGCAGGGTGCAGAGGACTTGCAGGCTGAGAGGCTGTGGGTCATTTTAATACTTACAACAACTGTATAAGCTGGTGTAGTTTGTACTGCTTGTACTGTGTGCAGGAGAATTGGGTTTGGCGCAGCAGTGAGTGTGCACGTGGCAGCGAGTGGGGAGAAGTCCCACAAGCTCAGCTCATCCTCCTTTTGGACATGTATTTTCTATGGGATGCTTAAATCTAGAAGTTAAAGCCATCTTAATTTTGATTTTTAGTTTTACTTTGTGTAGTCACATTCATTCAAAAGCAGTTCAGTGTGTCAAGACACCTCTGACCACATCAGCACTGAAATTATATTGCTGTGGCTGAACGTGTGGAGCAATGGGAGCCTGTGCTCTGCTCCTTCCTAAACAAGCTCTTCAATTCTACCGCTTGCAAACCTGGCTGGATTTATTCCATTGATTGTTTCCCTATGGAGTAGTTTTGATTGTACATTTGCCCAGTATCTTCGTGCTGGGCACAGTGAAGAGAGCATGGTAGTTCTGTATCAGAGTTTTCTGTAAAGCCCTAAAAAAGAGCAAACTAAAAGTGGAAGCAAATTAAAGGGGTTTTCTTCTGCATCCATTGCTCTGCTCAGCCTCCCTGAGTGAGCTTTGTCCAGTTCCCTCTTTGCCTCTCCTCCATCCTTGGGGAGGATGAAGGGATGGATGTCCCACCTCCTGGGGTACGAGCAGGTGCACTTAACTCTCTCAGTGTGAGGTTTAGGTGCTGCTTCACTCCATGCCTTTGGTCTGCTGCATAGCTCAGAGCCAGCGCTGACTCCACACTGTGCTGGCTGCTGCAGCTGCAAGCATTGTCCCTCCCTGAACTCCCTCCCGCCTTGCTTCATCTTCCTACGTGTGCTCTTGCAAACTTCCTTTGCGGAGAGGATGAGGCAAAAAAAGACCTTGTGCTCTGCCTGAGCAGTAGCTTCCCATACGGAGACCAGGCCCTTTCTGCAGAGAACCTCTCCTGCAGCACAAGCTCCTTTGCCCACCTTGCTCCGTGTCTGTAGGTGGGTGCTCGGGATGAGCTGCCTCACTGGGCAGGGGAGATACCGGGGCAGGCTGGGCCCTCCTGTGCTGGTAAGAAGGGACACAGATAACGGGAAAAGCAGCTGCTGGATGGGCTCAGTTTGGGGTGGAGCTTCTTTTATTTAACTTGTTTTTTGGCGGGAGCTCCGTGTGTGAAGCAGATGACTGAGAAAACTGTCCCCACACTGATGTCGCTGGAGGATCCTGATACTTCAGTACTGTTACAGGCAGGGGATACGCGGTGCCTCGAGAACGGCTTTCCTGCTGTCTGCATTTCAAAGCAAGAAGGCTTTATTACAGTTTGTTCGGGTTTTCTTTCTTTCCCTCACTGGAATAGATGTAAGTGGGATCAGGAGCATTTGACTTGATCTCTGATTTCTTCTAACCAGCCTGAAATTCTTCTGGAAGACTATTGTGCAGCCATTCCCTATCATAATTCTTCTAGGAAAATTGTGGAGTCTTGGAAAACGTATTTCCTGTCTAACGCCGATCCTCCTACTCTCAATGAATCACTTGTGCTCTCGTGTTGCTTTGGGCTCACTTCCCTATTGACTTCAGTGCTGGGATTTAATTAGAAACCTAGGGATGTTATTTGGAACTATAAAACTACACAGGATTCTTCTCCGTGCAGCGGGACTATACTCATAAAAAATTAAGAAAATTAAATATTTGCATATTAACTGTCCGTGGTGTGAACTGAAGAGTTGCTTCATGGTTCTGCATACGCCGCTCCTGCAGACTTCCTTTTATCCTGTCCCCAGCGTAAAGCAGCATTCCCTCCCTTTCCGAACCTGTAAACAGACCTTGTGCATGGGATGGGGTCTGTAGTACCCACAGAAGGGTGGGTTTTCCTGGGGGAGAAATCAGAAAAAGCACGGAAACTTGAAGAGGGGAGATACAGATTAGACATTAGAAAGCTCTTCGCTATGAGGGTGCTGAGACGCTGGCACAGGGTGCCCAGAGAAGCTGTGGCTGCCCCATCTCTGGCAGTGTTCAAGGCCAGGCTGGATACAGGGGCTTGGAGCACCCTGCTCTAGTGGAAGGTGTCCCTGCCTGTGGCAGGGGTTGGAGCTGAATGAGCTTTAAGGTCCCTTCCAACACTAACCAGTCTGTAGGTGTTCCCCACATGGGTGAGCCCTTCCTGTGGAGTCACTGCCCTCAGTGTCAGAGCTTCCCCAGAGACTCACCATAGCAACTAAGGGACTTGAATCCCAAAAGTCTGACCTAGCTTAGGGTGAAAAGGAGCAGTTTTTTTCAGGGTGGGGTGTATTTAGGGGCTCTTTTGCATTGATGCTGTTATTTTATGTCCGTTGAAGATCACACCTGCAAGAAGAGCTGTGCTCTGTTTAAAAACAACACAACCCTGTGTTTACTTGCTGGGGCTGTGAGCTTTGACTGTCAGGCAGCTCCTCTGCTGCTCAGCCCCATGGGGCATTATCTTCACCTCTCCCTTTGGGCCTCCCCACTGCAGCAGGGTGAGGAAGATAAGGGGTGCAGTGCGGCAGCAGAATGATGCTCTGCTCTCTGAACTTCCCTGCCAGCACCAGCTGACGCACCCCTTGTAGTTCCCCAGGAAAGAAGTTGCTTCTGTGGAGATCTTCCCCTGAAGTACCATCATTCAGCTGCCCCAACAGGAGGGCTCGAGGTCTGACTCCAGCAGGACCTGGTTTAGGATCACCAGTACCAGCTTCGGGTTTCGAGAGTGTGTGAGCGCACAGCGGTCTCTCCACGCTTGAGAAGCTCAAGTAGTTCTTTACACTAAGAAAGAAGCTATTTTAACAACTGCTGATAGGTTGTAATGAGACCAGTTGTACAGAGTGTCAAAGTTGTAGGTGAGCTTAAATAGATTGGTTTCGTGTTTCTTAGAATGCTCATTGCTTGCTGTCACCAGAGACAGTGCTGCTTCTAACCACCACATCGGGTAAACTGGGATGAATGGGTTTGAGCTGTTCATGTTGTTGCTAGAACAACAAAGGGTAGGCAGTTGAAGCAAAGCCAAATACCTGTGTTCCTGAAACACTGCTAAACCAGAATTCCTTTCAGTTTTGCCTCATCTGTGTCATTCTTTGCTTGTGAGTGAAATCTTTATCTTCCATGCAGGATGGGACGTCTGATGTGTTGTTTGTGTTGTTGTCTTTGCAGGTTAAAGAACTTGTTCTTGACAACTGCAGGTCGTACGAAGGCAAAATCGAAGGCCTTACAGATGAGTTTGAGGAGCTGGAATTCTTAAGTACAATCAACGTAGGCTTAACCTCAGTTGCAAACTTACCAAAGTTAAACAAACTTAAGAAGGTGAATACAATGTACTGTGTCATATCCCTCCCTCTTTGCATTGTACCACGTCTGTAAAGTTGTTGCTCATGTAAAAAAGCGATTTAGCTGCCCACACTGCTTTGGGATCCATGTTTGCACTGAAAACTCAAGATGTTTCTGTGCCTTTCAGCTCGAGTTAAGCGACAACAGAATCTCAGGAGGACTGGAAGTGTTGGCAGAAAAGTGTCCGAACCTCACACATCTAAATCTAAGCGGCAACAAAATAAAAGATCTCGGTACAATAGAACCTCTGGTAAGTTGATGCGATGCAGGGTGGAATCAGACCCCATTTTGTGATGAGTAGAGGCATTATGGGCTTGGAAAGCCTGCAGAAACTTGTGATGGTGTTTCTTTGGTGCTTATCTCTCCGGCCAGGTTGCTGTGGGCTCAGCCTGCCCTGGGGCTCTCCCTCCGCCCTGCCCTGGGGCTGTGCCGGCAGCAAGCGCTTGCTTCCCTCTAGTGGCTGCTGGGGCTGGGCTCTGCCCAGGGGTGCTGTGGGAATCACCACGGCTTTCCTTGCTGGTGTGGATTGTGGGGCTGTCTCCACATGTTCTGCTTGAGCTTGGTGTGTTCTCCCTGGAGCGTTGCGTCTAAAATACCAGCCCCTGCTTCCACCTAGGGGCGCAGTGTGTGGTGGGGACAACTAGCTGCAGCCCGTGTGCCTCTGTACTGGGCTTGCTTGCTGCAGCTGGGCAGAGGTTGCTGCTGGTTTCCATTACCTCTCCTGCTCACAGTTCTTATTTGAAATGCTGAGATCAGGTTTGCCAGGTTGCAATTCGTTCCAATTGATGTAAAGTTCCAAAAAGCACCCAAGTGTCAGTTCTGGCGGTGCTGCTTTCTGGTTTGTGGTTTGTGTGCCCTTTGCTCTCTAGAAATAAAGAGGTTTGCTTTATGCGTATTTCCCAAATGCTTCCTTTTAAAATATCTCAAGGAACAGTTATCATCTCGGATCTCCTTTCCCACAGCAGAAGGGGAGAACAGAGCTGTTAAAGTCATGTAGCAAACAGATGAGAGAAAGGATTGTTGCTGCTCCCAGTTTCAGGCTTATTGTTTTCTTGATGTCACTGTTGCTCTACACACTAAACTCCAGAAGGGAGATATTTCATAAGATCTGATACAAATTCTCAACTGCTTGTGCTTTTATTGTTAGTACTTTGGAGTGCTGTGGGCAATGCAGACCATCTCCTACTCCTATTCAGTTTCTTAGAATCCCAGACTCGTTTGGGTTGGAAGACACCTTAAAGCTCACCCAGTTCCAACCCCCTGCTGGGGCAGGGACACTGTCCACTAGAGCAGGTTGCTCCAAACCCTGTCCAACTTCAGTGATGTTTCCAAACATCAGTCTTTTACTTGTGAGATACTCAACTTGAGAGAGAGCATTTTCCACTCTCAGGTACTGAAACAGCACTGGTTAGGCTTTACACATTTCTGTTCCATGCCAGCTTAGCAGACAGAGCCCCAAATGACCTTTTTGTCATGGGAAGCTCTTGAGCACATGAACTCTGGCTGCCATTGCATTAGTTTTTGTAGCCCTGAACTTGAGACTTGTCTTTCTTTGCAGAAGAAGCTAGAAAACCTGAAGAGTCTAGATCTTTTCAATTGCGAGGTAACCAACTTGAACGATTACAGAGAAAACGTGTTCAAGCTCCTCCCGCAACTCACATACCTCGATGGCTATGACCGGGATGACAAAGAGGCACCAGACTCTGATGCGGAGGGCTACGTGGAGGGCTTAGACGACGAGGAGGAAGATGAAGATGGTATGTGAATTGTGCTACTTAGTGTACGTAAGTTAAAAGATCAATATGCTGCCTAGTACATTTTGCTTCCAGCTCTGACTTGTTGGCAAGAAAAGGGTGTTCTCAGCAGCTCCTCCCTGACTGATGTAAAGGAGAAGTACCTCAGTGTCCTCTGAAGGAACGAGGGGAAAGGAGATGGGCAGGGCCTGAAAGAGCTACTTTCTCAGTCTTATCTCTAGTGAAAGATCGGGATGACAAAGAAGCACCGGACTCTGATGCAGAGGGCTACGTGGAGGGCTTAGACGACGAGGAGGAAGAGGAAGACGGTATGTGGATTTGTGCTACTCGGTGTATTGAAGTTGAAAGATTGATACGCTGCCCGTGGTATGTTTTGCTTCCAGTTCCAACTTGCTGGCAGGAGAAGGGTGTTTTCAGCAGCTCCTTCCAACTGATGGAAGTATCTCAGTGTCCTCTGAAGGAGCAAAGGGAAGGGAGATGGGCAGGGCCTGAAAGAGCTACTCAGTCTTACCTCTAGTGAAAGGGTGATAGAAGAAAGGGCCCAGAAGGAGGAGTAAGGCACTGAAAGAGTTCGGGGAGCAGTAAACTCCAGGGGATGAGGGTATAAGGCAGAAATGGGTAGGAAAGGATGGTGTGCATACACTGCAGTTTTCCAGGAACAATACGCTCAGGGAAGTGTGAGCAGTTGTGTAGAGCCTGATGGAGAGGGGTAGAGTGGAGAACCAGACTAGGCATGAGAAAAAGGGCTGGGTCAAGGTATTCAGTGAAGGAGCCAAGGCATTAGTAGGAGTCTGGAGCTGCTCTGTGGGGGCAAAATGAGCTAGTTGAGATGAGGCAGAAGAGAGGAGAGTGTACATATTGAAGTCTGCCTGGGGCAGCTCTGTGAAAGGCACTAACAAAGGAGCAGCTTTATAGTGTTGGAAAACACATGGTGGGCCCCAGTGTGGTGCAGGTGCCATTGCACCTCCCCACAGACTGCCCTCGGAGGCACCATGTACCGGTCGGATGAGTTTCTGGCTGGGTTTGGGGAATTTGCTAGACTCTTCAAACCCAGCTGCACAGCAAAAGCAGAATAGCTGGACTTGCACTTTCCCCTCAAGTGCTGAGTGTGGGCTCTGGTGAGAGCAGCGAGTGCTGCAGCAGCGCCTGGCAGAGGCTGCCTTCAGCAGGGGCAGGCTCTCATCACAGCACAAGTCTGGGCCTGCATTCAGATGCATGAAAAAACTCTGAAACACCATTCCTGCAGCTTGGAAAACACTTTCTGGTTTGTTGTTTTGGTTTAATCTCTTTCCCCTTGTAAAGAGATTGCAAACCCAGACAATGGATGGTGTGTGACCCTTTTGCGCTGCTCTGGTGGTAGAAAGGCGAGGGGTGTCCCTTGGGGAGGGTTCCCAGTGCATGGTTGGCTTGTAAAGTTCTGCCTTATCCCTGGTGGGAGCAGATGGGCACTTACAGATGAAGAGCTGTAAATGTCCCACAGGCTCAGAAGTGCGTGTTAGAGGTGGGAACAGGAGCAGCTGAAGCAGAAGCAGTCCTGAGGTGCCATCACTTACTGTCAGGCTCCTGAGAGCCCTAAAGCAGCTCAGATTGTGGGTGCAGCTGCCACACTACCCTGTCACTAGGCTAAAGAGGCCAGGACCACGTTTAGCTCTGTCTAGCAGCTGGAGAGCTGCTTTAATTCTGTACTGCCCTTGAGCAGTGCTTTCAGTTTGCTCCCTGTGTCGACAGGAGGTCAGATCTCAGGTGGCAGTGTTGGGGGGGTGAGAAGTAAACTTTAAATGTCTGAGTGGTCGATCTTGTTTGACTATAGAAGAGGAGTATGACGATGACGCTCAGGTAGTAGAAGACGAAGAAGATGAGGAGGAAGAGGAGGAAGGAGAAGAGGAGGACGTGAGTGGAGAAGAGGAGGTAAGGATTTATGCAGTTAATAATGGGTGTGGAGTGAGTATGCTCTAACTGGGAATAGTTGAGTAAGAAATGGACCAAATATTGGAGGCTTTTGCTACTCGAAGGCTCTGTTTGCTTTTTCACTCCAGAAGCATGGCTGTGGGGGTGGCTTTGAGGCGTGCCTGTCTATGAGCCAGCTGCCATCTAGTGACCATTGACATGAAATCATCCTGTTTATTGAGCTGATGTCAAAAATACCATCAGGAACATCTGCAGGTCTGGTTTGTGGGGCCTTTGAAGGCTGGGGTTATAGTCCCTGGTCAGACAAGAGAGTAGTATGTGAGTTACTGACCCTAGGGTCTCAGAGCAAGGTTCCTTCTTGGGTGTATACCTTGGGATCCTTCAGGGTGCTTGAATTCTTTGTGTGGTCCAGCTTTTGTTTTTAAGGTGTGCTGAGCCAGTCACAGTCTGCTGAGACTTTGCTGTTAGCACAGCCATTGGGATGGGGCTGAAATTTGACTGTAGGTGGTTGTATTAGCTGTCCTGCAGCCAAACAGCCTTAGCTACTCGACTGCCACTCTGGGGTGGTTGAAAGCCTCTTCTCAAAACCAACAGCAGCTCCTCAGGCTCTGGAGACGTCTGGTTCTAACTTTGTCCCTGAGAACACGCACGTTCTCCTACAGACCAGTCATCAAACTCAGGACGTCAGAATAAAGTTTGCAGCTACATAGCAGCATATATATATACTTATAAAAGCATTTTCTTGCTGCAGATTTGAAGCTAGAGGTGGCTGTGAGGGTTGCTCTGATATTGTGCACTGAACCATCTGGAAGTGCATGGGAAGGGTCTGCCTTTTGTTCCGTTTCAGGTTAAGATACTTCAAGGACTTTCTCTCTGTTGCAGAGTGCTGTTGGATATTGCCAGATTGGGAAAGGACTTGCACCAAACCCAACTTTTTTAATCCTTCTTGTTCTTTCCAAATCCAGGAGGATGAAGAAGGCTACAACGATGGGGAGGTAGATGACGATGAAGATGAAGAAGAGCCCGGTATGGCAGCAGTTTTTACTTGAGATACAGTACTGGTTTAGAAAGCGAATTCCTATTTCCTGTGTTCCTGCTCTCTGGGAGCCAGCCAGCTGCCCCAGCAGGAGCCTGTTGAACTTGCTCAGTTCCTCAGCAGCGTGAGGGAGCTCTTGTCTAACTCCAGTTGTGTTTTGTTTTCTAGACGAAGAACGGGGACAGAAGAGAAAACGAGAACCCGAAGACGAAGGGGATGAAGATGACTAAACTGAATAACCTATTTTGACAATTTCCTATTGTGATTTGACTGTTTTTACCCTGTATTTCCCCCTCCCACACCCCCAACCTTTATTTTTTTCCTCCCCCCCTTTTCCCCCCCCCCCCTTTTTATTTTCTGATTGTAATGTTGCTGTGGGAACGAGAGGGAGCAGCAGACTGGGTGGGCAAGGGAATAAAATACTATTTTTACTGCCACTCCTCCTCCTCTTCATTTGAAACCCTTTTCTTTTTGTCCCTCTCTTAGTCCCAGTAACTGCAATAGTAAGTATAAACCAAGTGGTAATTTGTTTCTTATTGGAGTGGATAGTTTGAGATCCTGAAAAGAGGAAAAATTAAGTGGAAGATCAGTGGATGAGAACCCCAAATATACCTATTTGGCATAGCATTGGTTCGTTGGGATTTTTGCCACCGCTGCCAGTCACTAAATACATGGGAAGCCTATTTTTGGGGGATGCTGCAAATTGAGGCCCAGCATCATCCCCCCACAGCAACGGGGGTGAGAATGGCATCTGGATCAAGTGATTTCTTTGTTGCCTGTCCGTCAATGACTGCCATTTTCAGCCAACGCTTTCCCTGCTTTTGTAGGTACCTTTTCTTTTGCTGTTTGTAAATAGTGACCAAATGTTTTTTGTTGGGGTTTGGTTGGGGTTTTTTTTTTGGGGGGGGGGACATGGGGGGTGGTATTCCTTTGGATCTGGTTTGTGGGGTGAATTTGCAATCCCTCCTCTTCCTCCCTGCCCTGTGTGTTGTGTTTTCCTTTCTGTTTATTTGGGAGGGGGTTATTTTTCCTTTGGCTAGGGTATAGCCAAGACACTGAAAATGGCAGGCATTTAAATATATATATAAATATATATAAAAAGTGTTCCTAATTCCTGAGTTCCTAGTGAATTGAACTTGACAATTGTAATAAAACAAAATGTTTCAACCCTTTTCAATAAGGTGTGTACTATTTTGGTCTGTAATATAGAACACCTAGTCGATTTGAAGTGATGAGAAACTACTTCCACTTGTGCTATATACTTTGAGCCTTTTTACAAACCTGAAGCCAGGAGGCAGTTCAGCATGTAGGGTAGGAGGTTTCTTTTCATACACTCAAGCACGAGATACTAATACAAAGTTGTATTTTCTTACCTAGTGGAAGTCAGTCAAATGACTGAAAATGCCTAGTGAATGTACAGTTTTACTTTCATATCCCTCTTTAAAATAGCTTTAGAAGTGACTTGTATTTCCTAGTCAATATTTCATCTGTATAAATACATTTGCAACAGTTTTGGTTTATTTTTTTTCGGTTGGTTGTTTTTTTTTCCCAGAAGAGCCAAACTTTTGAGTTTTATGTCTGTTTGTCATTGACGAATTTCAATAAATCTTTTGATACAATTTCTCTGTGGCTTATTTGACTAAAATGGGCCACTGGGAAGGATTCACGTACCTTTTAACAAGGCCTTTACGAAGCTGTTCTGGTAAATTCCCTGATATTTTTAGTAGCTTGATGATATGTTTTGCTCCATGTAAACTCCTCTTGGCCATGGTTGGGTGAAGCCAAGGGCGAGGTTGTGGCTTTAATGCAAATAACTGTGTACCATTTTTGGTGCAGAACAGGGGTTTCTTCAGTGTTCTGGCATGATCGTTGCAGTTTAATGTGTTCGTGTCTCCTGTTTAATCCTGTCCCTGTCCATCCAGGCCCAGAGGAAAGGACTCTTGATTTCCTTCGCTGCATGAGGTCTGGGTTAGTGTGTCTGGGAGCTTCAGTTACCCGAGACAAGGGCTGTCAGCTGTGACCTGCCACCAGTGCAGAGCTGTCTCCATGTTTTCCTCTCTGTGGGTGAGCTGTGTATTAGAGGTGGGCAGCGTAGCAAGTAGCATGTTCTCTATACTGAAGTTTCTGTGCTGTGCAAGAGCATGGAAAGCTGTGGAGGATCATGCAGTTCTTCACTGGGTCTTGTGTGTGATGACAGGACAGGGGGGAATGGCTTTGAACTGACAGAGGGGAGGTTGAGATTGGATATTGGGAGAAAATTGTTCCCTGTGAGGGTGCTGAGGCGCTGGCACAGGGTGCCCAGAGAAGCTGTGGCTGCCCCATCCCTGGCAGTGTTGGACACAGGTGCATGGAGCAACCTGCTCTAGTGGAAGGTGTCCCTGCCCGTGGCAGGGGTTGGAGCTGGAGGAGCATTAAGGTCCCTTCCAACACAAACCATTCCAGGATTCTCCTGCAGAGCAAACAGCAGCCACCAACCCTGCGTAAGGCAGGGGCAGGGCCAGCAGCTCTCCATACAGCCCAGACAGAGCCCTGGTGTCACTAAGCCAGTTTAGCCTAAGACGCAGTTTGGCTTTATACAGGGAAACTCAGTTTCCTGGGAAATACACTGGGAAATGCACTTTCGAGATCTGTAGATCTTAGAAGGCATCAGCAGGGATAGGACCTGGCTTTTCCTGCGTGCTGAGCCTCTCCACATCCCGGAGACGTATCCATGCATGGTATTTACTGCTTGTGAAGCAGAGTCCTGTTCCCTGTTCAGTTCTGCTGGAGCACTAATCCTGGGTGATGAGACAGAGGAGAGGGGAGGCGGGTACCTGATGAACAGCAAGGGTTTGTCTCTGCGTGTGTTGGCAGACGGGGAAACTGAGTCACTTCGGCTACTGAAAACAAACAGGAGGTTTGCCCAATGTGGATCATGTCAGAGTTATCTCATGTTTTGTGGTGTGTAGGTACAGTCTTATGCTGAGAACCAAGGGCTTGTTTTCCTGAGTACTCTGTGCATACATAAGCTCTGGCTGAAGGTACTTGGCAACTCGCAGCGATGCTTAGCAACTTACCGACTCCTGGAAAAAACCCAAGCCCCGGTGTTTTATAACAGTTCAGCAGGAAAACACAGGTAGGAATACTGTCAGGAATGAGTAATGGGGGAGAGCAGCTCCTTCAGATGCCAGGTTTTGTGTCACTTTGCTCTTTCTGCTCCGTTTGCCTTTTAATCGTGCAGTGATTTGAGGAGCCCTGGTTGTGCTGCAGCCTAGGGCTGGCACAAGCTTGTTCGTGGGGTGCTTTGCTTTGTCTTGCTGTCCTCACCCTGCTCTAAAGCTCAGTGTGCCTCAAGTGCCCTGCTGGGGCTTTGCCTGTCCATGTGTGCAAGCTAAGACCAAGGTGCTCTCAGTCCCAGCTGTTACATGCCAAACTGAATGTATGGGCACTGCAAATCTACATAGTCTTAATAGCATAACGGCCTGGGTGTTTGCATTTTGGCACCTCAGGGATGGCTTCTCCTTGGTTGATTTGATGATGCTTTCTTGTACCTGAGCTGTTTGTGGTGCTTGCAGCAAGAGCTGGGATGCTGCCTGAGGTCAGGAAGGCTTCCTAAGCCCAAATCATTGTCAGCATTATTCTGTTATGCAGGAGGAGATGGCTGATGGCTCTGGTAAGCCAAGGCTGGGCTCTGCAGCAGGTTCTCAGCACTAGTTTAAATGGTATATCCTTAAAACTCAGGAATCTGTGATGGGAAAAGCTGTTCCTTCATCCTTTTGCCCAAGGGGGTGCCAGCTGGTTGTAACAACCAACCATCCATACCAAGAGTGGATTCCTTAGTGATAGAGGAGGGTCTCACCCTGCCCTGTGATGCTTTGGTGGATGTTAAATCGCTGCCCTGGTCCTCTGCAGGACAATCCCTGCTTCAAGCAAGAATCTCTGCCAGTTCTCTTTGAAGATACCTGATGTTTCAGTTAAGAGTGAATCGTCCCATGCTGAAATGCAGACATCTCTCATGGTTACAGACTTCACCCAAGGAATGAGGTGATTGAGGATTTTCAGTCCGCATTAAGGGAAGAAATGTCCTGCAGGGTACTTAATGAGGCCTGGTTAGTGATCCCACTGCATGGAGCTCATCCTGATGCTCAGCTTCCTGGAGGTCACATCAGCCTTAGTTACTGGAGTCAGTGTGCTGATACACCTGAGAGAAGGCCTGTGATGCTCCCCGGTGCCCAGAGAGGCCAGGGCAGCCAGCACTGTTCTCCCTCCATGTCCCAGCTTGCTGCTCTCTCCTGCTCATGCAGATAATTCCTCCCACCTCCATCTCGGAGCGGGGAAAGCTCTCCTCCTCCCTGCTGCAATGACAGCGCTTCCTGCAAGGGAAGCAGTGGCCCTGCACAGCCCCCAGCTTCGCTGGCAGCAGCCCTCATCCTCCTCGCAGGCAGCAGCAGTGCCCTCATTCACTGCAGGAATCACTGAGGGAGGATTAAAACACCTCTGAGCAGCTCCGGTGCCTAAAGGGGCTGCAGAAAACCTGGAGAGGGGCTTTGGACAAGGGATGTAGGGACTTAAAGAGAGGAATGGCTTTACCCTGCCAGAGGGGAGACTGAGATGAGCTCTTAGGCAGAAGCTCTTCCCTGTGAGGGTGCTGAGGCGCTGGCACAGGGTGCCCAGAGAAGCTGTGGCTGCCCCATCCCTGGCAGTGTTCAAGGCCAGGTTGGACACAGGGGCTTGGAGCTGCTCCAGTGGAAGGTGTCCCTGCCTGTAGCAGGGGTTGGAGCTGGAGGAGCTTTAAGGTCCCTTCAACCTAAAGTAATTTGGGATTCTGTGATTCTCACTTGTTCCAATAACGTCACCGTGTGACTTCTCTGCTGTCAGCTGGTTGCTGTCACTGCTGATGCCGCTCCTGCTGGGAGCCAATGAAAGCCAATGAAGAACTTTTTGGCAAGACTTGAGCTGTCTCCGGGGGTTTTATTTTCCCATTGCACTTGCCAAAGGTGTGCAGAGAAAGGAGGTGGCAGCAGAGGTAGCACCAGGCGAGCACTTCACCCTGGACATCCTTCCATGAGGAGCACCAGCGCTCCCCGCTCCAGCACCACAGCTTTGCTGTAAGTGCTTTATATCAGTGTGGTTTTCCAGTGCTGTTCAGGAAACACCAAGGGCCTGTGACACCGTGTTTCCCTGCTGAACCCTTATGGATGCTGTGGAACATCTGGAGCACCGCATTTGTCTGAAGGTATGTCCAAGCACTGTCATCAGGCAGGTAGGGTGATGGGGCACGTGGCACGTACCCAGTGCTCACCAAGACACAAATCCTTTCAGAGCTTCAGCTCCGTTTCTGCACCAAATTCCCCTTTTGGTGTTTAAAAGCCTCTGGGAAGGGATGGGAAGGTTGCTTGTGGAGATCTCGAATCCTGAGGATCCCCAGATCTTGGGGATTTAGGTCCAAAAGTAGCAGAATTCCTGCAGATGCACTAAGTTTGTAAAAACACTTAATGCTTTTTGCATGGAGGGTCCCTGAGTGTGTGCCTGGAGCCAAGTTCTGTGAGAGCAGAGCTCCCTTTGATGTTAAGTGTGTCAGAAAAAGGAGGAACCAGCATCACCCTCAGCAAACTGATGGGAGACTCCCATTTTCATGAAAACAACCCCATAGTGGCTTCTCCTCTGCATTTGGCCCATTTTAGGTTTCCAAAGCCCTGATTTTGTGTCTTCGTCTGCAGGTTCAGGGGTGTTTCCATCTGTTCAAGATGTTGGGAAGCAGAGAATTAACACTAATCCCACTGCTCGGAAGCGTACGAGGAGGCCGAGCCGCGAACAAAGCAGAACCCTCCAGGAAGCAGAAAGTAGGTCAGGTTGATGAGGATGAGCACAGAGGGACAGCAGGAATATGGAGGGGAAAAGCAGAGCAGGGGATGAATAACCCCATGGCTGGAAGGAGGAAGGGGCTGTTTGCTGCAGACAGCTGAGATCTTGAAGCCTCTTTCCTTTCCTTATCCCTGAAGATGCCCACTGGGATGGAGAGGTGGTTGCGGTTAGCGGCAGGACAGGAAGGGTGAGACCTCAGCCTGGGTTTGGATGGGAATGGCTTGGGAAATGCTGCAGGTAAATTGGATGTTTGTGGATTACTGAGGCTGGGTAAAGCTTCTGGTCCTGGGAAGCATGGGGGGCTCTGCGGGAGGAAGGGGAAGGGGGGAGGCTTGAACTAGAATGTCTGCAGGAAGGATAGGAGGGGAAAAGCAGGAGGTTACAGCCCTCTTGGTTTTATTTAGACCCTGGAAAAGTACCCAGGAGCATCTAAATACTCGCATCAGAACCTCAGGTTCATCAAGAGCGAAGGGCAGAGACATGGGGTAGGGCAGGAGCAGGTCTCAAGGTTCCCAAGTAGCCCAAAAGCTCCAGGATCAGGGGTGATGCAGTAGGTCGCTGCAGGGATGCAGGCCTGCACCCAGCTGATGGGGCCCTGTGCTGTGCTCAAGTCATAAGGTTGCAGCAGTGCAGGGAGATCAGGGCTAAAATCTGAGGTGTCTAGTGCCCCGAAAATGGGCTTTTCTGCTTTAAATAGCATCCAGATGGTGCAGGAGGAAACGCTGGGAAAACCAGGAGCAAGCGGAATGGTCCAAGAGGAGCAGTGGGAACCTGGGCCAGGGTTTTCCCTGGGAAGTGCCCCACTGATTTTGGACGAATCCCAAAGGTTTTGGCAGCCCCATGAGCGTGTTTTGCTGAGGCTCCCTGCACGCCGAAGCCCCCCAGCACCCACAGGACAGCATCCTACATCAACGCCCCAGGACATCCCCTTGCCCACAGCACCACCAGGTTTGTGCTGCCGTTTGCAGGGTTGGAACTGGCTCATTAATCATCCAGCTGTAATTGGGCTCATTTTGCATTGATTCAAGGGGCTTTGGAGGAATCTTGGCTCTTCCTTTGCAGGAGATAATGTAGAGCAGGAAGTCCCAACACACCTCTGTGACTGAGGCCATAAGACATCAATAACCTCAGCTGAGCCGCTGCTGCTCTGCACAAAGCAGCTGAGATGTGCTTCAGCAGTGGTTTCTCCTCCCACTTATGAGATGGGATAAAACCAGGAAACTCCAGACATGACACCGAGTAATAACACAGTCCTCAGTGCCTGAATAAAAGGGGAAATAAGGCTTAAAGCTCTATTTCCATCTGAGCAGCCCTTGTGCTGCCCTCTTGCTTGCTCTGCCAGCAGAACCACCTCAAATTTGGGGCCAGTCCATGCATAGGGGGGTGATAAGAAAGATGGGGACAGGCCAAGGGGAATGGCTTTAACCTGCCAGAGGGGAGACTGAGATGAGCCCTTGGGCAGAAGCTCTTCCCTGTGAGGGTGCTGAGGCGCTGGCACAGGGTGCCCAGAGAAGCTGTGGCTGCCCCATCCCTGGCAGTGCTCAAGGCCAGGTTGGACACAGGGGCTTGGAGCAAGCTGCTCCAGTGGAAGGTGTCCCTGCCCGTGGCAGCACCTCCTTCCCTGCACAATCAGTGCTTGTGCTCCTTGTGCCTCACCCCTAACCCCTGTGAAGCCCACAGCATCACCCCGAGCCTCCAGCCAGCATCTCTCCATGCTGCAGGGACCTCCCAGCCCAGGGAGGCTGCTGCAGCACGAGCAGAATCCACCTCTATGCGCACCCAAAAGTGCACTTTGAGGTCCCACCACCCTCTCTTGGTTGGGGGCCAGCCCTTGGCAAGGAAAGGAAGGAGCAGGCAAGGGTTTGGTATCTTGAAAACATTTTATTTCATCACTATTCCGTGGTAGCATAAATAATAGGCAATGACAGCACATGTAAAGAGGAGGGAGCAGTGGGTGCGGGCACAGGGTGAATTAATGGGGAGGAGAATCCATCGCACTGGTGGTGCTGGGCAGTTCAGCAACTTGGTTTAGTGAAAATATATATATATATATATAGGTAAACCAGCAGTATTTGGTGTCATTCCTGTGCTCATCCACAAAACACTGATTGTACAGGTGTGCTGAACCCCCCCCCCCCGCATGGCTCCGCACCACTGCGTCCATCCCTTGGGTACCATCACCCTCTGGGTGAGCTGGGTGACATCTGTCCCCCTCCCCATGGCGCTGGCAGTGGACAGGAGGACGATGAGTCCCTCTTTGCAGAGATAGAGGGAGCAAAACCCCTCTCCGTTTGGGAATCCAGCCTCTCGGGGGTAAGGACACAGTGCGTGTGCATGGATGCACGCACACATGCGGAGTGACTCCGTTCCCCAGGCTGTGACACTCACCGGTTGCTCCTGCCCAAGCCTGGCTGTGCCGGAGCTGTTCCACAGCCACTGCCATGGGAAGGGTCCCCGCATCCCACCCTGCGTTTACGACTGAAGCCCTTCCCACCCCCGTTCCAGTTCTGCACCCGCCCTCACATCTTTGCATAGGAAACACACGAACAAGCAACGAAGCTTCGCGCTCTCCCCGTGCCGGCTGATCCCGACGGAGGGGACACGGCTCCACTACTTACTCCAAGCTCATGGCTGGGGCTCGCGAGGACCCCCCGGCCGCCTCTCATGCAGTAGCTCTCGGTTAAAGCAGTTTTAGTGCTAGACAGGACTAGGAGGACGTTATTTCCAGTTAGCGAGCGGGCTCTTGGCAGGTCCCTTGGTTGTGGCTCATGTGGTGTGTGAGTGGATACAGTGAGAGTAAAGAGCGAGTATAAACAAAGACAGTTCGTTTAGAAAAGAGCCCTGCCAGTTAATTGTTCTTGGGGTTGTTCCGCAGGTTCTTGAGGGTCAGGTGGAGCTGCCGGACCTGGATGTCCTTCTGCGAGAGCTCTTCCTTCAGCCGCCGGATCTCGTCCTGCTGCCGGAAGAACATCCGGAGGAGCTGGAAGGGAATGGATGCAGCTGGAGGGACCGGCCCTGGGGCTTCACCCTCCTGACAGCCCCCCTGGAGCCGCCTCGCAACTCAGCTCCTTCGGCAATACAACTTGATCTGCTGCTTGCTCAGCTTTAATACATCACCCTCCGGCATCTGGATTCCCCACACATGCAATGTGCCAACTCAGCTCCAGCAAAACAGATTCCTTCCAGGACTTGATGCTTCCGCAGCGCCTCCGTATGTTGTTTCCAGAGGATTTTAAGTAAAAAAGAACTCATTTGGGAGCTTAATACCGCTCCTTTGGGTGCTCTGTGATGAATGTGAAGCTGGAGGCTTCAAGCCACAAGAGAACACAGTGCCCAGGTATTGCAGTTTGGGACCTGCAGAGTGGTGGCTTTCCAGGAAGCACATCCCCATCCCATCCGTGAGCATCCGCTGCTGTCCCCATCCCCATCCCATCCGTGAGCATCCTCTGCTGTCCCCATCCCCATCCCATCCATGAGCATCCGCTGCTGTCCCCATCCCTATCCCATCCATGAGCATCCGCTGCTGTCCCCATCCCCATCCCATCCATGAGCATCCGCTGCTGTCCCCATCCCTATCCCATCCATGAGCATCCGCTGCTGTCCTCATCCCCATCCCATCCGTGAGCATCTGCTGCTGTCCCCATCCCCATCCCATCCGCGAGCGTCCGCTGCTGTCCCCATCCCCATCCCATCCATGAGCATCCGCTGCTGTCCCCATCCCCATCCCACGCTGCCCTACCTCATTCTCTGTCCGTGGTGGCACGTTCTCCAGGAGGTCTATGCCATTAACAAGGACGCTCCTCTTCGCCTTCACCGGTGCCTTAAAGACAATTCTGGATGTCTTCTTGTAGCCCTCCTTCAGTGATATCAGGATGGGATCTGTGAGGAGCAGAGGGGGCAGAAGGAGGTCAGGGAGGGCCATGGTCCCATCCCGCATCCCTTGTCACCCCCCAGCACAGCATCCATGGCTTTACCTCGGTTGACCCCGCTGAGCCATTCATCCGGAGTGAGGGCTGGCTCCGTCCCTGGGGTCATGGGGTAGATGTCCTCTTGGTACGTCTCTGACTGCAAACGGGGAAAGAAAAGCCACCTCCTTTGTGACTGCTCAGCTTGAGCTGCACATCCTAATGTGCTGCACGTGGCTGTGCTTAATCCTCTCCACCCGGGGCAGCGGGAGGTGATGAACTGGGGTTTGCATCACTATTTTAGATGAGGAATGCCAGCAAATCTGGGATGGCAAACACCAAACCCTGCTCCAGCTCCAGCACTGGGACCAAACCCTGCTCCAGCTCCAGCGCTGGGACCAAACCCTGCTCCAGCTCCAGCGCTGGGACCAAACCCTGCTCCAGCTCCAGCGCTGGGACCAAACCCTGCTCCAGCTCCGAGATACTTTACCAGAAACATCCCCCAAGCCTCAGGTGAGACAAGCCCCTTGTTACCCTTCCCAATATGCCAAGCTGATTTTGGACAAAGCAACTGCAGCAAGGCCAGGAGCAACGCAGAGAGGAATTTTATAGGATCATGGAATGGTTTGGGTTGGAAGGGACCTTAAAGCTCCTCCAGTTCCAACCCCCTGTCATGGGCAGGGACACCTTCCACTAGAGCAGGGTGCTCCAAGCCCCACCCAACCCAGCCTTGAACATGGCCAGGGATGGGGATTTCCTAAAACCATTCCTACTGAGCCTTGAGTAACCCCCTTGGGAATCCCATCATAACCACAGGAGGTCTAAGGCCCAGCCACCAGACTGCTCAGTGAAGCAGCACAATGGGGTCATCCCCATGCCACCAACTTGCCCCTGACCCCCCAGAGGACTCACCCTCCTCGGCACGATCATGGAGATGGGCTCGATCAGCCCCTTGAGCGTGACGAGCTTGTAGAACCGGAAGACCTCGCAGGCCGACACGTCCAGCCCATACTTGGGCATCACCCCTGCGAGGAGGCACAGGCATGACCATGGGTGCTGCATGCTGGGACCCATCCGCTTCCCCAGCACCAAGCACCCCAAAACACCCTTCTTCTCCAGGTCTTCAATGAGTTAATCCCCGCTATCATCACATTGAGGACATGGAGCACAGACCTTGGTCACCCCAGGGACATTGGGAAAGGGATGAGCAGCTTTTATTGAGGACAAAGCACCTTTCATCAGCCACCTCTTGCACAGTCGGGACCAGCAGCTCCATCCTTACCCAGTCCTTTCTGCGGGGCCGGGGAGCGAAACTCCATGAGATAACTCAGGTAGGGCTTTTCCGAGCCGATCTCATAATAGCGAATGTTCCCATCACCCTGGAGCAGGGAAGAGGGATGGTTTGGAACACATGAGGTTGAATAAAGCCCGTGATAACAACCCCCATCCTTAGGGAAGTACAAGCTGGGGATGCTGCAGCCCTACATCACCCAGAGGGATGCATCACCGCCCATTCAACCGCAGTGGGCACCTCTCCAAACGAGGGTTTAGTGGCCAGAGAGCTGCATAACGCTTTGCTGGGGGCTCAGCACAGCCCTGCTCCATGGAGGGTTCTTCTCCCACCATGCTGGGGGGAGGCCCAGGAGATGCCACAGCAATGGGATGTGATGCGCAGCCTGTACCTTGCCAGCCAAGTACAGCATGTGAGTGTCAGCATCGTAGAATGGGAAGAGGAGCCCCGAGAGCCCATCGATCTCCTCCTCTATCAAGGGCATGGCCAGGTCTTCCTGCAGCAGAGGAAAAGCCCTTTATTGAGCGCCATGAACCGGTGCTGGGGCTGGGGGGGGGTCCTGGCACCCACCTGATCCCAGAGCGCGATCTGCCGCGTGTTCCAGCGCGACACCCCCGTGGTGAGCAGCCGCTTCGTGCTGCCCAGGAACACCACCCGGTTCACGCGGTGGTTCTTGCAGCTGGCCTCCTGCAACACAGCGGCGCCATCAGTGTGAGGTACGGAACCATGGCATGGTGTGGGTTGAAGGGACCTTAAAGCTCCTCCAGCTCCAACCCCTGCCACGGGCAGGGACACCTTCCACTGGAGCAGGGTGCTCCAAGGCCCTGTGTCCAACCTGGCCTTGAGCACTGCCAGGGATGGGGCAGCCACAGCTTCTCTGGGCACCCTGTGCCAGCGCCTCAGCACCCTCACAGGGAAGAGCTTCTGCCCCAGAGCTCATCTCAGTCTCCCCTCTGGCAGGTTAAAGCCATTCCCCTTGGCCTGTCCCTACAGGCCCTTGGCCAAAGCCCCTCTCCAGGGTTCCTGTTGGCCCTTTCAGGCACTTCCTGCGCCACCATCCCCTAATTTCTACCACTCTGCACAGTTCCTAAATCAATAAAAGCTTCCAGCTCCTGTGCTTGGGATGAGACCGGCTCCCCCCACAGCAGAGAGTTACCTGACCCATCCAAACATCACATCACGAGTACAGACAGATACTTTAACCCATTTCAGTGTGATTCCTCCCCGGGGTCCATCCCCCATCCATCCCATGCCTCTCACGTCACCCACCTGCAGGACCCTGCCGGAGCGCGGCTCCACCACCCGCAGCTTCTTGTCCTTGCAGGTGGTGGCCAGGAGGCTGCCGTCCGTGTTGAAGGACATGCAGAGGATGACGTCCTTGTGGCAGTCGATCATCTTCACCGGCTCCCCGACATCCAGGTTCCAGATGAGGACCTGTGGGAAGCGGGGACGTTATCCTTGTGTCTCTGCTCCTGGAGACCGCCCGACCCCTCCTGCAACCTCCGTGTCTGCTTTGGGCATCCTAATACCTCCTGTTGTGGCTGGAATTGCTCCATCATCACCCACAGAGCCCCTTCCCCTCCATCCAGGGCTGCCCTGAAGCTGCTGCTTGTGCTGCACCCTCAATGAGTTTGCCAGTGGCACTGAGCTGTGTGGTGCTGGACACACTGGAGGGAAGGATGGGATCCAGAGACCTTGGAGCAGCTCCAGTGCCTAAAGGGGCTACAAGAAACAAGGAGAGGGGCTTTGGACAAGGGCCTGTAGGGGCAGGACAAGGGGTCCTTGCTACAACCCTTATGATGGGGTACAAGAAGGCTCCCTTTGCTGCAGACACTGGGTCGTTTTATTCCAGCGAGCAGGATGCTGCTGCCTCCCATGCCACAAGAAGGGAAATCCTTTTTCAAGGGCAGCCCCGGCAGCAGGAATGGGGCTGGACAGGACTCACCTTATAGTCATAGCCAGCGCTGAAGAGGATGTTGTTGGTGGTTGGGTGCCACTCCACAAGGCCAACGCGCCGGCTGTGCCCATACAGCTCCAGCACGGCCTCTGTCATGTTCCTCTTCAGGCCGCCCTCGGGGATCTCCCAGATCCGCACCTACGGGATAGGATGGGATGAGTCAGGTACTGGGATGGGTTTGGGAGCCCCAGGATGACCCTGGCACCCGCCCAGAGGAGCTCTAAGCTGCTGCATCCCTGCAGTGCCCCAATAGCAGCAGCCTCATCCTGCACCCTAATGGGTGTCCTGAGGTTGATCTGGTCCCCCTGTGGTCTGTGAGACCCCTGTGATTTGGTCTTTCCCAGGGGGAGAGCACAGGGAGGGTGATAACTGCTCCGCAAGGACAAATAATGAATTAACAGCCTGGTATCCCATGGGAGAGCATCAGGAGAGGACCGATGCCTTTATCCAAACCGGTCTGAATGGATACAGATTTGATAGCGAGGGAATAATAACAGGAATAATGAGAGGAAGGGTTTAAAGCAGAGCAACAACCCGGGTGGCCCATGGGAGCGATCCCCTCCTGTGAGGCAGAATCTAACCACAGCCATTAATATAGAGCCATAAAATCCTCATCCTCCCCTTGGAGAGGATTAATCCATAGTGATGCCCCAGGGATGAGGCTGCACAGGTTGTCCTCTCCATGCAGGGCAGTATGGAGGGAAGCAGGAGCCTGGAGCAGGATGGGTTGGCAGCATCACTGTGCTCCCCCTGCAGTGGTGTCCCCAACCTGGGACCAACAGTGACAAAGAGCATCCAAACGCTCTGTTTCCTGCAGCTCAGCCTCCATGGGGACCTGAGCATCCTCCCTTTGACACTGTGTCCTGAACCTCCTTACACCTCCTGGGAGGGGGCAGGGAAAGCCCAGAGGTGCAGAACCTGCCCATGAGCAGCACCCTGGGCATGGGGTCACCCCAGGAGCCATGAGCCCCATTGAGGGGACCCCCACCACCATTGGACAGGGGAGCAATTAACTTAATTTCCCAGGTTTAATGATCCTCACAAAGTCTTCCCAGTGTTCTCCCTCCCTCCCAGCACTTCCTATTCCCCAGCGACTGAATCTGAAGGTTATGACTCAAACTGGGAGACAGCTCACCATGATTCATGGCCATGATCTGAATCTCTTTTCCCCACTCAATATCCTCCTTGACAAGCTTTCAGCTAATAATAAATGCCAATGCACTGAGGTGCAGGAGAGGATGAGACATCAGGAGGTAATACAGTGAAACACTAAGGATCAGGAGAGGCAGATTGGTAACTGGTTAAGAACTGGAGCACCCCAAACCCTGTCTTCTGCCGTGCAGAATGGGCAATGGTGTCTGATCTGCTTTGTACAAAGGCTTGCTTTCCTTTGTGATGCAGCCTTTGGGATGGACTTGTGTCCAGAAAACAAAGAGGATGCAAATAACTAACAGCTATATAAAGATGATCTGATTCATCATCCCCCAGCCTTCTGCTCCCATCACTCGATGGATCAGGCCACGAAAGCTGTCACAGCCCCTGTGGTCCATGAGGGCAAGAAGGATCAATACCAGCATTGCTGTTGGGCTTGGGGAAGATGAAGAGCCCTCGTTGTGCACAGCTCTGTGGCTTATTTGCATGGGGGACACAGAAAGAGCAGCACTGGGATGAGAGAAGTGATGCTGAGGACAAGCAAAGGAGCTGCCCCTGCACCATGATTGCACCTATTGCTCTGCAGCGATCTCTTATCCCTTCTCCACTCCAGAGGCGGTTGATCCATCCCCTACCCCCAGTGCCTAAGCTGTGTGTATTAAAGGCAGGAGGTGCATGGAGCATGGAGCTCACCGAGGTGTCTTCGGAGCATGACGCGATGATGTTCTCAATGAAGGGGTTCCACTTGATGTCCAGCACGTTGCCCTGGTGGCCACAGACTTTGGGGTAGTTCGGTTCGATCCGGCCTGTCTGTAAAAAGAGGAAAAGTAAGTGACAAATTTGGTCTTTTTAAGGCTGGAGCCTCGTTAGGGGAGCAAGGTCCGCAGCACATCCCGGGATGGGGGTTTTGGCTGGAGGAGACACCCAGCCAAGCCAGGGATTGGTTTTACCCTGTGAATATTCCATCTGAAACCATGGGCAAAAGGGCTGGAAGGGACTCGAGAGGCTCCAAACCACCTCTCAGGTCTCCAGGTAGATCAGCCATTGGGCCATGCATGAAGCATTTGGTACTTTCATCCCAAACTTTGGAAGCAGTGTTGAGCAAGGTATGCGTGTGTACTCTGCAGGACAAATCCCTAGAGGCTTTGGGATCAACAACCCTATTGTTTAATGATGCTAATGCCCAGCCATGACCCCACTTGACGGGATCCTTCCACACAGATGGAAATCCTTAGGGATGCTGCAGTCCTGACATCCCAGCAGAGCTCAGACCTGCAGAGCTCCATAGCAGGGAACAGTGCTCAGCCTCCCATCAAGGCTCCCATCCCCAGTGGGTTGCAGGGACCCTGCAGGGTCACCCCATCACCCTTCCCTTCCCGGTGCTGGCTCCATGCCGCAGCCTGGAGGTGGTGGCACGCTTGGAACGTGCAGGATAAGTAGGTCAGCCCGGCAGCCACTAAATATTTGATGGCCCTTCCAGCACTGACCTTCTACCGCATCAAGCTCCCGGCTCCGTTTAACATGAACAAAGCCGTGCTGCAGGTACCACGCTGCACCTTTACCATCCACAGCGAAGGGCAGCGGGCAGGAGGGCTCCAAGCAGCCGGATGAGGCCCAGGCGCTCCCCCTGCACCACTGCTGCTGGGGAGGTTGATTTGGATTAATCAGGGAGATGTGGCTGCTCATCGCTGCAGCGCTGCATAGAATCACAGAATGGGTTGGGTTGGAAGGGACCTTAAAGCTCATCCAGGTCCAACGTCCTGCAATGAGCAGGGACACCTTCATCCAGATCAGGTTGCTCAGAACCACCACATCAGCCTGGCTTAAATGTCTCCAGGGATGGGGCATCTAATGAATGCATGGTTGGTGGCAGCTCCAGTGAACTCGGAGCAGCGCGGGATGCAGGGGCAGAGCAGGGATGGAGATGCAGAAAACCATCACTCAAGGTTCTGAGCAGTACAGGCAAACACAAGCCTCCCCAAGCCTGTTTCATTGACTTAAAAGCACTTTCCATAAGCTTTATTATTAGAGCAAAAAGCCAGTTCTTGCTCAAATTGCTGCAACATCTCTAAGTCATCCCTTGGACACAACCCACATATATAAGATAAGAACGAGGCCGGCCTTAAAACACCCGGGACTGTTATATGGGTCATTTGTGATTGAGTTAAAGGGATAAAAATAGGTGCCTGCTCTTGCTGCCTTCAGGATGGGGGCAAAGGGACACCTCCAGCTCCATCACTGGTGGGGTACCAGGGTCATTGGCAGCCGTTCCCCTCTGCCCCTGGATGCACAGAACCATGGAATGGATATGTCCCCGCATAACACAAATCAACCGCTCCTCATTGCTCCAGCAAAGGGAGGGCTTTGAGGGGCTGAAGTTGCTGGAAGATTTGCTCCTTCCAGCCCATGCTATGGAATACATCGGAGCTGCTGGAGCCGGGCATGTTCTCACTGGAGGGATGGAATCTGGGTCACTGAGCTTCTCCTAGCCAGGGATCAGGGATCCACCGATTAGGATTCACCGTGGCTTAACGCACAGCTGCTGGCAAGGTCCTTCTAAGAGGGACTAAATGGGAAACTGCAGCATGAATCCCATATTCCCATGGGTTTTCCTTTTTATTTCCTTTATTTGGCTCCTTCTCCTCTTCCATTTGCCCTGGGCTAAGGCATAACCCACCCCTGCTCTTGCATTATCCCTTGCTGCAGCATCTCCTGCATCCTCACTGCATTCAACTTCATTTTAACCAGAACCCCACCAAACCCTCTTGATTTCCTGGTCAGGAACTATCCCTTGTAACCAAAGTGTGTTTTGTCCTCTTGAAAGCCTAATGAATTTTGACAAACCCCATCAAATCTGCTTGGCAAAGGGAATCACTCGGCTGGTTGCTCGGAATTAAAGTGATTGCACATTAACTTCTGCTGTTAAAGGGTCTGTCCGCCTGGAATTTACCAGCTGCTCTATGAATTCCTGCTCCAGACAGCGAGTTAATAATGTCATGCTAATGCAAATAGGAAAATAAGGGGAAAGCTGGATAATCGGAGCCGTTTGGGGAAGCGATGTCTGCTGGTGTACTTAACGTAATAACTGATCAAGCTGTGCTTTGCATCCCATTAGTTCACAGGAGGGATGCTGGAGGCAGAGCTTTGGCGTTGCTGCATGGGAATGCTGGGGTTAGGTATTGAGTGCTCTCAGTGGAAAGCATCATTTTCCTAAATCTTCCCCTCCATCCCTTTTGGAAAACTCAGTTTAGCGGAAAACTGACTTTTTGGGGGATGAAATCTGCTTTTTGGGCTCTGCATTGGGAAGGCTTCATTCGTATTTCAATGAAGGGTTTGTCTTCAGTGATTTCCTTTGTGTTACAGCCCAGGTACTCCCAGCGCTTGGTCAGGCCATGCTCCTCCTTGGATCTCGCTTTTCCAGGGGGTCGCTGGCTCCCAGCATGGAGATCTGTGTCCTGGGGGATCCCCGAGTTGCTGGGGCATTGCCCCAGTTTTGGTGTGACAGCATCTTCCCAAGGGGCTGCCTCTGCCTCTGAGTAAAAGGAAGCATTAAAATCCATGGGTGATGTGTGCTTTAATGTATTGCCCTTCCCACGGGATGCTCCAGGGTTTGCAGTGGTGATGGTGGAATCCAGGCAAAGAAAAGTCTCCTGGAGGGGACGAAGAGCTGAGGGGACTCAAGGGACCATCCCTATGGCCATAGCATCATCCAGAGCCACCGGCTGCCAGAGGCTTGGATCACCCTGGCAAAGCTGTCACAAAGTCACTTGGTTTTACCTCTAGAATCCCAAACTGATTTAAAATAGAGCCAGTAACAGCCAAATTTGGGGCTTTAACCAGGAAAATGCCCTCTTAGCTGCTCGATAGTGTCAGAAATGTGCACTTTGATCACTGCCGCTCATGTGGGGTGAAGCTGCCAGGTCAATGCAGGGAATAAAACACAGTGGCTGGCAGGAGGCAGGTGAGTACCAGGGCTGAGGTGGCAGCTCAGATCTGAGCCAGGCTGCTGCTGATGGGCACAGTCCTCACAGTTCGGGCTCTCTGAGCGAGCCAAAGGGATGCTGTCGGCAGCTGGGGGAGGAGGTGGGAGCAGGGTCCTGGCTCTTCATCCCTCCCTGCCCTGACACCCCTGAAACTGGCCCTGGTGGGGGTTCAATCACACCAATAGGTATCAGCCCCCGAAGGGAAGGTGAACCTGCAGCACACGGATGGGAACTGGTGTAACCTGCCCTAATTAGAAGGAGGCTCATGAGTTAGGAATGAGCCTTGTGTTCAGTGCCCATCACAGAGTGGCTGATGGGGATGCGATCCTGTGTCCCACGCAAGGCAATTAATGAGTGTGGGTAAGCGACCTGCTCTAGTGGAAGGTGTCCCTGCCCATGGCAGAGGGTTGGAACTGGATGCTCTTTAAGGTCCCTTCATCCCAAACCATTCCAGGATTCCATGTATTTCATAAAACCGGCTTTTCCCCAGCTTCCCTGGAAATCCAAACCCAGAACGCTTCCCAGCCCTTCTGTTTCCTACCCTCAAACCAGTTGCGCATGGAAAACTTGATGGAAACAATAGCAGTGTCCATCCAGCATCGATGCCAGCTCCTGTCTCGGGGTGAGGAACATCCCCAAGGAAGGAGCACCCACCACCAGCCCGGGGTCACCCTTCTCCACCCAGCAGCTTCCCCCAAATGCTCCCTAATCCCTTATTAGCTTTTAGAGGGATCAGGGAAGCGCTGCCTGAGCCGTAGGGGATTTAGAGGGTTTCCCAGGAAATCCTTGAGTACACACGAGTCTCCAGTGGCTGAGATTAAGAGTAAATACATTTACTGCTGTGTTTCTAAAGGTCTCTCCTATTCGAGAGCCAAAGGGGAGGAAGTTACACAGATTCCCCTGACCTGGGGCCGATCCCTGCATGGTTTCGGTACATGGGAAGGTCGGCGCAGGTTAACTGCTCCTCATTAGGAACCAAGCCACGTGGAACCACCAAAAACAACAGAGAAATGGGACAAACCCTTGGCAAGGACCCAGAAAACCCATTGCCATGGAGCAGAGCTGCTTGAGCATCTCCCCATGGAGTAGCAAGGCCCAGACCCCTGGGAAGGGGGAGCGAGCAGAGGGCTCCAGGCACATCTGGGCATCACATCTGCAACACAGATGTTGAAGCAAGGAGTGGTGAGAGCCCAAATGCAAGGGGAGGTGTTGCGCCAAGAGGCAGCACTCGCTGCCCTCATCACTCGTGCGGTTGTACACATAATTCCCCAAGGGAATTCCCAGGTGCAGGTGGAAGGGTGCTGCTATTGGATGGGTTTCTCTCCAACAACTGAATAAATATAGAGATGCCTCAAACCTTTTTCCACCCTCACTGCTCTTCCCTTGCATCCTCCCTTACGCCAGGATGCTCATCCAGCCTTCAGCACCGCAAACCACCAGATGGGAGCCATTCATGGCCAGCCAAAACTGAGGAGATTGGTCAATCCCACGTGTTCCCAGAGGGATCATGGGAGGGATGGAGCACACAACTGACCTGCCTGGAAGCTGGTCCAGGGATTCTCAATACTATAAATCCATTAAGAAACCCAACGCCAAAGAAATCCATGCATGCAGTGAACAACATTGTCCATTGAAACATCAATTCCAGGCATGGGAAAGGTCTGAGAGTGCTTCTGGGTCCTGCAGGGAGTAACCTGGTTGTCGTGGACACGCTGCCAAGCTTCCTGACTGCTCCTGTGAATGGGAACAGTGAGTAAAGCACGAAGCCAAGAGGCAGCTTCCTCATAAGCAAACTGGGAAAGCTGAGCTCAGGCTCTGGCACCTCTGAGAGAAGCAGAGATTCCACCTCCAGGAGAACAACACCAGGAGTGGGAGCAGCCTGGAGCACCTGGGAGATTCCAGCAGGGAAGGCGATGGGATGTGCTCTGTGCATCCTCCAGCACCGGCTAGAACAGGGCTTGTATTCCTTATAACCACTCCTGGCCATCCTCTCCATCATCCTCCACACCGTGAGCAAACATCACCAGCATCCCTGCCTCAGTTTCCCTGAGTGATGCTATCCCTGTCTCTGGCAAACTCATGTTCAGGGTTGCTTTGGGATAAACAGTCCCAGATTTACCACGTTAATCACCCTGAAATAATCACATCCACGTATAAACCTCATTACTCTTTTTGTCCTCCAGTAAAGCCATGGAAATCATAAAGCAGGGAAAGAAATCACCGTTGCTTCACGCTATTTTTGGTGAGACGAAGGTTTAAATCTCAGTTACTCCTTTTGTGTGGACAGAAACGGGGTTAAATTAAACAGAATTAGATGTGACCCCTCTCACCCCCGTTGCCTGTGCTGGGGGTCACCATCAGATGAGCTTCCCCAGCACGCAGAGCCCTCAAAGGCGATGCCCACAGCCTTTGGCAATGAAGTGGCGCAGATGAACCCCCCCAGCCTTGCTGCAGCATTCACCATAACGGCAGCAGCCAGGCTCAAGCTTGTTAACTACAGAGCCAAACGCCACCCAACGCCCCTGTTCTGTTGGATCTCGGGCACTGGGGATCAATCCCTGCCTCTCCGGGAACAACATGCCGCTTCTCCCCAGCGAGGACAGCCTTTAACCGGCAGAGGGGGCCGCGATTGCCGCTTGGGCTGCGCTCCATGGGCCCGGCAGAGCTTCCCCGGGCCCGACCCAAGGCTTTGCCGCAAACAGAGCAGCATTGATGGGGACAGGATCCCTGTTTCCCCTCCCAGGCTCCTGCTGGTCCAAGGACCCCCGTTTTCAAGCCCCGTTTCGTCCTCTGATGCATCACCAGCATTGAAACCTCACATTGATGCTTTTCGACTGATCCAGGGGCTTAAAACCAGCCGAATCCCGGGTTTGGGCTTCCCACAGCTGCTCTCCTGTTATCTCCTTGATAAACGCAAGGACATGGGATAATGGAGCAGCAATGCTGAAGTGTCAACTCTTTCTGTAAGCCCCGAGCCTCTTTATTTTCTGGGCAGCTCGAGCTTAAAGCAGACACCTCCTGCAGACTGAATTCAGATAAGAGAGAAATTCGCAGGGAAAAATAGGTAGCACAGAGCACGGGAGCCTCCTGCGTCCTCGGTTTGGAGACAGAAAAGCTCCAAGGACATGAGAATTGGTTCATTGTACAAAGAAATAGAGAGAAACCTGCGTTTTCCCTGCAGAAAACCTCCTGCCACAGAAGCAATGAGAGCAGATGTGTGATGAGTGTGTCTGCTCTCTGCCCAGCCTTGGCAAGGAGATGTCCCTATGGAGGGGACGTGCGCAGGGGTGCCATGGGTGATGCTGCGAGCACACAGGCAGAGCAGATGCCACCAGGACCTTGAGCCAAGCCGGAGCCAGGGCAGGATGCCCAGAGCACACATCCTGCTCCTCCTGCTCACCAGCTGCTGCCCTGGGGTTATTCATTGAATTCCTGCTTGGTTTGTGTTGGAAGGGATCTTAAAGCTCATCCAGTTCCAACCCCTGCCACGGCAGGAACACCTTCCACTGGAGCAGCTTGCTCCAAGCCCCTGTGTCCAACCTGGCCTTGAGCACTGCCAGGGATGGGGCAGCCACAGCTTCTCTGGGCACCCTGTGCCAGCGCCTCAGCACCCTCACAGGGAACAGCTTCTGCCTAAGAGCTCATCTCAGTCTCCCCTCTGGCAGGTTAAAGCCATTCCCCTGTCCTGTCCCTCCATCCCTTGTCCAAAGCCCCTCTCCAGGTTCCCTGGAGCCCCTTCAGGCACTGGAGCTGCTCTGAGGTCTCCCTTAAGGAGCCTTCTCTTCTCCAGGCTGCCCCAGCCCAGCTCTCTCAGCCTGGCTCCAGAGCAGAGCTGCTCCAGCCCTCGCAGCATCCCCGTGGCCTCCTCTGGCCTCTCTCCAACAGCTCCACGTCCCTCATGTGCTGTTGACCACAGAACTGCAGGGCTTTGGGGCCCTTGTGGGGATCAGCCACGGGTCTGTCACCTCCATGGGCCGCCCCTGCTCTGGGCAGCCTTGTACCAGCCCCTCTGCCTGCAGCGATGGGCATCAGTGTCCCATGCAGACACAGTGGGGCTCAGCCCCCTGCTTGCCCCCCAGGACTCCCCTGCTCACACCATAGCGCAGCCCTGCACTGGGGTGAGGAGCTTCCCGTGCCCAGCCCCACAAACAGCTCCCAACAAGCCACATCTACGATGTGAACAACAACCTTGGACTTCAGCTTCCTATGGGTAAACAGAGACTCCCCTTTCCTGCGCTGGCTTCCTTCAGGCATGCGGGCAGATAACATTGTGTCCCTGTGGAAAACAAGCTCCCTTCATCCCCGACAGAAACAAACCCCTCCTGCAGCAGTGTAGGTGATGCCAACCACCCTTTCCCTGCCTAAAGGAACCCTTACACCACCCCCAGCAAGCTGCATTGCAACCCGCTCCCCTTAAAGTAGCCCCCAGCATCCTCCCACAGCCCAGCACCGTTGAAATCAAGCTCATTTAAGCACACATAGCTGAGATGGATCCACAGATGGATGGAGCTTGCTCTTCCCCGGCTGTTTTGGCCAGCCCAGGGTCAGCCAAACCTGGTGCTGCCTGAGGCACCTGTGGGAATGCTTCATTTCTACCAAGAAAAGCCTGGAAATGCCATAAAATGCACCCTGGAGTGTTTGAAAGCTCAGAAGGAGGTGAAGGATCATCCCTGGGGCTTTGTGCTGCTGATGGGGATGCTGGATTTCAGTGCTGGCACTAAGGGATGTGCGAGATTGGACTTTGCTCAGCCTCTTGCTGACTCACAACACAGGGATACTTCTCCCTGCAGCTGAATTTGGGACCAAATCCTTCCGCTGCTTCAGTTTGGGAAGCAAATCCTCGTCTTCCCGAGCCTGAGCACAAGCTCTCCTTCGCCCCCTCTCCAGGCACATCTATAGCACAAAACCTTTGGGGAGAAGCGGGATCCCAGTGGCCAAAGCTCCAGCATGTGGGATCCCGCCCCAGCTCTGCAGCAGCACAGGGATGATGGACAGGCTCGGGAAGGATGGGGGAGCACAGAGCAGCCGTGCTCCACCTCTCCAACCTACTCAGCCTTGCAGAAGCGGTTACGCATCCCTTGACGGCTATGGGGGTACACGAGGCACCAGCCCCTCCGCTGTGCAGGCAGAGGAACATATGGCCCAGCGTATGCAAATGCTTTGTCACTTGAAGCAGAAAGCAGAGGGGTTTCTGGTGAGCATTTCTGAGCAGAACAGAGGGCAGACGTGGGGAGGGGGGGTGAGGAAAGGATGGCAGCAAATCAAAGCCTGAGTGGAGCTGCAGTATCTAGGTTACCTTCATTATGTTCAGCTAAATATGGATGCCAATTAATTAGAGGGCTGCTGATTTCCAAAGAAAATCAGTTTACTCTTAATGAGCTAATCAGAACCTATTTAAATATCAAATAAATAATGACATGATTAGTCTGTACAAAGGCGTGTGCGGGCCCTTGACACGGTCTGCTCCGGCTGGGATTTGGTGCACCATTGCCAGGATTTCCACAGCGATCCCTTGGGAACAGGATGCAAACAGCATCACTGCTCCCTCTGCTCTGATCCCATCGGGCCAGGGCTATGTTTGATAGGGTAAAAGGGTAATTTGCTGGCAACACCCAGTGATTAGCGCAGGATATAAGGCCAGGAGCAAGTGGTGCATGGATGCATCCTCCCGGTCCTGCTCCACGGTGTGAGGCTCCGGGTGCTCAGACAGCACTCCTGGTATTGTGAATGTTAATAAGAGTCAAGCTGTGCTCTGCAATTAAAACCCTGTTTATAATTTCTCCCATCTGTAGCTGATTCTACTTTAGGAATCAAGGAGGGATTCAGAAGAGATGTGAACATTACATGGGGAACATGTGTGCCGTGTCTTCAGGTCACACACGGTGACTGCATCCTTAAGGGGAGTGAGTGCAGCTCCTCCAATGTCAAAACGCCCCTAAGAATGGGGTCCCACATCCCCTCCTGCAGCCTACGGATCCCCCAGTGCCTGGGATGGATGCAGAGCCGGCTCGGAGCTGCTGGTCCATGCACCGGAACACCCATGGGACAGCATCAGTGTAACCCTGGTACCCAACGGCCGCGCTCAAGTTGTGTGAGCAGAGCAAAGCAAAGGTAATGCTTATTTCATGTTCAAGGTCGCTGCTGCCCGCCTGCATCTGCCAGGAGACCAAACGTGGTCCCATGGGGCAGCTTCTGAAGCATCAGCTGAATTTACAGGGGTTTAAGGTTGCATGAGCAAGAGATGTGTGGATTCACAGAGAGCTGGGGAAGCAGATGCATGAGTAAGGGCGTAAAGGATGTGCGCTGCAGACAGGACTTAGGGCAGACTGCAAACAGGGCTACATGCTGCTTCTGTGCAGCCCTTTAGATGGGTTCAGCTACAAACTGAAGCCCAGGGCCCTCTGCACAGCACATGGCTCCCGGGCATTGGTGATGGATCTTGACTATAGATCCTGTGTGAGGTGGCATCTGCTGCCGTGCACAGAGCAAAAGCCCTGGGGTTTTGCAACAGGAAACGAGGGTGTGCAGCCAAGATCTCCCTCTGAGCAGCAAATCTGAGGACTGAGGTTGTATAGACAAGCTCATATAAAGGGCAAGGACCTGCTGGGCAGGACAGGGGGGTCCAGAGGACTCCCTGCTTTCTAGGAGCTGTGAAGTACCGGGGTCACAAACCCAAGTGGCATCTCCATAGGGTGGGGATGTGCCCAGCGTCTGCCCTGCCAGCACCACAGGGAGATGCCAGCAATGCTTTGAACAAAGGTTTCATTGTCTTCCCAAAGGAAAACCCAATCCATTAAAGCAGCTCTAAATCCTCCCTGCCCTGCACGAGGAAACCCCAGGAAAGGACATCCCGGGAAGTGCTCAAGGTTACACAGGGCTTGGAGCAAGCTGCTCTAGTGGAAGGAGTCCCTGCCCATGGCAGAGGTTGGAGCTGGAGGAGCTTTAAGATCCCTTCCAACACAAACCATTCCATGACTCCACGACAACAGAGACTTCAACTCATCCCACTGCAGGAGGGGATGCCTATGATGGATCCTGCATCCACACTTAAGGACCAGGAAGGAGTCGCCTGTGCCAGTCCCAGAGCCGTTACCTGCTCGATGGGGATGACGAGGAAGGAGCCGCCGCCGGCGCTCTCCGTCACGATGGCGAGGAAGCTGGCGTTGACGGCGCAGAAGTGGTTGTCGTGCACGTTCTTGGTGATGGGGACGCCATCGAAGCAGTGCTCCCGGCTCGCCACCTTCCCATAGACATTCCGGAACTTGGAGCTGCGGTACTGCGGGCGCCATGACATCTGCAGGGCAACACAGAGGGATCAGCGGCCCCGAATACCCCACACGGGCTCTTTCCCACTTGCTTTCCACTTCCCAACCTGTGCTGCGATAGGGCTTTTGCCTTTCAAGGCATGGCAGTAGCGGGGCAGCAAATAGAACACCCTTGATATCAATCTAAGGTGGCACAAGGTACCGCTCACAAAAGGCATTAAAAGGCTCTCTGCTGGTGCAAGATTTAAGCTGCTCTCCCTCGGAGCATGAGCTGTTATCTGGAACACGCAGCACCGCTGCTCCACGGGCATATGACAAATGCATTAAGGCTTTTAATGCGGTGACTTGGAAATGGATCGGTCTGGACCACATGAACGCAGGCAGTGGGGCAGAAGAAGAGCACTTAAGGCAGGGAGTGAGCAGCGCAGAGCTGGTCCAGGCTGTGCTCAGCTGTCTCAGCTCATTCCGTACAGGTTTTCCCACTTGGAATAATCAACAGCTTTGTAGGAGCACTTGCTCCTGCTGGCCAGATGCTGCCAGGTACTCATCAGCTCATCCTTGTGCAGCAGGGATCCCAGGGACCCCCCAGCTCATTCCAGTGGCCTAGGGATCCTATGGACCCATCAGCTGATCCCATGGATCCACAAGCTCATCTCTCTTCCCAGTGCATGTCCACACTGCAGGAATGAATGTGCTTTCTCTGCTCCTCACCACTTTGCTTTCCCTAAGTAAAAATATGGACTGTTTTTCCATTTCAGTCATCTTTGAGCATTCCTTATGGCAGCGCAAGTATCCATGATGAAATATATGGAGATTTAAGGCATTTCAAGCTCACAGGAGAGCGTAAGTGTTTAAGCCACCGTAAAGCCAAATGAGTGTTCAGCTCTATCCATACACATGGCAATTGCACACGTGAGGGCTCGTCACTGCTCGTGTCTTCATAACCAGCATCTATTGACAAGAGCATGTAAGTGTGCACTTCAGCACTGGAGCATCTCCCAGCCAGGGGCAACACCGGAGAAACGCTCCAGCGGCTGCTCTAATCCTGAAGAAATCCAATTCCCTGCTTCCCCCCCACCCCAACGCCATGGGAACATGGTTGGGAGCACCAAGAGTTTGACCTGCTCCAGTGGGAGGTCTCCCTGCCCATGGCAGGAGGGTGGAACTGGATGGGCTTTAAGGTCCCTTCATCCCAAACCTTTCCATGATTCTAAGCTCATCAGCTCAACCCACTGCTGGGGAGGCAAAAGGCAGAGCGAGGAGTAGCAGATGTTCGCCATCCCCAGGCTGCAAGGAGAAAGGACACAGATCCTTGAGGATTTAACCCAAAACTGGAGCAGAGACTTGCTTTTTTAAAGCTGGAGACGTTCCTGCTCTGCAAAAATGCAGCCTCGCATCCAGCAAAGCATTGGGGATCTTTGCCAAACCGACCCAAGCGCTCGGAGCCAGGCAGGGCAAGGGAAAACAGCGCGACCGCAGCCTGAGGAGCGCCCTTCGTGAGTCTCACTCTCGCATCTTCCTTCGTCTGAACAGTTTTCCTGTAGAAGTGTAACCTTTCACTGTGTTAATGCAGCACTAAAATGTATTTTGGTGGCTTTTTAAGCTCCTGATTTGCTCCATGATCCCGAGGCTTTGATTTTGCTCTTGTTTCTGCTGTCTGCGTCCCTCGGCTCCAGACCTACTGCAAAAAAAGCCCCATAATCTACCAAAAGGGCCTTTTCCCCTATTTTCCCCCCTCTAAACTTCTCGGATGCCTCGTAGCATCTCCCCACACAGGAGAAAACCCATGTGCCCCACTGCAGAAACCCCTCTGACTCTGGGTTAGCAGAAAAGGGGCTCCCAATAGTTTCTGCAGCCATAAATTCAACTTAACAAATCACTGCCAAGCAAAGCGCCAGCACAAATAAGCTCCAAGCAGCCCAGAGATGGGTTTTACCCTTAACGTGGGTCCCCACACGTGTGCGATGGATGCTCCCTGTTCCCTGTGGTCCCCAGCTACAAGGATGATGCTGCTCCAGCATCTTTTGCATCAGTTTTTCCCCACCCCTCCCTATTCTATTCCTTCTCCAAAGGCAGGGCCAGGCTCCACTCAGCCCCCGCCACGCCGGGAGGAAGGAATAAGCCCAAGTGCCTGTTTCACTGGAGAAATCCAGAGTTTCTTTCCCTTAACCTCAGCCAGTGTTTCCTGTATCACAGCCTCACATCATCCCACGGCCCCGGGGCTGAGGCAGCCTGGAAACAACGGCAAAATCCCTGCTCAGGGCTGCCCAGAGTCCACATTGTGCTGTGGGAGGCTTCCGGATGGGCCCCTTCCTGCAGACCCTTGGCTTTGGAAGCTGGATGAGGCCCCCCCGAGCCAGGAATAGATCTTGTGCCATATGGAGAGCCAGGGGGTTCCAGCCCCATCGGTATCAGGGAGCATCAGCTTTGGATGGGGAGGAGCAGGGAAATGCAGCTGATGGGACAGTTTCATGCTGATGGGGGATTTAAAGTGATTTACAGTCACAGCATAGGCATTGCCTACAAACAGAAACCTAGAAAGATGTTCTGACCAAAATAAACCCACCAGTTTCCCATCTGGATTCTCCCATTTGGATTCCTTCCACCGCATTATCCCATTTGGGTGTTGTCATAATTGATGCCTCAGTTCCAGATTGATGAAAACTTCGAGTTTCCAAGCAGATGCCAGCTCTGGTTTTCCACGTAACTGCGTTATTTATTCCTCCACTTATTTTTCCCCTCTATAAATACTTCAACCATCCCTTTGAAATCAGTGCTGCAGATAGGGACATCTCATGGAGCTTTGAAGCATCCAGGGGATGGTGGAAGGAGCAGGAGCCCTTTGGTTTCTGCTGGCAGCGCCACTGAGGACACCACAGCTCTACCCAGGAAGATTTCCCTGGCACCCAACTGCTCCCAAGGGATGCAGATAGAGCACAAGGCCCCCGAGCAACCTAAGGGATGCCAGGAAGAAGAAAACCAATGAAAACCCAACACGTAAATGGTGATGCGCAGCCCTTATGTGCCAATGTGGCAGCTGACAGGTTCCATGCAGGATGTCTGCCCAGCAGGATACACGGTTCCACAAGGAACCCCACTTTATGATGGAAAACTGTTGAAAACCAGGTGACTTTTCCAGCCAGGAGGATGGAAATCTCCTATCTCACAGCCTCTGCAACCCAGAGCAGCGGTGTAGTTTCAAATGGGAAATAGTTGTGCTATTTACTTATTTATTTTCCTTCCACCTACTCCTTTCCAGAATCCTTCACTCCCTGGGGTTTCCGGGCTCGGAGGAGGGGGAATGCTGGAGTTTGGAGCTGGACAAACATCCTATTTCCTGGGGAAGGCTTTTGAAGGCGAGGAGGGGATGGAGAGGAGGGGGGATGTGGGATGCTGTGGTGTGATGCAGCACAGAGCATTTTGCAGATGGTGCTGAGGAAATAGCCCCTTCCCCAAAGGAGTGAGACAAAGCAGGAGAGGAAAGGCTGCAAAAGACCCAGTCCCGGTTCCAGCCTGATCCCTCTGCCCTGAGCTTCCTCCCAGGGGCACGGTGATGGTGCTGCGGGCTTTGGATGGGTTTTGCATGTGGAGGTTGAAGCACCCCGTGTCCCGCAGGGTGTGGGGACATTGGCTATGACCCGGCTGTGGTGGCACTGGTGTGCTCAAGGGGATGGGACCTTCCCCAAAGCTTCAAGAGAGACTTAAAGAGGGGAATGGCTTTAACCTGCCAGAGGGGAGACTGAGATGAGCTCTTGGGCAGAAGCTCTTCCCTGTGAGGGTGCTGAGGCGCTGGCACAGGGTGCCCAGAGAAGCTGTGGCTGCCCCATCCCTGGCAGTGTTCAAGGCCAGGTTGGACACAGGGGCTTGGAGCACCCTGCTCCAGTGGAAGGTGTCCCTGCCCATGGCAGGGGTTGGAGCTGGAGGAGCTTTAAGGCCTCTTCCAACCCGACCCAGTCTGGGACTATGACTGCATTGCTGTCTGCACCTTGAGTTCAAACCCTTGCATTTCAGCACCCATGGAGACGAGCAGCATTTCAAACTCTTGGTTGGGTTTTCCCCCCAAATTTCTTTACCTTTTCCTTCTCACTCACAACTTATTTGACTTAAATGCTGCAAAACTCTGTTTGTTCAGAACTCATCGATCCCATTGCAGATCATCCCCCTCTGCGACCACCCTTTGCTATGCTCTAGAACAGAGAGATGGGGAAAGGAAACGGGGTGAGTTCAGGGAGGATGGGGGATGCTGGAAGCTCATTTTAGCTCCTGTGTAACTCCTGGCCTGGTGCACGTGCACAAAGCCACAGACGCTCCTGGAGCAACGGCTCAGATCGAGCTGCTTTTATGAAGGGCCCGGCTCCTGTGCCGCATGCAGCAGCTTTGGAAGCTGTTATCCCGAGCCTTTGCAATCCTTCAATATGCAGTTCCTATGAAACTCGCGTTCTGAGTAATTCCCCACATTCTCCTGATGCTAACGGGTGGTTTTGTTTTTCCATCACCTCACCCTCCACGGCTCAGAGGCATTAAAAGGAATACTATTGATTTATTGGAGTAATTTCCATCCATCTCCGGATTCGGACCCATGTGCCACCACTTCCAGGGTCCGCTCTAGTTCTGCGTTATTCTTGGACTCTGTTTTTTCCTTCCATTACAAAACTCCTCCTTTGTTTTGAGCAGAAATTACGCGAAAACCGAGAATACCATAGAGCACTTTGAAGTGAGGCAATAAAATGAATCACAGCATCCAGCATCGCCATCAGCCTCATGAAACAGGCAGCGAAATTCTCTGCTGTGCTCCGGTGGTTTTAGGCTCATTGCAATGTTTGGCTTATTGAAGTGCATGAGGGGAAGAGCGCATCCCCCAAACCGCAAGATGGAAGGAGGAAATCTCTTTGGCAACAAGTTGGAGCAGAAAGCTGCACGTTGGGAAGCCTTGAGCAGTGATACAGGCTGGTGCTGAGCATCTTCCCCCTTCCCTGCTCCCCTCAATAGCCCCTGGAGGGGAGGAGGAGGATGGGCAGCGCTGCCATCCCGCTCCTCCTCTCCAAACAAAAGAACAAAGCAGCTCATTGAGGTTTCAGAACGGGAGCACGGATATCTGCACCCGGGCTGGGGAACATCCTGCCCGCAGCTGGAATATTCCATTGAGGAGAAAGGCAGGGAAGGGTCTGTGTGTCATTCCTGAGCTGCTCCTCAAAACCAGAGGAAAACACAGACCTGGAGGTGGGAAACACGCCAGGAGCAGTATTACAGGTGAGGAGCCCCGGGTTTGCAGCTCTGGTGAAGCCTGTCGCCCTCCCTGCACCTCTGAAGGGTTGCATCAGTACCTTACTGTGTGCTCCGCTGCACAAGCAGATACAGGAGGAGATGGCCAGGAGCATGAGATGTAGGTCAGACAGCAAGAGATTTTCCATGCACACGCGGCTGGGTGAAGGTGGTGATACCAAGGAGCGGCTGCAGCCTCTCCCAGGCTGCTCCGTGCAGGAGGTTGCAGGGATCTGACTTGCCTCTTTTCCCCATCTATCCCAGGAGCTGCAATATTCCATCGTGTATCCCCGGGCTGACGCATGAGCAAGACCCAGGGGAGCTCCGAGGGATGAGGAGCAGAACGGCTCTGTGGCTGCAGAGGGGTCAGAGCTGCTCCACTGTGGGCAGCCTGTGAGAGGGAAATAAGCTTTGGAATGGGCCTTTCAGCCCCTCATTCAGTGTCGCAGCAGACAGCAGCTTCTGGAACAATTCCATTAACACAAACCCAAACAACTTCGTCTTTTGCAGGGTTTTCTCCAGGCTGGAGGCTTGGTACCCACACCCCATCAGCCGGGCACAGCAGACGCCATGGGGCAGGCAGCTCCAACCCAGCAGCACACACAAACCCCACGGGGACCAGCTCATCCCACATCCGCCAGGAACAGCTCTGCCATTCGCCTGGAATAAAAGGAACCGAGGAGCAAAAGAATCCAGCCCCAATTTGGAGGCTTTTCAGATGTGCTGGCAGCTCCAGGCTGTGCCTACCAGGAGCAGCGGGACACGGGGCTTGTCTCAATGTGGTCACTTGTAAATGCATCTTTTCAAGCCTCTGGACTCTTAGCAACAGCAGCCGGGAGGGAGAGCTTGTGCAAAGAGCCCCGAGCGCTGCAAGAGGCAGTTCCAGAGCTCTGTAATCCCTAACAATTCCTATATATAGCACCGGTTAATCTGCCTCAATCACAGGAGCTTGCAGAGGAATGAATTCCTGCTTTCACCTGTACAGAGCAGTGGTTTTGGGGGCTGGCAATAACCCCCAGCCCTGGGGCAGTGGGAGCCCTTCCTCTGTGCTGGAGAGGTGATGGGGGCTGTGGCACTTAGAGCAGCAATTTGGGCTACCACGATGGCATGTAGCCTCTCCTATGGCCTTGGAGAGGTTTTTAATGGGAAATCAGTGGTCTTTCGCTGTGGTTTAGATTAGATTTAGGGTAGATTTAGGTCAGATCTAAGGCAGAACTCCTCCCTGTGCGGGTGCTGAGGCACTGGCACAGGGTGCCCAGAGAGGCTGTGGCTGCCCCATCCCTGGCAGTGTTCAAGGCCAGGCTGGACACGGGCTTGGAGCAAGCTGCTCCAGTGGAAGGTGTCCCTGCCCGTGGCAGGGATTAAACCCCTTTCCCAAAGGATGCAATAAGTATTGACCGTGGACCTGAGGGGGAGCCCAGGTCCTGGCGCAGCCAGAAGCCTGTGAAGCACTGGGATGAACAGAGCCGTCCTCGTAGCCTAAATCTTGCAGGCAAACAGCAAAACGCCATTCCTGCAATCCCTGTATAGTGGAGGAGTCCCTCCAAAGCCACCTCCTGCCCCGACCTCATCCCCGCTCCCTTTGCTTGAGCAAAGCCAATATATTGGAGTCTCGGAGGGGAAGATGCACAAGCAGGAGCTGCGTCCTGCCCCGTCTCCTCTCAACACAGAGATGGGGTCTGCTCTGTGCATACCCGGCGTTAGCAAAGCCTGTACGGAGGAATTCTGCTGCTCCCTAAGGAAAAGCTTGAAATGAAACATCTATTTTTCGATAAGACACCCAGCATCGCCAAAATTAGTCATCAAATGCTTATTGTTCCGTGCACATTAGATTAGAGCCAAACAAATGCTGATTTTAATCTCCCCAGTACTCCAATGCTCTGATGCTTCTCAAGTCAACCTTGAAAACGGCTTTTGTTCACGTTAATGGCTTTCATGCTAACGAGGCTCGGTAAGATTTAACACTTAGGCACATCCCCTGCTTCATTATAATGACAATTCCACCACCGAGAGCAACACGTTCTCGCAGCGTGGAGGCACAATGCAGGCACCAAACCTGCCTGGAAGTCCCGATCCGGCGTTGCCGCAGCACCGATGCTTCGGCCGAGCATCTGGGTGCATTCGCAAGCCGAGATTGACTTAAAAGCAGCAGAAACAAGTGCCTGGTGTCAATTAAATGGTTTCTCCTTTGTGCCAAGGGACCTTCAGAGCAGCGGCAGCCGGTTGGGCTCTTGGCTTGCTTGGGCTGCTGTTTCTACGCATCTCTCTGTCCCTGCCTTATTAAGATGCCCTGTGCAGGACACTCACCAGGCTGCTGCGCCTGCCCCCCAGCACGCTAGGCTTGTGGAGGTCTCTCATTGACAGACAAGAGCTCTGTGCAGGGAGAGCAGAAACATTCAGTTCACCATCCCGGGAGGCCGAGGTAGAACACACAAACCCTTCATGGCTGTAATGTACATCAGGAGCCAAACCCACACTGGGATGCTCCCGGGTGATCCTGGCACGAGCTGGAGCATCGCTGGTGGCAGCCCATGAGGATGAGCCCCCCGAGCAGCAACCATCACACTGACCCTCATCTCCCTGCAGCTGCCAGCCCCGCTCAGGATGAACGTGCATCACCACCTGCTTTGTTAGAATCATGGAGTGGTTTGGGTTGAAGGGACCTTAAAGCTCCTCCAGCTCCAACCCCTTGGAGCAGGGTGCTCCAAGGCCCTGTGTCCAACCTGACCTTGAGCACTGCCAGGGATGGGGCAGCCACAGCTTCTCTGGGCACCCTGTGCCAGCGCCTCAGCACCCTCACAGGGAAGAGCTTCTGCCTAAGAGCTCATCTCAGTCTCCCCTCTGGCAGGTTAAAGCCATTCCCCTGTCCTGTCCCTACATCCCTTGTCCAAAGCCCCTCTCCAGGTTTCCTGCAGCCCCTTTAGGCACTGGAGCTGCCCTCAGGTCTCCCCTTCAGGAGCCTTCTCTTCCCCAGGCTGAAGCAGCCCAGCTCTCTCAGCCTATTGTTCTAGAGAACAAAGTAATAAGAAGTCATTTCAACACAATTGTTGCTCCTGAGAGCAAATGGAAGCACTTACCTACAGGGCACATTACCTGACTCATGCACAGTTAACATGCTCATTAACCTGTCCAAAAACCCCGGGACCAGCAGCAGGATGTAAAGCTACATCTATTCATGCACCTCTTCAGCCCCCTCTTCTCTCAGGGGGGAAAGATGAATCAGCCATGCAGGGGGAGAGTTCTCCTGCTCCCATCTCACCCCACTGGCTCTGGTTTCACCATCTCTCTGATGCTGGAGCATCTGTGTGTGTACCATGACGAGAGACCCCATGCCCCCATCCCCATCAGCCCTTTACACATACACAGCCCACAGAACAGTGGAGAGCCCTCCAGCCTGCTCTTGACAACACTCTGGAGACCCAAATCCTGCAGCAATCAGCAAAGTTCCTTGTTTTCTCCTTATTTATGGGCCTGGCTGATGGCACAAGCAGCTGGAGCAGCAGAGGGAAGCCGAGCGAATGGCTTCAGCTCTGCACCCACCACAGGAAACACCTTTTGGGCTCTAATAAACACCGGAATAAATGCTCTGAGTGGGGCCTCATAGAAAAGCATGATGCTATGAAACAGGCTCTCGTGTTCCCATCCGCTCTGGCCCCTTCACCCTGCCTGCTACAGCTGCGCAGCAGTGATGGGGATGAGGGTGCAGATGCATGGCAAAGCTAAAACCTCTGCTGTGGGGAAGCAGAGGTGCTGGGGGTGTTTCACAGGCAGCAGGGAATGCTGCCATCCCATCGGAGATGGCTTTACAAACACTAAGGATTAATCCCATTACCACGGACTATACAAAGGACAAAAGAGAGATGAACGTTTCCGAAGTGCTATCTGCCAGCTGAGTGTTTTCCAGCCTGGAAGGAAGTGACTGGGATTTCTCTGGAGTACAACTCTTCAATGCTGTCTTCTTTCTAGAGAGCCTCGATTGCCTGGGAAGAGCCTCTCCTCCTCCCAAACCGCTGGGAAACAAGCACCAAGCGAGGCCAGATGTCCCCTGGCCATGGGGCCAGGCTGTCCCCATGAGTCCCCATCCCTCTATGGCCACAGCGCTGCTTCCACTGTCCCCAGGCACTCCACATGGTCCCGCTGCTGTCAGGGACCGCTTGGGAATGATGCACAAAGCATCCCTGGCACCAGCATTTGTGGTACCAGCGGGGGCCCCATTTTGGACCATTTTCCCCCTTCTGGGGGAGGAAAACCAAACCTCTCCTGGGCCCGTGTGCTGAGAAGCAGCACAAATCTCACGCTCATCCATCAGCTCTGTAAACAAGCACAGTTTTCCTCCCACTCTCTTTCCCAACTCCTTCCCACCCCGCGAAGCCAGAGGAAACATCCTGATGGAGCACAAAGCATTTCTGGCCCCCGGCGCTGCCCTGGGTCACTGACCACAGGATTTCACTCTCCTCCCTCCTCCAGCTCCTTGGAATAATGTTTCCTTGAGTGCAAAACATCGCAGCTTTTCCTCAGCTTGGGAGTGTTTAAGGAAACTCTGAGGGGGGAAACCATTGCCTGTTCATGCGTTGGGATGAGCAGGTAACGGAGCCAGGAGCTCCTCCGTGAGCTTGGTTCGCATCCCATCACACACCATCAAGAAGACAGAGTCAAGAGACTTGGTTACAACAGGTGTTTCGCAGCCAGGATGCAGCAGTTTTAAGCAGAATAAGCAGAGCTGCTGTATAACAAGGGAAAGGGAGGATGCCCTCAATCCAACCCCTCTGGAAGTAACCGGCTTTTCAATTGTAAGGAAGTGAAAAGCCACACGGATGGGGATCGAAGGGCTGTGGATGGTAGGGAGAAGGGTGGCTGCTGGACCCTATGGTAAGAAACTGCTTGGGAAGATGCTATGGGGTGAAAAAATCTGGGCAAAAGGGAGTGCCGGGAGCATCACCATTCCTACTTTTGGGAGAGCCGGAAAACATCCTTACCAAGCCCCAGCTGGGACACAAACCAGTGCAACTCATTTATCCTGGCAAACAGGACCTCTGTAAAGCAGGGGGACAGTGCATGGAGCAGCTCTCCCTCGTTGTTTTCCACCCAAAACCTTCCCTGGAAACGAGCACCCCGGGTGCTCCTCATGCCATGGGGCAGCATCCCGCAGCCTGGCCTCTGGTTGTGCCTTTCCCATTGCAGCAATTCCCACAAGGAGCCGTTCGCTCCTGAACAGCTTACAAAACCACAGGGTGTTTTTTGGGAAGTTTATCCCAGTTGGGGGTAAAAGTTCTCCAAAACCGAAGGAATTAACAGGAAGAAAGAAGAAACAAACGCAACCTTCTGAAGGCTTCAGGCTTCAGAAACCCACTTCCTGCCAGCGCCAGGAGCTGCCAGAGCCTGGGTGCAGGAAGGTCACATCCACCACGGGATGCGGGAGGCACCGAGCCCCCATCACCGCCTGCCCAGTGCCCAACAGGGAGCTGCAGCCCGGACAAGCCCTTCCTCCTGCCCCAGCAACCAAGGAAGAGGGAAACCATCCCTACAAGTGAAACGGAGCCATGTTCTTCAGGCACAGGGAAGCTCATGGAGGAACAGTTGCGACATTCCTCCCCTGCTCTGGGATGCACCCACATTCCTCAAATCTCGCCTTTTCCCTATTTCCCCTTGGATTTTAGCACACGCTGCTCCAGAATTGGGTTTCTTTGCACTTTATATAATTCTAAGAGCAGTCAAAGTGACTCTGTTTGATGGAGATTCACTGTGAATCCCTTGGGAAGACACAGGAGCCACCTGAGCTCACACGGATGCTCACTGCACACCACAGCTCACCCGTGTTCACCCAAACACTATTTCTGTACATTCAGCTTTTTGGGTGCCTGCTGAAAGGACTCAGCATTTCCACAAGGGCTGAGTTTTCCATGGATCTGCTCTCAACTGATGTACAAAGCTTCACTGGGATACAGGGTTAAATTCTGGGAGCAGGAGAGCTGCTGCTGCACTCAAAGAATGCTTTTCAGGCCATACAACCGCCTGCTTCTGAATAGCCATAGGGGATGGCTGAGGGGCTGCTGAGCACGGTACCGCGTCCCTGGGCTGTTTCCATCCCTCTCCATGCCCACCGGGGTCCATCGGGATCCTCACCTGCCCTGCTCTGCTTCGCGGGCTGAGGTGCCTCCGGACACCCAGGAACGGACACGGATCAGAGAAACGTGGGCGCTCCTCAACCCTGGAACAAAGGGAAACCCTTTAGTTCAAACCGCACCGCTGCCGCCTGCCCCACTGGGCACGAAGCCTGAACCTCAGCGGCACCAAACGCACTGCAGGGATGCCGGGTGCCAACATGCACCGGGGCGCAGGCAGCTAATTCCTAATGATAGTAACATTCATTCCAGGCCCCCCACGGCGAAACTGCTGCTTCTCCCTGCTGAGAGGAGGGATTTCGTAGGGCTGAGCCATCCCTCATTCACCACTGGGGATATTGAGTCTCAAAGCAGCCAATGCAGAGGCTCTGGGTGCTGGCTGTTGGCATGGGATGGCTCCACCACGCCTGCAGCCACAGGTCCTGCAGCCATGGAATCTCCAAGCACCACCCCGGTGCTCTGGCATGGATGGGTGAGGATGTGGCCCCCGTCACTCCGGATCTCCCCCAGCCAGTGTGCCTTGGGGCAGGCATGGATGGTCCCGCGCACGGACAGAGAGGCCATTATTCCCTGGGGAATTTACAGCAGCTATTGTCCAGGCAGAGAGCAGGATGCTCAGGGCTGGGCTGTGCAAAGGGTCAGCAACGACTGCAAAGGGACCCTCTGTGCCTCGCGAACAGCTCAGGCTTCGGCACTCAGCACCCTACAACTCCAGGAACCAGCCTTTTAGGTCCTTCCTGTCACCAAACCCAAGCAGCATTCACTGTGACAGCGATGCCTGCGCTGGCACCTCCCCATCCGCAGTGCACATCCCCAGGCTGACCCTGGCCCCGATGGAGCTTTTTGTCTGGAATGTGGCTATTCCCAACTCTCTGGTGCAGGAGGTGGGTAAGGATTTTTCCATGAGGATTTTTCCCCACCAGCTTGTTGAGGGATTCACACAGCAGGTGGGAGAAACCACCGCTCTGAGAAGGGAAAATCCACATCCCATTAAGAAGACAGGGGCTGCAGTTGGCACCCGGGTGCTTGCAGGCACACATCCTATCCCTGTGCTGAGCAGGAGCAGGCGCTTCCTTGGCCGTGCTTCCATGAGAGCATGGAGAAACAGGTTGGAAACCCTCCTTTTTGGTGCAGAGGTGGCTGTCACCCTGCACTGCCCCGGTTTCCATCAGGCAGGGTCCCTGTTGTGCTCTCCAGCCACTTGCCATAGCAAGACCCCAACCTGGGCTCCGGTCTGAAGGATTTAGCCCTACTGAGCCCTATTTCCCTCCTGCCTTCAACTCAAGCACCATCTTGGCTGCTCCAGCACCGCCTCAGCACAGTTGTGCTCCCAAGGCTTTCCCCAGGGATGCTCAGGGCTCCGCAGAGCCGCAGCGAAGGGGCTTTGCCAACAGCTTTGCGATGAACAAAGGAGCGCGGGATTTCTGGGAGCCGAGCTTGGTGCTGCTCCCCTCCCGGCGCGGGAACGATGGGATTCATGGATTTGAGGGGGGCTCCAGCAGCTGGCTCCGTCACGTAGGCTTTGCCTGCTGCCAGGTTCGGGTAATTACACACTGAGTCGGGAGATGGGAATCCGGGATCCGATCCCTGCCGGAATGAATTGAACTATTCATCATTTGATAAAATTTCCATGAAAAGAAGGAGGAGAAGAGGGGGGCTGACCCTGCGCTGCGCTTGCAGGGTATGAATTACAGAGCCCGGCCAGCCTGCTGGCCACAGACAGGCGGTATTAAAGCGCCAGATTAATGCTGCATTGAATCCCAATTAAAACTCATTACAAAGCTGCGGGCTGGACAAGTTGCCTTTGATGAGAGCATTACTTCTTGAAACGGGAGCTTCCAGTTTTAGAGTCAAAGCAGCCCGTTATGCTCATTCCCAACCTCCAGAAATCCCTCCAAAGCTGAAGATCAGGGAACATCCACGCTGCTGGAGACAAGGGCACTTGTTCTGTGCTTCACGGGCAGTTCAGGGCCGAGCGCCTTGTTCCAGCCCGCTCCAGCTGGTCAGCAATGTGATCCCCTTGCCTCCTTCCAGCCGTGGCACCATTATGTGATTGCTGCCCATCACATGCTGCAAAGCAACTCCTCCAGGAGAGCCAGCATCCTCCCTACCTGCCTCCAATCATCCTCAGGAATCCGCTTTGCACCATGACTTATTTATGTCCGGGCAGCCCAAAGGAGGGAGGCTTTTCCAACTGCCACATCGCTGGAAGGACAGGGCTTTTGGAGCAGCAAGAGGCAGAAGAAGCCCCACTACTCCCATATCCACCTTCATTGCTGCCTCCATGTCCCGCTCCCACCAGGAAGAGCATCTGCCCTTGATCACAGCACTGTGCCAGCAGCTCGGCTCTGCATAGACCAAGGGTTAAAGGAGCCCTATTGTTCTGAACACCATGAGCAAAATCCCACGCAATAATAAACGTATTAATCTAGAGCTGTTAATGTAATAAATCTAATTTATTTTCTAGAGATGCTGGCTATCCGGCACCTAATCCATTACCTTGAGTTTTATTACTCTTATTTAGAGTCAGTTCTCAAGCATCAAAGCACCCAGAGTGCTTCATCAAATTCACTTTATCAAACCACCTAGAGAAGACTTCACCCCTTATTTCCTTGGGAATAACGTCAAGCTGAGCTTGCCTCACTGCTGCAAAGCCATTTCCCCTGATAACATGGCCCAGTGCCTCCAATCGAGCTTCCTATTGATTGAACCAGTATCAGCTTTTCCATGGGATCAGCATTTGCCCCAGACAATTTAAATCTGCCCTTCTCACCAAGGCAGAGGACACTGTGACTTGCCATTAGGAACATCATGGCATTGGAACCGCACCATCCCCATCAAGGGCCTCTGCAGTAACTGCTATTTTACCTGGGTTAGAGCATCATTTATTTGCTGTGAGCACGACAGGCCATGGTTACAATTTCCTCTCTGGCCTTTGGCTTCATCTGCTTGCTGAGCTATGAGGATGAGCTGTTATCTCGGCAGCGTGGCTTTAATGACTTAACACCAATTAATACATGGCAAAGCCAGAGGAGAGCACAGGATAATTCAGGCTAACGCACACCATGGGACCTCCGGGATGCATCCGCTTTTACACTGCATCTTCCACATAAACCCTCCAGTCATTGAAAACTCGATTCCCAAAATGAACACACCCCCAGGCCCCAGTAACGTGTGTTCATGGTTAACTCTATTTAGGGCTTTGGAAACTGCCTCTGGTGATGGGCGGGAGCTGGAAGCACCATCGATATCCCAAGGGACTTCTGCCATGCCTCTGCCTGCCAAAACACACGCGGCACAACCCATGCTTGGAGGTTCAATTTGTCAAGCTCCTCCCCGGCCACAGGATTCCCACTTGGGTATTCCCGAAGAGCCCGTTAGCCTTTGGATGGCAACTGAATGGGAAGAGCCTAGCGTGGGCTCTTTGCTCCCGCTTCTGTTCTCCATCCTGTGACTCACATCCCGAGCTCCCGCCTGGCTCCGTGCTCTTCCTGGGGAGGAGGAGCTCATCCGGGGTGAGGAATTGCTCACCCAGCCCTGCTAAGGCAGGGACCTGCCATGAGACCTGACCCGCCAGCACTGGTTGCTGTGGCTCTTGCAAGCAGACTGATTCAGCTCCATCACATTTGGGCTGGTTTGCTGCTTGCAAGCAACAGAGACCGAAGCTGAGCCCCAGGCCCTCGCAGGACCAGCGGCAGCAGGGATGAAGCTGCCCCTGATGCCTACAGCATCTTCTCAGCTGATACCTACACCACCACCTTGCTGGCTCATAATGCCATGCAACGCAACACCATGCCATGCCATGCCATGCAGTGCAACGCCATGCCATGCCATGATGCCAGGGAAGTGTTGCAGGGTTTGGGCAGCTCCCTGAGCACGAGGCGTGGGCTCTTCCTGCATTTCCATCAGCCTTTCTCCATCTATATATAACCCGTGTAAACTCTCCCGGGTAGCAAACTCCTCCAGCAGAGCGAGGTCTGGGATGCTGCCGCCGCTTGCATTTCCTCCTGTGGGAGGGAAGGGGGTGGCTTGGGACAGGGATGCAAACAGCTTGTTGCACATCCTGACAGCAGATATTCCTGCCCCCTTCTTCCCTTCCCCCCCCTCCAAGTGTTCCGTGCCTCCCCAGCTCTGCCTGGTGTCAGCACCCACGTTTCATTTTCAAACCAATTTTTCCCTAAGGATCAATTGCTCGGGAATACTGGTGAAGTCGGTGAAATCCTGCCTATGGCTCCTGTTTCCAGCATAGCCTGGGAAGCACCCGCAGCGTGGGAGCAGCTGCAGGAACGCTGTAGATGCCTCTCCCTGACACCACTGGGAGCTGTGGGCTGTGCTGGTTTTAGTTAGACACTTGCTGCTGGGCAGGATGCAGACCCCCACATTCCCCTTTGCCTGCCCCACGGTGGGAACACACACATGATTCCTGGTCCCCAAACACTCTTTTTCCCCCCAGCCTTGGGTCACTGGACCCTTCCCCTTTGCACTGAGTCCTGGCAGCCAAAAGCACAATGGAAAAGCATCTCCTTTCCCACAGGTGCTTGTGCCACGCTCTTCTTCCCGCACCACATCAGCCTGGGTACTATGGGAAGGACTAACAAGCGAAGGACACATTTACCACCTCCGTGCTGGGGTCCATGCCTTGGCTTGACTGGAAAGCTCCCACCACTGACGCTGTGGCAGGTCAGGAGCTGCTCTTGACATCAAGACATCACCAAGACAGTCCGTATTGCAGGAAATAAAGCCTATAGGGTGTATTAGAGCTTTACAGCTCTTGAGTAAAAGCCTGCTTTGTGCACATGGCATGGATCTTCCCATTTTGCACCCCCATTCCCTGAAATTTAACAGCAGGCTCCTTCCCCATCCTACGGAAGGTGCTTTCCCTTTGCCCTCCGGCCCTTTCTCAGCGTAGCTCTGAATAAATCTATTTGCACTCAGCAAAACTCCTGTGAATGAGCGCTAAATTAGCCAGCCTGGCTTCAAACCATGACACGTAGTTCTTGTAACCCAATTGACCTTTCAGGTCCCTTCATCCCTCTCTCCATCCCTCCTTCAGCACCCAGGCAAGCTGGAAACACACTTTGTCTTGAACACAGATGCTGTGGGACAACGTGATGCAGCACGGGGTGCTTGGAAACACACAGCAACAAATGCAAACGCTGGTGAGGGCCCAACAAAAACCCAGCAGGCAAAATGCAAGTTATTTGTTAAGGATAATGATGGGAAAGAGGGATTCCTCCCCTTCACTGGGGAGCCTGGGCATGCCCTCCAGGCTCTTTGGAGTGAGGAGGGCTCGGGTCAAGCAGGTCCAGCATGGACTGCTCTGCTCCCCACGGCTCCACGGCCCAGAGGCGGCCCCTTCCCTCTGGATGCTGCCATAACGTGCCATGTCACGCTAAGCCAGCTGAGTGCTCTGGACCACCCTGAATGCAGCATCCCCCTGGCACAACCTCGGCGCAGAGATTTGGGGGCCCAGCAGCTCCCCATCACCTCCCGCACCCATCAGCTCTGCTGGGGGGGGGGGGTTGCTCAGCCCCCCGCACCCCCAGATCCCCGCCCTCTGCTCCCAGGGTGCCCGTCCCCCCCTCCCCAGGCCAGCAGCCACCTGTAGAGGCCCAGGGTCTGGGCACCAGCGGTGCTGGCGGGCGGCCCCGAGTGGGGCCGGTCCGTGTTGGGGGGGGGGGCTCAGCTCACCCCGGCCCCCCCCGGGTTTAACCTCCAAGGGTTAAAAATGCAGCACAGCAGCGAGCGGGGGGGGGGGGGGGGGGGGGCCGGGCAGGAGGGAGAGGCAGGAAAACAATAAACCACGATGAGATAACATCATAAATCAGTGCAAACAAAAATAAATGGGCAATAAATAATAAGATAAATAATAATATAAAATAAAGACTGAAATAGTAAAAGTAAATATCATTAAATAATAGTAAAATAGAATAAAATAAATTAATAAAAATATAATAAAGAATAAAAATAAACCAATAGTAATAAAATATCAAAATAATAAAATAACGTAAAATTAAAATAAAATTGAAATTAAAAATAAAATAAAATAAAATAAAATAAAATAAAATAAAATAAAATAAAATAAAATAAAATGAAATAAAATGGAATTAAAAGGAACTGGCCCCGCTCCGCAACCCTGCGCGGCACCTTGCGGGCTGCTAGGACCTGGCAGTGGGTGTCAGGGCTCAGGGCCGCGCAGCACCGAGCCGGGCCGGCCGGTCCTTACCTTGGTGACAGTCATGCGGGAGGCGGCGGAGGGCTCGGGGAGCTCCGCGGGCGGCGGGAGATGCGCGGTGCGGGGGGAGGAGGAGGAGGGCGGGTATAGAACAACGAGGAAAAGGCGGCTCGGGAGCGGGAGCCGCTGCGCTGGGAGCGGGGGCGGGACACGGGCAGGGACCGGAGAGCGGAGCCCGAGGACCGGAGCCCGGCGCCGCCCGCCCGGGCGAGCAGCCGCAGCCGTCGGTGCTCGCGCGGCGGTGATGTCAGCCCGCGCGCCGTGACGGAGCTGCCTCCTCCCGCGGAGGGGGGAATGAGGAGGAGGAGGGGGGGGGAGCCGGGGCAGGCAGGGGACAGGCAAGGCGGGGGGGGGGGGGGGGGGGCACTTCCCGTTGTTTAACTCTTATCCAGCCCGAATTCCCGGATAATTCCCGTTCCCGCGGGCAGAGGCCGCGCAGGCACCTGCTGCCCCCCCTCGGCGATGCGCAGTGATGGGGGGGCAGTGGTGACCAGCGCGCACCCGCTGGGCGTGCGGCGGCTCTCCTATCGCCAAGGCGGTGTCGCTGGATGCGGGCTCCCGGCGCCGCGCAGAGGACGGGCTGCGGGGCGGCTGCAGCCGAGTCACCGGCTTCCTGCAGCGGGAGATGGGGATGTGCTGCAGGGTTCGCATCTTGCTGCCTGGTCCCTCGCGTAGTAGGGTGCTATAGCACCCATAAGGATCCTGTAGCATCCATTAGCATCCATAGGCATCCATTAGGGTCCTGTAGTATCCATTAGCATCCGTAAGCATCCATTAGGGTCCTGTAGCATCCATAAGCATCCATAAGCATCCATCCATGGGCTTGTTTCACTTCACATACAAGGTTATTTATATTTTTTTCCTTATTACAGACGGTGACAAGTGACACAAGAATTTTTCCTCAGATCTCATCTCAGTCTCCCCTCTGGCAGATTAAAGCCATTCCCCTGTCCTGTCCCTACACCCCCTGTCCGAAGCCCCTCTCCAGGTTTCCTGTAGCCCCTTTAGGCACTGGAGCTGCTCTAAGGTCCCCCCCTAAGGAGCCTTCTCTTCTCCAGGCTGAATCAGCCCAGTTCTCTCAGCCTGGCTCCAGAGTAGAGCAGTTCCAGCCCTCTCCATGTCTGTATCCATGGCCTCGCACCTTTCATGCCCTTGCTCCAGCCACAAACACAGGAATTCCCTCACGTTTTTCAAGGTCCTTATCGCTGAAGATGAGAGAAGCACTACTTGGAACAAGCAGTGGTTTAGCTCCTGTCTCCTGGTGACAGGGGAATGAAAGCAGCAGGATACAGCCCCGGCACAGAGCTCTCCAGCCATTACATGAGATATTGCACCCATTTATTGTATTGTTGCTGAATTAGGACTACTTGAGGCCAATTCCAAGTGCATTGCCAGGTCCCCTTAAAGAAAAGCACTCTGCCAATAAACAAAGGATTTCCTTCTCATAAGGGGATTATTGAGCCAAGAGTCTGATGAGAGATTAGTGCGTTTTATTCTAGTGCCATGGATCTGGTAACAGTGAACCAAGAGCTGTAACAAACTGCCCTTTCCTCTGATATTCCCCTAAACCCCAACACTGGTTTGGAAGCTCTGGGTGAGCTGGGCTGGAAACTGTGAGCAAGGTTAATGCAATTAATGTAGGGCTAATGACATCAGCCACCTCTAATTCCCGATCCACCCAGCGATGACCTCTTCCCAACAAAAAGCCCATTTTCCTGGGAGCTGGAGATGGAAGAGGAAGGCTCCATGGGGATGGAGGTGATGCTTAAAACTAAGCAGAGCTTGGGAAGTGACCAACATGGGATACTGAGGCTCGGATAAGCCAAAGTGGGAGAAACTGGGCTCTTGCAAAGCCTCAGAGGAGCCATCATGTCCTGGCTGCCACCTCTCATGCCATGGAAGCAGCAGAATTCGGAGCCTGCTGTCCATCCTGCACCCATCTGGAGCCACTGGGATTAATTAGCACCAATTAGCTTATTGAAACAACCGGCTTGGAGCAGTGAACCAGGACATCTGGGGAAGGTAGGGTGAGAAAGGGAAGGGTGATGGGTAGGCACGGGATCCCGCTGATGGATGGATGGAGGCTGCAGCCACTCGGCCTCTCCACATCCTGCTTCCCCAAACCCCAAATGCTGCTGCTGGGGGGAGGCCAGGAATGTTGGGAAAGGGCTGGGTCCCCCTCTGAGGTAGTAGATGGAGTGGGAAGAGCTGGGGGAGCTGGTGCAGCTAAGCTTTTGATAGGAGCAGGAATGATGCTGGCGGTGCTCAGCACTTGCTGGGAGCAGGAGGGATGCTGGGGCAGTTCAGCCATTGCTGGGTGGGAAGGGGGGGATTTGCAGCACCTCTGCATGAGTCCCAGAAGAAAGTGGCATTGATGGATGCATGGAGCACTGTGGAGAGCTGGAGGGGCCATAGATGTGCCCCATAGCCAGGAAAATACCACGGGCTCCTTGTTTCACCAGTGCAGCACAGCAATTCCAACCCCAAATTGTTCAGCTTTTGGCAGCCTGGAAAGCATTTTATTGTATTTTGGATCAATATTAAGCCAGTGATAGAGCTCAGGGCCTTTGCTACTGCGGTTTTGCTTTGAAGGTTTGTTGGGACTCGTTAATGCTCCAGACTCGACTTGGGGGGCCAAAGAGGTGGGTTTGTAGCCCTGCAATGACAGCACCCGCTCCCCTGCTGCAGCCCCTGGGAAAGGGAGATGCTCAGCACATGCAAAGAGTTGAAATCTCCTTCTGGCACTGGATCCAGCAGAGGAAATCAACATCAGGCACGCTGCATGGGGAGGATCACTTGGTCCTCATCCTCTCGGGAATGCGTCTCTGGTACCCCAGAAGGATGCCTATGGGATGGGCAACAGGAATACTCCTGCAGGGCAGGATCAGGCCACGCAGCCCCAACCCTGCCTGCTGCGAATAGCTGTGGATCAGAGCCCTTGCTGGAGGGAGCCGGGTTTCCCACCGGCACCATGGTCCTGGGTGATGGGGAGAGCGGAGCAGCAGCGGTGGGAGGGGACCTGGGTGGTTCAGGGCTCTGGGGTGTCTTGGGCTCCCTCTCCTGGTTCTGTGGAGGCAGAATTGCTGCGCGCATGAGGATGGGAAGCTCGCGAGCCTACGAGCGCACGCTGCGGGGACAGGGTGGAGGACGCCGGGGGACCCCAGGGACACTGGATGGGGGGAAGTGACAGTGAACCCCGCATTAGGCGGGTACAAGCCCATCACCATCACTGCAGCAAAGCGAACCCGGCAGAGGGATGCTCAGGGGGCTGAGCTGGGCTAATTAATAAGTGCCCCCCCAAACCAGGCTGGAGGGGGGGATCTGTGCCCTCACCTCCCGTCTCGTAGCATCTGCAGCCCAGGCACGAAGCAGGGCTGCGCTTCCGTCCTTCCCGCTCGTCTCACACCTCGGACTGCGCTCAAGTGACTGGCGCTGCTGAGCGGGAGGGAGGAGATGCTGCTGCCTCGGTGGATGCGAGGCATCGAGAGAACTGGAGCCTGCCTGGCTGTGCTGTGCTGCGGGCATGGGATGCGGGAAAAGCGCGGCTCGTAATGCCTATGACCAGGAGCTTTGGGATACGCAACTGCAGACACACGTCTGTCTTCAGAGTAATACACCACCGTGCTAAAGTGAAGCTCCTGAGCGAAATAGTGCTGGACACATCCTGAATTGTGAGTCTGGAGAGACTTCCCCAGCCCATCACTTGCTGCTGAGCCACGGCTATGGGGCAAGCTGAGCTGGTTATACCACGGATGTGTTTAGCCCTTCCCTTGATGAAACTCTTGGAAAGACACAACTCCATTGCACCAGGCAGCCTCCGGACATGTGAGGATAATAACGAAGCCACGCTGTAACACATAATTACTGTGTCACCAGAGAGCCCTGCCTATGAGATGATTCATGAATGGAGCTGGCCAAGTCGCTTGCTGCATGATGGCTTTGCTCTGGGGATGCAGGTCAGGCCCGTAATCTCCTTCACAAGACAGTTAGGAGATGGAACTTCTTGGTGCTTAGGGCTGGCTGGAGCGCTGTAGGGATGGACCATGATCAGTGTTCCCTTCAGATGTGGTGGACCTGGTGCTGCCACGAGCGGTTTGAACAAGCCTTCATATCCCCCAGGTCCATGCTTTTCCTCAGCAATGGCATCCCCTCCAAAATGAAGGCTGCGTGGTCCTCCCTTAGCAAATACTTCATTCTTAAGGAAAGATCCACTGCGCTGGTTCCTTGCTCCATCACAAAGGAGTTATAGCTCTCAGAGATGCTCCTATTGCTGGACTGGTGGAGCGGGGGGGCAAAGCTGAGCGCGCTGTTTGTGCTGGCTAAAATTACATTGAATAAATATAGCATTGATACTACCTCCAGACTGTGCATGGCAAATGGTCCTGGATTGTCCCCAGAGTTACTGCAGCTGTGAATTATATGGAGGTTCATGTTTGGATTCCATAGCAGATAATTTATAGAGAAGTCCAGGACGGGCTTTCATCTGCTTTGATGGAAGCTCATCTGGAATAACAATACGTGGTAGAACCTGGCACTTGGGCCGCACTAAAAACTGAAGCCCTTCTATTTGAAAGCAAGATGTTTCCATTTAAAACCACTGTTAGCAAGAACAAACATCTCTCTTACCGACTCCTTTCTCTTCCCCTCCTCTGGAGTCATCTGGTTTGGATTAGTCCTGGATAAGGTCCCATTTTTGCTCAGGGAAATAGGAGGGGAACTTGGAGCTATTTCCACTCATTTCAAGAATGAACTGAATGTGGTGCACAAATGAAAACGCGATGAGCTCCAGCAGGCGAAGGGAATCAAAGAGACATGGAAGCTCCTCCCAGTGGAAAATCACTCCTAATGGCACAGGAGATGGATGGTGGGAGCTCAGTTTCCCACCTCAAATCAGTGCCCTCTGTCCCCAGTTCCCAGATAACCACCAAACTAGTGGCAGTGACCCCTGGCAAGGGGGATGCTGTGGTTGAAGTGTGGGTTTGGGGGCAAACTCCACTTGGTTAGGCCAGCACCAGGGACTGGGGCTCCCAAACTGCCTTCCTGGCACCCCTCATCTTCTCATCCCAGTGGGAAATGGCTGTGTTCTCCAGCAAGGAGAAGGGAGCCTTCCTCATTCACGTTCCTAGCAAGGCTTCCAGCAGCCTGCACAAGCCGGCTGGGAGGAAACCCTCCTCTCACGAGTGGGAAAAGCTATTCCCAAGGAAAGCCAAGCCCAAGGGAGCCTCTCAACACCAGCGAGTTAAACCCAGCCCCTTCTTGTGGCTTGTTGTTTACATAGCGCCTGTTTATAGCCAGCTCCTGCCATAGCTGCTAATTTGATAGCATGTGATGGGGTGGAAACACTCTGCAGAAGATGACGGAGGGAAAAAGAGACGTCACGTCAGAGGCTGGAGCGGAGCAAGAGGCGAAGCAAAGTGAAGCTGGGGTTGAGAGATGCTTAGAGTTGGGGTTAATGTGTTTTGGGGATATAAATGTAGCACGTTGTTTCTAAGGATGTATGTATTCCCTTTGGGGTGCTCAGAGCTTGACCCTGCCTGTGCGTGCTCCTTCCATACATGCGGGTTGGTGGTGGCTGCAGCACTCGAGCATCGCGATTGGGATGTATCCGTGCCGCAAAGCCACCTCCTGCAGCACAACTTGTAGCAAGAGGAGAGCTACCTGCAGACAGCACAGCAAGGAGAGGATGGGCACGTCCTGCAAGCAAAGACCTCAAGGTCTCAGAGTGATTTGATGTGGGTCTGAGCTCCTGATGGCAGCAGAAGTAGGGATGTGCTTGAAGATAAGCACATGTCTGCGTGTCCTGCCTTGGGGTCACTCTCTGGAGGTGGGCCTGAAAGCATCTGAGCTCATTGCACAGCAGCCAAGGTGCGAGGTACCTGTAGAGGAGTCGCTCTTCTGTGTTTTCACCCTACCCAAAGACAACCATGGTTACTGAGCAGCCCATGGGGCCCTCCGAGCTCAGCTTCAGCACCCAGCACTGAAAACCTGCACCAGTGCCTCGGGAGGACAGATTCTGCCAGGAGCGAGGGGCTGATCTCCACCTCTGAACCTGTTTCACCCTGTTCCTGGCCTCACAAGGGGCTGCCATCCTCAGTGGCATTCCCCAGCCCAGCTCCTGGCACCAAGCTGGTGGCTCTGGCAATCACCATGCCCCATGATGAGTGCATGTGGCTTCAGGCTTCCCGTGCCCTGCACACCAGTAACACTGTGATCTGTGGGCTCTGGGCTAACTGGGGTGCAAAACACCCTGAGACCTTCCAGGGAGCTCATTTCCTAACCCTCATCTGCCTGGGTCCTCCTGTGAAGCACCAGGGCTCAGGCAGGCAGCTGAGATGGGGTTCCATTTAACTGGAGTCCAGACTTGAGGCTGCACCAAGTCCCATCTCCTGCTAGGGAAAAGCACACATTGGACTTGGAAACCCGGATGATACGGGGGCAGATCGGAAAGTGGCCTGTTTGGGAGCTCTCTTTGCAGCATGGAGGGCATGGAAACCAGACTCCGGTTTAAGCAGAGCATCCTGGCAAGCGTCCTGGGCTGTGGGAAGCCAGCCCGGGCAACGGAGGAAGGGTTTTCCATAGCTCGAGCTGTTGTTTGGTGAATGTGCTTGGCAGCTGCCTCCAACGTGCATTTTAAAGGCAAACCTGAAACCTGGCCCACTTGCTCTTGTTCCCCTTGCAGCACAAACACCCTCAAGTCTCCCTGGGCTCCGGGGAAGCTGCTGGGGGGGCTTGGTACCATCAGGGTGGGCAAAGTGACTAGGTCCTCTCCATCACTCCCACTGACCCACATGGGTGACTGCCAAGGATCCCCACAATGATCATATCCCCAGAAATGGGATCTGTTTCCCAACTGGAAGACCCCAGTACCCCAAACCTCTGCAACCCCCTCCCCATCTTCTGCTCCCACCCGGTTTGAGGTGGAGAAGGAAAGTGCTGAGATGAGAAATGAGCCCTGAGACAAACACTTCTCCAAGTGGCTTTTGTGTGTTGGGGCCCAAGCACTTCGTTTTGAGCTCTGATCCTGGACACATCACCACATTTTGGGGGTACAAGCCTGCAGCCCTGCAGCACCCATCAGGGACTAAGCCCAGGGTGCACAGCAGCATCCTTACAGGGCTGAAGCTGGGGTACCACAGCCTGTGGGGGTGCTGAGCTGGGAGCACTGCAGCGCTTTGGCGGTGATCCTACGACGCACTGCAGCGTCGAGGCTTGAAGCTGTGGCACAGTGCAGCATCTGGGGGTCTGAAACCTGGGTTCACCCCAGCATCTGGGGGAGCTGAGCCCACCACACGGGTAACCCCGCTGTCCCCGGCAGCCCCATAGCCTCGGTAGCTCCAGCAGCGCCGGTAGCGCCGGCTGCCGCGCTCGCCCTCTAGCGCCGTCAGCCCCCCCCCCGCCCGCGGCACGTTAGGGATGTCATTAACGTCCCTTCCAACCCAAACAGCCCCAGGATGCGATGGTTTTGATAAAGACGCAGATTTTCTCCCCATCATCACCTATTTGGGAAAATCCCGCAGGAGTCTGCGGGCTGCGCGGTGTAGTGCGGGCAATAGCAAAGATGATCCTGACCCACTGTGAGGGTGCTGAGGCGCTGGCAGAGGGTGCCCAGAGAAGCTGTGGCTGCCCCATCACTGACAGTGTTCAAGGCCAGGTTGGACACAGGGGCTTGGAGCAAGCTGCTCCAGTGGAAAGTGTCTCTGCCCATGGCAGGGGTTGGGACTGGATGGGCTTTAATGTCCCTTCAACCCAAACCAGGCTGGGATTCTGGGATTCTATGAAAAGCCAACCGAGCATCACCCATGATGATGGATAAAGGTCGTGCTGTTTTGATGTGGTCCAAATGCTGCTGGGCTTAGTGCGGTGAGACGTCACTGCAGCCCCTGCATGGGAAAGCCACAAAACACAACCATGGAACCGGGCTGATGGGTCCGTTTCCAGCAGCCAGCATCTCCATCAGCTCTGCTGTGCTTTACACGTGGAAGCCACTGACCCCAAGACTCAGTGCAATGGGAGCTGCCGGGGTGCTCGGCCATCTGCACCCTCCCGTGCCTCAGGTTACCCAGGCAGCACATGGAAGCTGCTGCCTTCCAAGCACTGATTCCAGCCAGGCACAGGGCTCCTGCAGTTCTCTGGGCATATTGGTCAGACAACGCCTCACCCCCCCAAACCAGACGTGTCTGATCACCATTGCTAACAGCCATGTGTACTTTCTAAGTGCTTACACTGCCTTTGTGCCCAGGAGGGACGGGTTTTCACCCTGCAGCTCCATGGCTGAGCTGAGGAGCGCAGGAGGGCAACTCTTGGCGTGTTCATGGAGCAAACACATCAGCTGTCTCCTGTCTTGCCGGTTTAAAGCTGCTGTTCAACCCTGTCATGGTGCCAGCAGCTCTCCCAGCCCACCCACATGAGCTGCACATGGTTTGCGTGGCTCCAGGTTGATTTTCCAGGGAATAGCAACAGGATGCTGTCAGAAATGTGGGGTTGGGGCAGATGGGGAAGGGCCCGCTTGTGTGGGGACTCACACAGCGCCTCTCACTGAGAAGAGGTCTCTGTCACTTTGTGCCAGGTTTGTCTCTCATTCTCCTTCCCTGCTTATTTTTGTCACCTCCTGCTATGGTTTCTGGTAGCAAAAGCCTGTGATTGCTCAGACTGGGAGGTCTCAGTTGGCTTTGCCAAAGCATGGGTGCTTCAACCCCTCTGCCCCTTATGTCCCCATTGCCAGCGCTGCTGAGGAGCACCCCAGCTGCAGCAGGAGTGTGCTGTCAGCTGAGAGCTGAAGGATCAATGAGCTCATTAGGCTGCAAGTGCTAATTAACAAGCAGCCTTTGCTTAAAAGGGCTGGGGCTGGCTCACAAGAGGTGTTTTGTTGGTGCTGTGAGGAGCTGGGGGGTCCTGAGCTGGTTTTGCTGCAGGTTTCTGTCCTGGAGGGGCACCAGAGCCTTTCTGTTTGGCTTTGCACTCAGGGGAAGGGTCTTCCCAGGCATGGTCCATATGTCTGTATGAAGGATGCTGTGTCAGAAGAGCTTCCCTTGCCCAGCTGTGCATGGTGAACCCTTGTGTGCTTGCAGGAGGCTCATCCCATTGGTAACACCTCCTGCTGTGTGCATCTGCTGGGAGAGTTGACCCAAGTGACAGTGAGTGAACAGCCCCCTGCTCCTCTGCCTGGGGTAAGTACTGGGGTCAGGGGCTGCTCAAGCATGGGGAAGGGAGGATGCTGTCCTGGTTGGTCTGTGCCTGTTAGCAAGGCTCACCTGTATCCCCAGCAAAGCCTGATGGACCTCACTGCATCCAAAATACGGGAGTCTGGGGCCTCTCCATGTGCTCTGTGCTGATAACCATGTTGTCCTTGAGGAGGCTGTGTCCTGGTTAAAGGGTCCTGCATGAGGATGTGAATCCTGAATCTGAAACAGCTTTGCTCCCCCAAGTAGTGCGTTAAATTGGAAGGAGGGGTAGTGACCATCCTGCCTGCCATACGCAGAGGGCCCTTAGGAATGAAAATGGGCTTTTAAGCTCAGTCCCATGCCATTCTTTGCAGTGGGGTCAGGAAAAGGCTGACTCAAAGCATTGACCACTGCCACCCTCACATGTTGTTCCCCCAGCCCTGAGCTAGGAGGGCTTTGCAAGGGACATAGAAGCATTGTGGGCATGAGAAAACGCTGTTGCCAGGTTAGGCAGGTTTACTTTTGGTGCTGAGGAGTCCATAGCACCCCCGAAATGCCAGAAATATCTATTTTGGGGGTGTTTCAGCTTTGCTTTATATTTCCCCTGCTCAGCCTCATGGTGAAAGGGGGGGTCTGGCTGCAAAAACAACCTGGGTACGCATAGGGCTGGATCAAAGGCATTTCCATTCAGTCCAGGCCCACTTAGCGCTTGGAAAGGTGATGAAAAGAGGCTGTGTGCATGTGTGTGAAAAATGCTATTAAAGATCCCTCTCCTATAAATCCCTGCAGCTGAACCGGGGGCTGGGACCGGCTGCCAAGTGCTGCAGGGGAGAAACCCGGCCGCTGGGCTGATGTTTCCAGCAGACCTGGGAGAGCGCAGCAGTGATTTAGAGCTCCCCTAAATGGTTTTCAGGTGCAGGTACATAGCGTAACACGGACTGTGGAGCTGAGTGAAAGGAATGGCTCTGCTTCCACAGAGGTATTAACAATACATCATACTTAAGGGTAATAGAGACTTGGCTATATAAAGCAAGATATTTTACATGATAGGAGTATGGAAAGAAAGGTTGAAGTAGTAGTTTTATAGTTGTGATGTCCTGTAATGATGGTTATAGCAGGGTTTGGGACTGGAGAGATCCAGGCTGGGTTTAGATCTGGGATACTCAGGTATCAGAGGTATCTGATGGATACAGGTCGTGCTGTTTCAATGTGGTCCAGATGCTGCTGGGCTTATTGTGGTGAGATGTCACTGTAGCCCCCGCATGGGCAGTTGGTCCCTGAGGTCTCACTGAGCTTGGAGCTAATGGGTGCCTTCTCCAGCAAGACCTGACTGGTCCCAGTAGAAGGGGGATGCTGGGAGAAGGTCCCTGGCTTTAACCCTCCCCTGCTTGTTGTGCAAGGGCTGCAGGATCAAACGGGGGCTGGATGGTGCCTTGGCCCCTTCCATCATGGGCATAGGAATGGGGTTGGGGCGAAGGCGCAGGAGCTTGCCATGTTTCTAATACAGCACTAACCTAGGAGGATCCTTGCATCTGTGGGTGTCCCACATACACAATAATCCCTAAAATCAATCTGAGCTTGCACCCAGGTTCCCTAATTCCCTATGGTCTCCCACCAGTACTCATGTAACTCCCAACACCCCTCTGATGCAATGGGGGGGGAAAGCACCCTTAAAGGCTTTGGCAAGTCCCTGCTCATTCCTAGAGGAGATGTCTGGAGCTTTGATGACATCATTTAAAGCTTCCCCCCTTCCTCAAACAATAAACAAGTACATTTGCCGTGGGGCTGGCTTTCCTGGCCCTGGCCACCTGCACGGCTGGCTGCCGCAAATGGAACACGTGTTTTCCCAGCAGTCTGGCCTGGAGGAAAACGTCTGCAGGATGACACATTCCTCCATTTACAGTCTGCAAATTAGCTGGGATTTTCTTCCCTAAAGTGCTCAATATGGTGGGGCTGCTTCTGGTGGCAAAGGGGTAGGAAGGAGCAGGGATGCGCTGCAGGGATGCGGAGGAGCAGGAGCAAGGAGAACTCTGCTTGACCATGGGTAGTGCTTGAGAGGGGATGGAAGCTGCCTTTGCTTATTCCATGCTCAATTAAAAAGGAAGGAAAGGGGATACTTGCGTGTTCTTGCGTCCAGCCAAGCTGGGTGGCTGAGCCGAGGGTCCCCCGTGGTGTGCGTCAGCCCATCCCAATGGAAAAGGCTGGGGTTTAACAGCGAACTGCATGGAAATAATTAAAGCCTCAGGTTTATGAGGTGCCTTCAAGCTTTTTAAATTTGCAGCTACCAAAAGATGTCGAGAGCTGAAAGAATGCAGTGTTTTTACCAAAAACAGCTGAAATGGGAAAGTCGGGATGTGCCGCAAGCAGCCGGCGGGGCTTTGCATTGGCAGAAGTGGATGTGGGCACTGATTCCTTGGGGTTTGAGGACTCTGCAGGATGAGATTTGCTGATAAATTATGAGCAACCCATTTTGATCTGAATCCCCAAGTTGTTTTTCGCATCAGACACCAATGTCACCCCATGTGGGATGAGCGGTGGGTGGCACTTGGCTGTGCATCCCTGTGGGTTTTGGTTCCATCCCAATGGCATTCTGACATCGAAAGAGATGCCTTTATACATAACACTTGACTCTATCACAAATATGGCATGCAGATGGTATAGCAAAACCTTTTCATCCATTGAAAGAAAGGTCTTAAAACCTGCTTCCTGGCAGATTCATTTGGTTTATGAAGGTGTTCATTTATTGCAGTGCTGCCTTTGGTATCTTTCATGAATGAAATAGCTTTTCAGTTCTCATTACTAGGAAAATAGAAAGCAGACAGCCTGTTTCCTTTACTTTCATTTCATTCTGATGCATGGGTTGCTTTAGGTCAGGATTTTATCAGTGATGAGGAGCATTACATGTGTCTGCTCTGAGGCCAGGCTCCCCTGCAGCATCCCTGGCCTGGGTCAGGGATGTCCCTGCTCTGGGACAGGCTTGTAGAGGACCAGTAGCAGGATGTCCTGGCTGCATCCCTTCCAACCCCAGCCATCTATGATAAACTCCCAGGAAGGTGGGCAGCCCTGGGGTTAATCCCTGCTCTGAGTGGGTACCAGCTTGCTGCAGTCGCTGACACATCCCTGGTGCGTGCTAGCAGGGATTTCTCTGTTCCTAATCTGTACCAGGCCCTAGGCGGGTTTGGGCAGCAAGACATCTTTTTCCTGTTACAAGCCAGGGCAGGTTCTTGCTGATGCTGCATTGCTCCCCATAGCCAGCATTTCTGTGACACTGACTCATCCCACTGGCTGAAATAGTGGCTTAGCCAGTTCCAGGAGCCCTGGCTGGGGATGGTGCCCAGAGTGTGGTCCCCACAATCATAGAACAGTGGAATGGTTTGGGTTGAAGGGACCCTAAAGCTGACCCAGCTCCAACCCCTGCCACAGGCAGGGACACCTTCCACTGGAGCAGCTTGCTCCAAGCCTCTGTGTCCAACCTGACCTTGAACACTGCCAGGGATGGGGCAGCCACAGCTTCTCTGGGCACCCTGGGCCAGCGCCTCAGCACCCTCATGGGGAAGAGCTTCTGCCCAGGAGTTCATGTCAGTCTCCCCTCTGGCAGGTTAAAGTCATTCCCCTTGGCCTGTCCCTACATCCCTTGTCCAAAGCCCTTCTCCAGGTTTCCTGCAGCCCCTTTAGGCACTGGAGCTGCTCTCAGGTCTCCCCTTAAGGAGCCTTCTCTTCTCCAGGCTGGACCATTCCTGATGTTTCTGGGATTTTTGCACAGATTTTGTAAAAACAGAGCCCAAATCCTGGCTTTCCCAGGGAGGAAACTAGTCTGGGAGATTTGGGAGGGGAAGAAACGGAAGGGAGTGCGAGTTTAGACCCCCGTGGCAGGGTGAAATCTTCTCTGCAGCCCCTCCAGCAAATGGGTGACTCTTCCTCCCTCCCATTTCATGGCAAAAGCCATGAAGGGAGCCAAAATCCAAGCAGAGAGGAACCTTGGCAATGCTGGTTAATGATTTCAAGCAAGTGATGGAGTTAAACCTTCAGCGAATTCCCAGACAGAAGCAGGAGAGAGCAGCTCCGATGCTCCTATGGTTTCAAAGCAATCTTGTCCTGAGATGTATCTGGAATGGTTTTATGGACTGGAGGGAAGCAAAAAAACCACCTGCTCATTGAGGTAATACATTCCTTGGCCTGGAATGTCGCATGTGTGGATGTCCAGGATCCATGAGGCACTGGTTTAGGCGGTGAGGCTGGTTCAATGAGCACCAGTCTGTCGGCTGCCACCTTAAGTGCTTTCCCATGTCCCTTTTTCCACCTCTCTTGGTTCCTTCAGTTGGATCCTTTGGAAGGTGTTTCCTGCTCTGCAGACGGTGCTGCACGGCTGGGCTATGGCCAGCCCTGCAGTCAGGGGATGGTGGAAAGCAGGGTCAGTGCTGTCTATAAAGAACTCTCTGTCTTTGTAATGTCTCCAACCTTTCTTTTTCTCTTTCCTGGAAGAAATACATGTGAGAACGTGCTGGCATTTGGCTTTGGAGCAAAGCCTCTGGTTTCAGTAACAAAGGGGTTGGAACTCGATGATCTTGAGGTCCTTTCCAGCCCTTACTATTCTGTGATTCTGTGATTCTCCTGGCTGAGCTTCACTTACAAACCCAGCCTTCGAGTTCTTCTTTGGCAGAAGCAGGGAACTTGGCACTTCCTCTGGTATCAAACCTAAACCAGTGCAGACAGAGCTGATGCCTTGAGGGTGATGCGTTTGCTCTGCCTTGCTCTGCTGTCCTCAACACCAACTGGATGCAGCTCCGCATGGCGTGGCCATGGCCAGCTTGTCATGTCCAAGGTCAGTGCGCGTCTCCTCTGCTCCCCTAGTTTAAGCTAATCACTGTTAAACCTCAGTGTTTTCAATGCATGGACAGAGTTTGCACTGTACAAGAGAGCATTTTGGGAACTGGAGATTCAATGCCATTCCCAGCTTCAGAGACAATGGACAAAGGGCTACTGAATGTGGCTGATCTTGTGCCTTCATGCTTGCAACTCAGGCTGGTAGAAAAGCTTTTGGCTTCCTGACAAACCAAAGGGGGTGCGAAGCCCTATGCAAACAGATTCACAAACGGAAAGCAAAAAGAAGATGCTTTAAAAGCCCTGAAGGTCCATGTGTGAAGGTGTTTGCTCTGTAACAGTAGTGGTGGGGAGGGAGAAGAGTGATTTGCCCTTTGGGAGAGCACACACTGGGGACATGAAGAGCATTGGGATGCTCTAGCAAGAAGCAAAGCCCCCTCCATTTGCCCCATTGCAGGGCAGCTGCTGCCAACCACCCCCCATCCTTCATCAGGAGATGCTTAAGTTAATGCAGATGATGGATCACAGGGCATCAGGGACCTGCTGTGGGTTTGGCAGAGGCAATATCCCAGGCTGCCACCTTGGCATGGGGATGTGGCTGGCTCCCAGGCATTGGTGTCAGCAAGGCAGGGAGCACTCAGCCAGTAATGGCCTTCCCAGAGCATGGACAGTGAGAGCCTGGAATGTGTTAAATCCATCTCCAGCTTCTAAAAATGGCTCATCCTCCCTTTTTTTAGAGGAGACTGTCTAGAAAATACCAGGGCCAAGTGCTCTTGGAATCAGGTGAATGGGAGCTAGAGCCTGGTTTTGCTGCCCGATGGCCTTTCTGGCTTGGAAAGACACTTGGGCTGCTTGGGGGACGTGCTCTGCAGAAGTATGAAGGTTTGTTATAGTGACCAGCTGTGTTCTGCAGTGGGCAATGTGATTATTGTCTGCAGGAATGACCAAAAATGTTCAATTCCTAACCTGCATCCAAAGGAGCACCAATTCCCAATGAAAGCAATGCGAGGGCTGGGGTCACCCCTTGCCGTGGGTCTGGATTGGGGTTGGAAGCTGGTGTGGAGGAGAGTGAGGAGAATCTGGTGGGATCATCTCTAACCTCAACAGACTTCAGATTGAGTTTGTATTTCCCTTTCTGAAGGTTCTGAATCCGTCCAGAGCTTGTGCTGGGAGAGGTGGGAATGCTGCTTCCCTTTAAGAAGGAAAACCTGCACTTTTGGTATCTGTGTAAAATCTCCCCTCCTTTTCCTTGACATTCCCTGAAGCACATTCCCCAAAACAACTGAGCTCTGCCAGAGCTGGCTGGGTGATGCTGTCCCTGCATATAGCCCATCAGATGGGGTTTACCTCCCACCCTGCCTGAATTAACATGATTCCCCCTTTGGTACAGCCAGTGAAGCATGAAACTGCGGATGCAAGTGATATCCCTTGTTTAATCCATGGTGGACCATAGGCGACCCAAGAGGATGCTGCATGGAAGATGTGTGGTGCATGGGAGGTAGATGATGCACAGGAGATGGATGCAGCACCCTTCTCCCAGCTGTGCCTCCTCATTTCACATGCAGGGAGGAAAGCAAGTCTGCAAAGCTCTTTTCCTCCCCCTTTGCAGAAGATTCTGTGCCCAGAGTTACTTTTACCGCTACATATTTTCCCCTCTAGGAGGTTCAGCGGCGTATGAGTCTAACTCTCCTCTGGTGCAGTGATTTATGGACTGCCAACTGCACGCAGCCAGTTTGGCATCTTCTCTGACAAGTCAAGGTTTAAATGGCTTTACCATTTGTGTCTAGGGCTTAGCTGTGTGTGTCACTCCGGTAGAATTAAACTGGAAAAGACACCTCCCAAACTTGAATTCATATTGCACAGGGGTTGCTCCAGACAGGGAGGAATTGCTGCGTGCAGGCAAGTGGAGAAGGCAGACCCCCGCAGCTTGGAGTAGGAGATAGCATAATATTCATAATAGATAGCTCAGGATAGTTAATACAAAAGACGGTGTTTTTCTGCAATGGGACATTTCCCAAGGGAAAGATTGCTTTGATCAGGGAGGTATTTAATTCCTTTTTCCTGGCTTGAGTGCTTGGGATGCAACGGCTTTCCCAGGGCCTCTGCAGGGTGATGCGCTGGGGATGCACAGTGATTTGGCCTATCCCTTATAGTGGGGAAAAACCTCAACTGTATGATTCTTGTTTGCTGTATATGTGGAAGAGATATGAGCCGGATCCAAGCTGTGGTACCTGGGAATTTGCCTAGACATCATACGCCATGGGTCAGGAAAAGAATCTGGACCACAGCTACTCAGCACAAGCTTCACCCCAAGGGATTCATCCTAATAGTTCATTCTCCAGGCTGAGTGGATGTTCGTTCATTCACAGTAAGAAATAAACAGGGAAAGACTAAATAGGGGGGGGAAATAATGCTGGCTAAGTAAACAGTGGAATTCCTCAGTAGCAAACACTGCTTTTATGGTTAGTGGTCCATAAATACCATGTTGGGAAAGCTGCTTGGATCATGAAGTCACCACCAGACACCTGGGGAGTTTTGGGTCCAGGGTCCTGAGTTTTTGGAGTCTCAGGTCATCTGTTGAGATGGGGTTGCTTATAGCTGGGCACTGATTGCGGGGACAAGAAATGCCTCCCAGGGAATGTCTTGGATACTGAATTTTGTGCCTATCTGTTGCAAAAAGAGGATTTTCAGGGGCTTTTCCCCCTCCCTCAGTCGCTGCGAGCCCTGGGGCAGCTATGGAAGCATTTGGCCTCAGCACAAGCTTGGTGGCATGGAAGAAGAGGAGAGAAGCACTTTGGCAAAGACTAATAAATATGGCTTATGCTAATTGAGTGCTGGGAGCTAAGGGCCAAAGTTCTTCCAAGCACAGCAGAGGTGCCAAGTCCCTGCTTTCCAGAGCTTAAATTACTTTCCTCTTCCCTAAGAAAGAAAGGGAAACCAATGGGGCTCTGCAGCATCACTTCACCGGAAGAGTTTCTCTTGGTTTAGTCTGTATTTTATCCCCTGTTGCTGCTTCTGGAGTTGGGAGTTGTTCACAGCTGCCTCCTCCTCAGTTTGCTTGCAGAACCATGTGGATGGGGTCTGTGCCTGCCTGGGATGGGGAGTGCAGGTGAAGGAACCCTGCAGCCAGTGTGGGATGCTGAGAGCAGGAACACCAAACTGCAGCAGCAAGGAGGCAGATGTTCAATATTAATCCTATAGCATAACTCAAGATCTTGGTACTCTCATGGGTGACACCCCTGTGGGTGCCCAGAGCCCTGGCTCAGCATCTTCTTTTCCTTACTCGGGCTCCAGTCTCCCTCTGCTCCCCTGGACCAGGCTGTATTCAGGGCCTGTAGGAGCAAGCTAATGGGGGAATGGCTTTAACGTGCCAGAGGGGAGACTGAGATGAGCTCTGAGGCAGAAGCTCTTCCCCGTGAGGGTGCTGAGGCGCTGGCACAGGGTGCCCAGAGAAGCTGTGGCTGCCCCATCCCTGGCAGTGTTCAAGGCCAGGTTGGACCCAGGGGCTTGGAGCAAGCTGCTCCAGTGGAAGGTGTCCCTGCCCATGGTAGCAGTTGGAATTGGATGGGCTTTGAGGTCCCTTCCAACCCAAACCATTCCATGGTTTTCTGTTTCTATGACATTGCTCTTGTCCCCAGGGTAGTGTGAATGATGGGGAGAACCGCAGGGCTTAGGAATAACCCTGGAGCATCCTCATGTCACTCCCTGCGGCACTGCTCTGGCAGGGCTGGGGAGGCTCTCGCTGTCTCAGTGTCATGCTCTGTGGAGCCGCAACGCTTCCTGGCTCCACACAAAGCTGCCGGGCTCTGGGCTCTCTATTGACATCAGCTTTTGTTTTGGACAACTGAGTCTCCAGAGCCCTGAGCTCAGCACGGCTGCTGATGGCCAGGCATGACCCCACCACGTGCTCTACTGGACCATGCTCTGAGCTGCCTCCATCACCCACGAGTGACAATGGCCTTGCCAGAGCTGCCTGTGGGTGTAATCCTGACCCCAGAGCCAGGTCTTGGGCAGCAGGGATGTGTAACCTCAGCATCCAACCTGCTCCCATCCATCCCCTGAAACTGGGGGAGAAGCATCCCAGAACCACCATCACCCCGGGGCTCCCAGTTAAACCCCCATCAGCCCTTCCTCTGTTTATATTGGTGGACTAGGGATTTTGTTTTCATTCCTGGCCTCTGTTTACATTCCTTGTATCCTAGCTCTAATTCTTCTGTAACTCCAAAAGCAATAGCATCCAATACATGACACCCTCTGAAAGGTCAGGCACGAGGAGGCATCTGCTGAAGGCTGGAAGAAATGACCACACATGGGAAAACCTACAGTAAACTGCTGGGATGACTTCAGGTATAGGGAAGGAAGGTCAGGCAGCTGGTGAGAGGGTAGCACAGGCTCATGGGGGTTTGGAGGTGTTGGGGTGAGAGTTTGAGCTGGGTCTTGGGGGAGACCTTATAATAACCTTAATATCTCAAGGGGCTGCAAGAGATATGGAGAAAGGCTTTGGATAAGGGTTGAAGGGATTGGAACTTGGTGAGCTTTAAGGTCTCTTCAGCCCAAGCCAGCTTGGGATGCTATGATTTGGATGCATGGATACAAGTAATGTCAGTTCTATTTCAGTGGTGCACAAAGGCTTGTCCGCTGCGCAGCTCGGGGTCACCCGCACACAAGCTGTTAAGGGCATGGTCAGTGCAGCGTTCTCCTCATCCAGATTTTATAAGCAGCCCATCCAAGGTTGTTAACTCAGGGAAGACATGAGATCTTCCCTTTGGGAATGGCTCAGGAACGGCTTGTGTAATTCCATGGCCAGATCCGCAGCCAGCTGAACTCACTGCCTGGGTTTGAAGCCCTCCTCGTCTGCTTTCTCCTTGCTTTTTACTGGCTTGTGCTGGCTTTTGAGGAAAATGCTGATGGTTGGGGAGGTAAAATCCTGCCCAGGGCTCAGGTGCAAGGTTCTACTCCTGGTTGTGCTCCTGCTTGAAGGGATGGGTAGTTTCAGCCTGGTGGTGCCTGGCTGCAGAGCGTGGATGATGTCCAATGTGCACAAGCCTTAGTTTGCACCTCGATACTTTCCTTGGAAACTGTCAGGTTTGCAGAGAAAACACGAGGGTTTCTTGGTCCCAAACTCCTGACATCCGAGCCATGAGTGGGAACTTTTCCTGGGAGCCAGACTTTTTTGGGATCGGAAGCTGAGGGCTGCCATTCCCCACAGAAAGCTGCTGCTTTGCTTCATTGTCAGGATAAAACTGTCTTGTTTCTCACTTTCTCCACTGATTCATTCCTGGCTCATGAAGGGCCCTGAGGGCTCAATGCCATCCTCATGGGGTTGGTTTTGCATGGTGGGATGAGCAGGTAACTGGTGGCAGTGAGTCCCGCAAGCACCTGCAGCACCCAGCATCCTGGCTCTGAGCATCCCCTACTCCTACATCCCCCAGGGTTTCCAACACAAGGAAAACCATCCCAAGGGCTCGCTGAGAGCCAGGCAGAGCTTGCAGTGAATCTTTTCCTACTGCCCTTCCAAGGCCCTGCATGGGGACCGGCTGTTTGTTTGCAGCCACTCCGGTCTCTATTGGAGATGGTTGGTGTGTGTCATTCCCATGAGGAAGCAGCATCGCCGCCCGGTCCTCATCCCCCAGGATGCTCATGTGTGAAACTGTTCCCCTTGCTGCTGCATCCATCGCTATCAGCAGGTGGGAGATAGTTCTTCATTTGGGTTATTTCCCCCTAACCCCTCCTCAGCTGCCCGAGTTTGTGTTTCACCCTATGGCAGCACATCAGGATCTTGCTGCTGCAGGCAGAGGTTTTTTGGGAAGCGCTGCCTGGATTGGCTGGAACAGCACTGCAACTGGAGCAGGATCCAAAAATGAAGTGGGAAGGCAGCTCTGAGTATGCATCCAGCTTTTTTTACAGCATTAACATCATATGATGAGTACATGATCTTCTATAGGCTTTTCAGCCACTAAAGAGCACCACTGCTGGCTCTTCTGCTGGCTGCCATGGGATGTCCCCATCCCAGCTTTTGCAAGGGGTTGAACTACTATTATTTCCATGGGTTTTGCTTTCCCATCCATCACTTCCACCAACAGCTGTTTACATTTTGGAAGTCTTACATCAATATTGGCACAGCATAACCCTGCTCCTTTGAACTCTTTGACATTTCTTGCTCGTGAAAAGAGGCTTGGCCACATTCAGATGGCCAAGGGCGAGCACTGATAACTTGGCAGAGGGTGATGCAGCCACATCAGTGCCTTAACCAGAGTTTAAACCAGTTCTGCAGCTCAGTCAGACAAGACCCCATTCCCCTGCTATCCCCAATAGGTCCAGTTCAGATTAAGGCTAAGCCCCCAGGGGTTTGCAAGCTGCTTGCAGACACCCAGCAGCAAGGAAGCAGAAGGGGTCTGATGGACATCACTCATGAACCCAGCACAGCTCTTGGGGATTTCTCCTTCTGCTTTGCTGCACAGGAGCTGTGGCGGGTGCAGAGGAGCCTCTTTAGTCCCTGGAAATCTGCCTTTCCACTGCTTTCCAGGTTGGGAAGTTTGAGGCAGCCGCTGCTGCTTGGTTTTCCATGGAGCTTTTTAACTGCTGAAATGTGCTTGTAAACCAGACTTGCTCTGTTTGGGGAGGAAAAGAGGACACGAGGTGCAGGAGCCTTTCCCTGGTGCTGCTTTCCCCATCTTTCCTCCAAATCCCTTCAAATCAGCTGGTTCCAGCAACCAGCTTCCAAACAACGCCTCCGGAAGCTGAAGCAAGGTGCAAACTGCAGGGTTATGTAGGCCTTCTGTGATTGCCTTTATTCCGTAAGGACCAGCTTGCCTTCCCACTGCATGGGAGAGTTTAGTTCCCAGCAAGGGATTTCCTCTCGCATGCCCTGTCTGTGGCCCTGGGCTGGGAGCAGGAGGAGCAACTTCTGCTCTGAGCATCCATGCCTCAGGAATCTCTCCCTCGGGGGTCTCCGGTTTAAATCTCATCCGAGCTTCCTGCCCCAGCTTCTCAACATCGCCTTTTTATTCCCTGAAACCTCCTTTTTCACTTGCACCATCCCAGAAATGCATCGTGTTCCTTCCAGCTGCTGCCCTCCCCTGAAGTTCTGCTGCTTGCTCCAGAGTTCTATAGGGGAAAACCAGCTGGGAATTGTAGTTGGGAACCAAAAGTATCTGTCAAGCAGCACTGCTGGTAGAGCACTGTGCAAACAAGCTACAGAGCATCCGCACCCCTGCACTGCTTTGGATCCTATGCTGCTTTGATGTGTGTTCCAGACACGACCTCTCCCACCCAGAGCCCCCAAATGTGTATTTCCAGGAGGGAAGAGTGGAGAATGAAAAGAAATTGGATCTTCCAGACACTCTGTGTCACCCAAGAGCGTCTGGAGCAGAGCTGATCCCCTCCTGCAGACCCCAAACTATCTGACAGGCACTGGAGGACAGAGACGGTGTTTGGATCCATCCCAAAACGTCTGCTCTCGGCTGGGTGGGAAGGGGGGAACAGTCCCCATCAGTGACCTTTGCTTGCTCTTTTGCTTCAAGGGGAGGAGAGCTGGCACCATGGTGGTGACTGCAGCAGGCAGAGCATGCTGGCTTTGCCTTACTGTTGGCTGGGAGGTTGGTCTCCCTGAGCTTTACCACTGCAGGCAGCACCTGCCTGTGGAGATGCTCCCATTCACAAACAGGGCTTGTGCTGGAATGTGGGCAGGGAAAGACCTCCTGGGTCAAATCTATGGCATGAGAATTAACCATAGACTGGATTTAGCTTTTATGCCTGGAAAAAGTGGCAGCGAGGCGCTGGACGGTCCCACTGGGGCCACCCGGGCTGGGATGTGTGGATGGTCTGTGGGTGCTCAGGGCTGTGTCCCAGCCCCAAAGCCATGCTGGGAGCTGGGCTCCTGCTAGAGCTGCCTCCGAGGCATCTCTTCCAAAGGGTATCCCCAGAGTGAGGAGGAAGAGGATGGAAGGAGAAAGTCCCACCATGGTAATGCTGATGTACTTTGTGTGGTTTTAGAGGTATGTGTTGAAGGGATCTTAAAGCCCATCCACTTCCAGCCCCTGTCATGGGCAGGGACACCTTCCACTGGAGCAGCTTGCTCCAAGCCCCTGTGTCCAACCTGGCCTTGAACACTGCCAGGGATGGGGCAGCCACAGCTTCTCTGGGCACCCTGTGCCAGCGCCTCAGCACCCTCACAGGGAAGAACTGCCTAATTCCTGCTCCTTTGCTGTTTGCTTCCCAGCCGGGCTCTCCTGGGTGCTTGTGCAAGCAAAGACATTCTCGTGTCTGGGTAGGTGCTGAGAAAACTGAATGTTGTGACCAGCACTGCGGTGCCCTGCAGCATCACAGCAGCCTCCTTGGTGCCGTGGGTACCAGCCACCCTCTTCCACCCCAGGGGTGGTATCTGTGCGGAGGTGGCACCAAAGCAGAAGTGGTACCCAAGCAGAGGTGGCATTAAGCAGATATAGCACCCCACAATCATCAGTGATCTGCTGCAGACCTTCCATCACCAAGTCCCCACGGGGGTGCAGGGCTCCAGGGGACCCCAGAGGGTTGCTGCAGGGAGAAGACCGGGGTGATGCCATGCGCCTGAAGTTCCCAGCTGGCCCAGCCCTGCTGGGAAGCCGATCCCTAAAGGGTGCTGTGTCCGTGCAAAGCCTGTCCCCTCTCTCGTCCTCTCCTGCTGTACCTCCTACAAGTTTCGCTCGTCCCTCCCACTCCCTCCCAATGCTCGCCTTCTGTCAGGGAGCCGGGAAAGGCTGGGATAAGGAAAGGGCTCTGTGAGCGAGGCTACCAGTCTGGCTGGCTGCCTCCCGCGGATGCTCGGGGCCGGGGAGCAGGGCAGCCGGCTTCCCCATGGACCTCCCCAGCGGGATGCTCCTCGCCTGCTCCCTCTGCCTCCTGCCTGGTAAGTGCCTGCTCCCCTTCCTGCACCCACCCCGATTCCCAGGACAAGGGGAAAGAACCGGGAATAACTTCTGCTTGTTTAGGAAAGGTGCTGGAGGAAGCCCAGGGTTAATAAGGGTGTTGGAAAGCTCTTGCCACGGGAGCTGAAAGGGATGGAGACCTTTGGGCTCTCCAGGAATGAGCGGGCAGCTCCGCATCCTCCCAGCCCCCTCCTCGGCTGGGCTGCTGTTAGAGAAGGATTAGTCCATGTTTTTCTTAAGCATCAGACGGTGGGGGAATAAAATACCCCCCATAACTCCAGACCCTTTTACCGAGATATAACTTTCATGCCTCGCAAGCGGTTTGTCCCGTGGCACACGAGGGGAGCTGTGCAAAAGACGATTGTTGGGGTTAAATAAGTTAAGGAGGAGGTTTCAGGCAAGCGTTTGGTTTCAGGAGGCTGCAGCTTCCCCCCATACGTGCGGGACGAGCCCTGCCAGGGGCTGGGATGGGAACGGGGTTGGTATGCTGCTTCCTGGCCCCTCGCCGGCGCTTATGGGCTCTGTCCCTGCGGAAAGAGCCTGCCCAGCAGCGGTCACTGCCGCCGCAATTCCATCTGGCAGGCTCCTGCACGCAGCCCGGGCTCCGAGCAGCCAGGCTGGGGCTGCTCAGTGCTGGAAAGCAGTGAAAAACAGAGCTTCTCCCCATTACCAGGAGCGCTGCCACCGGCTCACGCCTCCCCGCTGCCCGCTCCGAGCATCCCGATGGAAAAGCGCTCCAGGGCGGTTTCTTTCCTTGCTTCTTTCCCTTTTCCCCCCTTTCTAATTGCGCTGCTGCTGCATCCTTTAAAGCAAGCCGCAGCCGAGCCGCCTTCCTCTGCTTAATAGGGACCATGTGTGCGCCCTGCATGGCGGCAGCGGGCGCAGGGCTGCCTGCGTGGAGCTCCGGCCCGGCCCGGCGTGCTTACGTGGGCAACCGAGCCCAAGGAGGGAACCCCCTTAGGGAGATGCTGCTCCGAGATGTGCGATGGGTACCGGGGGGAGTTGGGGGATGTGGCAATTGGCAAGCTCCACTTTGGGCTAGACAGAAATCCTCCACGTGAGCGTTTCTGCCTGTGGGTTTTGCTGTATGTGATTTTGTCCACCGGGATTTCTACCCATGGGTGCTTCAGCCCATGGCGTTCCTGCTTGTCTCTAGAATAGCCAGCAATGGCAGTGCAGCTGAAGCAAACATGAGCCATGTGCTGGCAAGAAGGGTTCATGCTTCCACTGCTCCGTGGTGGTGTCTGGACTAGGCTATGTTGTGGCTATGGGTCGATGTGTTTTGATGAGGAATAACAGCGGTGTTTTGTTACCTAGAGTAAAAGGAAGTTTGTGCAGTGTGTGGTACCCCGCCATGGACTGAGCTGAGGGTACCAGGTTGGGAGGTGCATCCCTGGGGATGGTCCATTTGCTGTGCAAACCCCCAGGTGCTTCACCCAAGGTGTCCCTAAACTTTGGGTCACGTCAGTTCCTCTTCCTCAAGGCTTCGGTGCAGGCAGTGTGCAGTTCCAGGCTGAAAGTAGGGGAGCCCAGTCAAGGGATGCTGGGCCATGGCTTGTTGAATTAAACACCTTCAGTGGCAGTGGATGGACCCATTGCCCATTGACACTGCAGCTTCCACAAGGATCCAGGGAGTATGAACTGAGATAGAATCATAGAATGGTTTGGGTTGGAAGACGCCTTAAACCTCATGTAATTCCTGAGAGGAAGGAACACGTTCCACTAGACCAGGCTGCTCCAAGCCCCATCCAGCCTGGCCTGGAAGCTGCTCTAAGGTCTCCCTTTAAGGAGCCTTCTCTTCTCCAGGCTGCCCCAGCCCAGCTCTCTCAGCCTGGCTCCAGAGCAGAGCTACTCCAGCCCTCACAGCATCCCCATGACCTCCTCTGGATGTGTGATAACTTCCCTTGTGTCAGACCATGCATCTGTTCTCCCTCACTGGTCCAGTTTTCCAGAGAAGGTAGTTGGCTCCATCCCCCTCTAAAGGGTCACCAAACAATAAAACCACCATGCTGGTTCCATAGGACACATTTGGGATTGTCCAGGTGGGCTCCCAAGGGACCCTCCAATCCAGGTGTCGATGGTGGCTACTTCATTTGGGTGGTGACAGGAACCTGCCCTTATTTATTCCTGATGCCACTAGTGTTATCGCTAATGAATGTGCTGCAAGTGAATAATCAACATGTTCCTTAGGGCTGCAAAACATGGCCATCAATCAGCTCCTCCCCAGCTTTTGGGGGCCAGGAAGCTGGAGTCATGGCAGCACAAGGTACTGGTGTAGCTAACGCCCTGGGGCTGTCTGTCAGAGATCCTGTGGGTAACCAGGAATGTCACAACACACGAGCTGGTGATGACTGATCCTCTGTTCATCCTCAGTATTCCCTGGCTCTCCATCCATTGCTGCAGCAGCCACCAAACCCTGGGTTGTTTCCTAATAGCTGATGACAAATGCTGGCTTTGAGATAGCGACCTGGAGAGGAACCTGGTGCTTTCAGCATCTCATTTGGCTTCAGAGGGATTAAAGCTGGAGGGAAACAAGGACACATTTCCCCCCCTGCTTCTTCTCAGGGCTTGGTGGCATTTGCCCAAATGCCCTATATATAAAGCTTAAAGATTTTCCAGATAAGCTAAAAATTTCCATCTTCAGAAAAGAAAAGGTAATATGCATGGTTGTAGAGGCGGTCCTGATACCACCAGAGCCTATGTGGTGGTGGGGATAGGGTCAGCCCAGCACTGGGTGGCCAGTAGCATTCCCGATGATACTGGGGATGCAGGAATCACAGCAGCAATGCTGGGGTCTCCGACCCTCTGCCCCATTGCAGAGGTCACCTCTCCTCCATGGGCATGAGCAGTGAGGGAGGAATCAGTAGCAAGAACAGCAAGGAGAGTTTAGAAGTGCAGACTGAGCTGCTTGACCCTGGCACGCTCCAGGCTTTTGGCAGATCATAGGATCCCAGCCTGGTTTAGGTTGAAGGGACCCTAAAGCTCATCCATGCTGTGGGCAGGGACACCTTCCACAGGAGCAGCTTGCTCCAAGCCCCTGTGTCCAACCTGGCCTTGAACACTGCCAGGGATGGGGCAGCCACAGCTTCTCTGGGCACCCTGTGCCAGCGCCTCAGCACCTGCACAGGGAAGAACTTCTTCCTTATCTCCACCCTGAACTTTCCCTGTTTCAGTTTGAACCCATCACCCCTTGTCCTATTGCTACAGTCCCTGATGAGAATCCCCTTTCCAGCATCCTTATAGCCCCCTTCAGATACTGGAAGATAATTCCGCAGAGGAGCCCATGCAGATCCAGATACAGGTTCTTATGGCTGGGCTGAGACACTGAGGTGCTTCTCCCCGCCGTACCACTGCCTCTCTCCAGAAGCTCTGTGAATATGGTGGAGGCCAGTGAACAGGCCGGGTTTGCACAGTGCAGTCAAACACGTTGACAGCTTTCCTAGCACTCAAAACACAAAGAGGAGGAAATTCTTCCAGCAGCCCCACTGCCTGGCTCACGTCTTCTTAAGTTGTAAAGTTTTGGAGCTAAAGCCCCAACCATCTCATGGCAGCAGAACAGGCTTGGGACATCATAGCAAGCACCACCAGCATGTGTTACAGCACCTTCCCAGAGTCCCTTTGCCAGAGTTGAATCCCATTGCTTGCCCCAAGGATGCAGGCAGGAGGCATGGGCAGATGTACGTGCAGGAGGATGATGCTGGGACTCCGAGAGCATCCCCATCCCGGAGGTTTTCCTTACAGGGAGGACTCATTTTTATCCTTTCTGGCAGGAAAGGTGCCCTTTATTCCAGTATTGTTCCCCAAATGTGTTTTGTTCTTTTCCCCTTCTCAGTATTTGACCTGACTCGACAGAAGCTGCAGCTCAGAAAGGAGGTCTTGGAGGCTTCCTGCCTTGGCAGCCTTGCAAGCAAAACATGTGGCTTCTGGTCACTTCTTTATGACAGTGATGTCACTCCTGACAAGATGAGGCTTGGCCCTTAGGGCTGCTCCGTCTCCCTGCCAACCTCTCAAAAAGCTCCCGTTAGTTTAACCCTGTTTAAATATCCTCTGATTCTTTATTTCCTTTCTCTTTCTGCCCCAAATGCACCCTCATCTGTCAGCTTCCTGAAATCCCCCTGCTCTGTATCCAGTGCCTGGAAGCTTTCTTCCAGTTCATTTTGCTTTTCCAGCCCCATCACCTCTCCTGGTTCCCACAGCTTGCTGCATCCCTACCCGGGATGCCGCAGCACGATGAGTGGCATCAACCCCTTGCAGCCCTTCTCCCTGCTCCCCCTGGTTCGGATACATTTGCACTTTATAAAGCATTCCTTCTATTTATCTGGGGGTTTGTGTTGCTTTTCATGACCAGACTGGCTGCACAATGGTGTCCTAATGCAAGGAGCCATGGGATGGGGGTCCCCAACTTGTCCCAATGTTCCCACTCCCCAAAGACCTCTGTTTGGGGCGCTGCAGTGCAAAACCTCTGCTGAATGCGACAAGAATCAGAACAAAACCCATCACATCCTCTTTGACACTTGCTCTGCACCCAAATGGTGATGCCTCTGCATTACCTGGAATTGAACCTTGCTTGATAGATAAAGATATTGATATATAAAGATATGGGATACATAAACCCAAAAGACCCCTCTCTTCCAGGCAGGTTCCCAGCATCCCCATACCCTTCTTGTCCGTCCCTTTACCCATCACTCCCCTCAATGGCCGGTCCTGGCCTCTGGTCTCCAGTGGGTAACAGTTAACTCGGTGGAGGTTTGAGTTTGTTTTGTGATGTTAAATCAGGTCAATGTACCACAAAATGTGCTGGCTCCCATCCCGGCCTCCTTTCCCTCCCTGCTTCCTAGAGTTTCTGTTTGTAGGATCTCAAAGCTCCTTACCTCAGCGTTCCTTGGCCACGCTCCGCACTTCTCTGCTCATGGAGCCAGCGCTGCAGATTTGGACTGCAAAAGTCAGGTTTATCCTGAACATTCCTTCCTATCAAAACAATTCCCATCCTGAATTCTTCTGCCTGGGAAGCGCCATTCCCAGCCTCTCCTGTTGACAACCCCTTTATACATCTATAAATACCAAACGTGGTCCTTCTGTTGCTTTTAAAGCTGTCCTTGAGGAGGATGCTAAGATACTTCATTTGCATGAACCACCCAGCAGCTACTCTCTCCCAAAGGTGTGTGAGCATCCAGGATATCCTTTCTATCAGTATCCATCCCCGCAGCTCCATCTCCCACGTAGTCCTCCTGGACCGTGTCCCTCTATGCTTAAGCAAAGCCAGGGAGGAAATAACATTGGTAAGATAGAACCCCAACATCTCCTTGTAGAAGCTGTGAAGTCTTTGCACCCATGGAGGGTTCGGGTACGCTGCTGGCCTGAGCAAAACGTGTGTGCCTCTGGATGAAGATGTGCACTGGGTATCATGGGCTGATACCTATGGGCTGTGGGATGTGGACCATGGGGTATCACAGAATCCTGGACTGGTTTGGGTTGGAAGGGAACTTAAAGCTCATCTGGTTCCAACCCCTGCCACGGGCAGGGACACCTTCCCCTGGAGCAGCTTGCTCCAAGCCCCTGTGTCCAACCTGGCCTTGAACACTGCCAGGGATGGGGCAGCCGCAGCTTCTCTGGGCTGCAGCATCTTCCATCCACCAGGAAGAGACAATGCAGAGCTGGAGCTCCTTGGCACAGATACTGCTCTTCCCCGGCCCAGGAGTGGTCTTGGCCCCCACCAGTTTCTCTATTGAATGCACCTAGGGAGGCCGTGGGCATGATTTGAGCAGCTCCTACACCCATGGGTAGGCAAAGAGGCATCTCCAGCAGCCCCAAAACACCCTGTGGGTCCAGCTCCTGGCAGAGGGGGGAGATTCCAGACCAATCCCCCAGGATTTGCTCCCTGGCAAACAAGTTGCTCTTGGAGCTGTCAGAGGGGAGAAGCGTGCTCTCCTCCCTGTGCTTGTCCCAGAATCCCTGGCTTCACCTGATTCACTTTTACATGGAGAAAAACCACCTTTTTCCTTTATCAGGGTTTATCACCCTTCATCAAGATGGGATAAACCCAGAGACATCCTTTTGCGCTGGTAGCAGTGGTGGGCACCCCCAGGAGCACGCTGGTGCCTGATGGGGTGAAGCCCCTTTGCAGGTGGGCTGGGGAAAGGGTTACTTGCTGGCCTTGCACAGCTGAGGTCTCTAAACCCTATAATTGAACCTGCTTAAAGCTGCAGCTTTGGAATAGCTGCTCCTTGGGTGCTTAGTGCTGGAGGGAGGAGCGCTGGGTGGCTGCAGGTGAGGCTCTCGCATCTTCCTCTCCATCGTGGCTGTCTGTGGGGGTACCATAGCATGGAGCTGCTGTGCTGGGGTGAACCCACCCCTGTTTCCTGTAGGATGCTCCCGGGGGTCATTGTATGATTTGTAGGAGCAGCATTCCTGAGATGGTTGGAGTTGGAGGCACCTCTGGAGGTCACCAATTCCAAGCCCTGCTCAAGCAGGCTGTCCAGGGCTGTGCCCAGTTGGGGTTTGGGTATCTCCATGGATGGACACTGTCAGTCTCTGACCTCAGTGAATGGGTGTTTTCTCTTCCCATCGCAGCATTTTGACTGACAGGATCCTCCTTTTCTCTCCCCAGGGTTCACCGACACCTTCAACATTGACACCAAGAGACCTAAAATCATAGCTGGCTCCAAGGAAGCGTATTTTGGCTACACGGTGCAGCAGCATGACATAGGAGGGAAGAAATGGTAAGTGAGCTCTGTGTTGGGTTCTGGAGAGGGTGGGATCTAAAGCAACCTGCCCAAAACATTGGAATTCTCCTTCTGCTCCATCTAACCACCAACTTGGGGTAGGCAGTGTTGCTGCTTGGAGGGAGGGAAACTGAGGTTTGCTCTTGGTGATGCTGCTGCCAAGCCAGCCTGGGCAAAAGAGAGAGTAGAAACACCCTTCCTTTTGAAAACAGGAGGTTTAGATGGGGGATAACGGTGTGTTTTGTATCTGAGGGTGTGTGTGGATGGAGGGCGCTGTGCTGTGGCAGGTGCTGTGCATGGGGCTTTGCTCCAGGCAGGTCCATGGTTCCCGGGGCCCCTTGGCCTCCAGTGCTTGCTGGAAACCCATCTGGGTTTTGGGTCGAGGCCATCCCCTTTAATACAGTTTCCACCGAGGAGCCGTGATCTGCAGAAGCGCTCAGACCTGCCCGTGTCCATCAGGAGCCTGGGATGGGACTTGGATGGGCTTTGCTCAGGTTTTGGGTTTCGTGGCGGGCTTTGCTCCTCGCCAGGGCTGGTCCCTGCTGGGGGATCCTGCACAGATGTTGGCAGAGACCCTCAGTGCTCTCCAGGAGCACATCTGGATGCTGCAGGGATGGGGCAGCTCAAAACCCCATCAGATTCCCTGCAGCTCGATGGCTGCAGAGCTGAAGGATCTGCTCTATGGGTGGATGACAGCAACCACGGGATTAGTGCAGATGGATACCCCTGAAACTCAAACCTGTGCTGATCTTTGCTGGTGGGGGCACAGTGCTGGACCCTGTCCTGTGTCCTCAAGCTGAGCTATTTCACTGCGGAGAGGAGCAGGGAGGATTGGTTTAACCTTGGTCTCCCCAACTTCCATCGGCATGACCTGCTCGCTGCTTCCCTAATGGAAGGTTGGGGCCAGCAGCCCAGGCACGCTGTGGTGAGCCTTTCCGCTGGCTCCGAGCCCCAGCTTCCCACAAGGATTGTGTGCTTTTCCCAAATGGTCCCGTGCATGCAGTTAATGGGGTGATGCCGATGCTGTGGGCTCTGTCTGAGCTCCAGTGTCCTCACTGCATCCCAGGGAGCTGTTTGCAATTAAACCTGTGCTGATGTTTCTGCTCTCTGGGTCACTGTTTCCTTCCAGCAGAGACACGAGTTAATATTCCTAAAGCTGTGAATGGTGGGATAAGGCTCAGCTTCCCACTGGGAGTATATGCTCCGGGATAGTCTGGGAAAGGAGGAGGTTGCTTGGGGTGCAGCCCATGAAGCTGCCTCTGTCCCATTGCAGATATGGGTCCTGAGATGTTCCCTCTGAGTTTCAGAGACTCATGTCTGAGTGATGGTGATGCTCAAGACCAAGCACAGACTTGGTCATGGCCAGGCTGAGTCTCCGCAGAATCATGACCATGACGTGTCCCAGAGCATCCTTGCTAAGCCATTGGGTGTTCCGTGCCTGCCCGGCCTGGTTTTGCTGCTCTGCAGAGATTTCTGCCCGAAGTGAGCTCTCTGAGGGAAAAGCCTACGGAGATTGTTGGGAAACACCCACTTTTTGCTGTTTTCAGCCCAATTTTAGCTGTAGGTGCTGTTCTAAGCATGATCCTGGCTGTGCCCTGGCAGAGAGGCTGCAATTCCTGTGCTATTTGGGGGCTCTTATGCCTTTTTCCCCCCTCATGCCACTATCACTGATGGGCTGGTCGAGGGCTGACTTCCCTGGGGACCAGCAAAGGGAGGGGATTTCCTCCTTTCCCGGCAGGACACTGGAGCAAAGACCATCTCTGGTTCATTTTGGTCCTTTCACATCTCTCCTACCAGCATCAGGCAGGACCCAGCTGTAGTTTTCTCTCCTGTTGGTTCCTCTGCATGAAGGAAGGGGATGTTCTCTGCACAGAATGAGTGTGTGTCCATACATAAGTACAGCATCTTTTTGAATGTGCAATTATGCCGTACAAAATGTCTATTAAATATGTGTCCGCAGTTAAAAATGAAGCCGCGGTGACTCACTCTGGTTAAAGGATAAATGGCTGAGCAAATAAAACATCTATAGCATAAACCAAGGGAGTACAGATTGAGCAGGGTAATAGTTCTGCTGAGCCTCAGCCAACCCCAGGAGCTGGCAGGAGAAATGGAGATGCAAAGATGAAACCCCAGTTGCTGGTAGAAGCCAGATGAGCGTCGCTCAGTATCATCCCAGAGGAGCTCAACAAAGCCTATTGAAGTGCTGAAGAGTTCAGAGGAGCTAAATGGTTATCTCAGAAGGGGTTCCTATAGGAGTGATGGTTATAGCAACGTGCAGAGACCTGGCTGCCAAATACCAAATGTGGAATCTGAGGACTTTGGCACCTATCCTTCAGTCTGAGTCTTTTAAAGCTGCTTTTGGCTAATGTGGATGGCTTTAGAAGGGTTTCAAAGCAGCTTATGTATACACACACACACACATATATATGTTTGTGTGTGTGTGTAAAGACATATTTGAGTGTATACAAGCTCATATATCATATTCTCCTTCTCCAGGTACATTTGTAGTTGTGACTATGTCCCTTTTTCTAACCTGTTGATGAAGGAACCAGGTCATTTGCACGTGGGTCTGTAAGTGCAACCCCTATAGTGGAAAATCTGGGAGGAAAGCAGTCGGATTATTAAACTCCAGGGGGAAAGAAGTCTGGAATACGCTGCTCAATGCTCATCAGTTCAAGGGGTGGCTTTTCCCTGCTCTCCATCTTCCAGAGCAGCAAGAGGCTTACAGGTTTCCCTCTCAACACATTCTCTCCCTCTTTCATTAAGCTGGAGGTGCAACCCGAGTGCCTTCTCCAAGTATGTGAATGGAAAGAATGACAACAGGCTACTGAAATTCACCCTAATGAGAAGAGTAGCTCCATACAGCAGCAGTCAGGCAGTGGCTGCCCTGCTCCCGGGTGCTCCTGGTGTCGGCAGGGCAAGTGGTTCCTATGTTACGGGGTCTGAGCATCCTTGATGAGCATCATGGGGGAAAGCTGGGGGAAGTGGGAGCTCCCTGTGCTGGAGCAAAGTGGCCTGGCAAGAGTTCTGGTTGAAGGAGAGAGGGTTACTATAAGGGCAGAGATGATGCTGGTGTTGATCTGAAGTGGTGAGCAGCCTCTGTCCCAAGTCATGCCTTGTTTCTTGTCATTGTAGGGGTATTTAAGGTGTGAATCACATCGGTCCAGGAAGGCTTATTGCTGTAGATGGATGTATTTGAGCAAAATAAGTGTGTTCAAACATGCAAAGAGTTTCCACAAATGGGATACATGTCCCTGAAAGGTGGAAGCTCCAATCTCCATGTGTGCTCTTCTCATGCTGCACATGGGTGTTTGTGGTCAACAAACTGTAATCACATGGATTTTGGGGGAAAAATGTTCTTAGAGGTCCAGAATCAGGGGAAAAAGGCAAAAATGTCTGCTCCATCTTTCACCTCCTCCCGCAATTGCTTTTCTTGATTGTTTCCCATCATCCCATAAGGAGGAGCTGTGTCACTCGCTAAGAAAGGACAGAAGAACCCATTCTCTGCTCCCACATGTGCACAGGAGGACACACCAGCCACTGCCCTCAGCTTTCCATTGCCACCAGACACCCCAGTACAGAAGCAGGAGAGGGAAAGGAGCCTGGGGTGCAGGTTGTGCCTCCATGGAGCAGAGAGCAGCATCCGTGAAGCTTCATGCAGCGAGTGCTGGGACTTCTGCCCTGTGCTGGCTTATGGATCTGCGGATCGAAAGCTTCCAGCTATGTGAAAAATGAAGCTTGAGGAGAACTGGCTGTGGAAGGAAAACCCTGGGAATAAACAGCCATTAGCCTTCAGAAGCTGTAAAGCTAATAAACACAGCATTCCCAAGCTGGCTGTGGCCAGGCCTTCACTGATGCTGCTGGCAAGGTGGCAAGGCTGAGGAGCCGATGGGCTTCAAGGGATGCAGGTCCAGTGTTTGGGATGCTGGATGCTCTCTAGGTACTCTCACCCTCCTGAGCTCATGTCTAGTGCTGTCCTGACCCTGCTTTGCAGCAAAGGGTGCAAAAGGGAGGTCCCCTTGAATCCCTCCATGCACAGCTCCCCACTGCCCTCAGCAAGAGCTCATCCTTGCAAGGCTAACCCTATTCCAAGGGTGCCTGGAATGGGGCATCCTCCTGAGCCCCATCCCCACGACACCTCCCGGCACAGACATGACGTTTCCAGTCTGAGCCTGGCCAAAGGGAAAAAGGAGGAGGGAGAAGAGAGAGAAATCTGCTGGGTGGATTTAAGGCTATAATTGTGCTGATCTGGAAAAACAGTTAAAGGTTTGCTATTTCCCTACTACTGCGAGAGGCTTTCTTGGCTCCCGTTCTCCCGTGGTTTGGCCGGTACCCGAGCGCCTGGATTATTTTGGTGAAAGGGTACATAACTGCAGAGCATTCCTCCGGCACAGGGATAATGTCTGCTCCCAGCTCTTCCTCCCACCATGCCTGCAGGCACGGGCTGCCCACAGGGTGTGGGATGCTCCAGCAGTCCACCCCATCTCCTGTGTTTAGGATTGTCCCTTCTTTGGGACAATACGGCCTTTTTATCCCGGAAAACCCCATAGGCTTTGTTATAGCATCACTGGGCTCTTTGGGACTGCCTTGCCTGGCACCTTCCCAGGGTGTCTTCGAGGACATGGGACATCTGACATCCCTGCAGCAGATCCTCCTGGCCGTAAAGCCCTGCGGTTATCACAGCCTCCAGGGCTGGTTTGCATCAGCCGCAGGTTGGGCCCTTTCATTTCCTTCATGTGTTTTTAGAAAGCATTCGATCTACTCAGAAACATAGATGTGGTCCTGCGTTACTGCAGGGCTCGAAGAAGAGAGGGGCTTGCAGGAGAACATCCCCCTGCAGACAGACCAGCACTCTTTCAGCCTGTTACAAACCAAGAAGAGGAAGGAAAGCATTTGCCACCCCATTCATCAAGGAAGCAAAACTGCACTTGGTGTTCTTGTTCTCAAGGGATCTGATGGGTGGCATGTGCAGAAATGGGGATTGGGGCTTCACAGCATATCCAGCCGGTGGAGAGCAGCTGCTCAGGGAGACCTGAGAGCAGCTCCAGTGCCTAAAGGGCTACAGGAAACCTGGAGAGGGGCTTTGGACAAGGGCCTGTAGGGACAGGCCAAGGGGAATGGCTTTAACCTGCCAGAGGGGAGACCGAGATGAGCTCTTAGGCAGAAGCTCTTCCCTGTGAGGGTGCTGAGGCGCTGGCACAGGGTGCCCAGAGAAGCTGTGGCTGCCCCATCCCTGGCAGTGTTCAAGCCCAGGCCAGTTCCATGATTCCTGGGCTCCCAGACCTCCCAGCAGCATCTCTATCCTGCCTGCCCCCTGTGAAGAGGGGGAAATTTCCTCTGTCTCAACCCTGTGGGTTTATCAGAGGCTTTTCCAAGCATCTAATTCCCTAATCTACCTTTGCTTGGTGTGATGCATGGATGGGCTTTCCCCTTTGAGGTGCACCAGGATTTTGAGGAAGAGCTGGAGGAGATCCACTAAGGCCAAGTGCTTGGATCACAGAGGAACACTGTCTCCTTGGTGTTTTCTAAGGCATCCTCATTGCACCATAGCATTAGCATCCATTCACCAGTGCCCCTACTGTAGTGAGGCTGGAGGTGGATACACACTGAGTCCTGCTGTGCCACCACAATATGCATGTGCTGCTCACTTAGGATCTCTATGGAGGAAGAGGGTCTTGATCCTTCCCATCCACATTATTTACCCATTAAAAGGCCTTTGCATTCACATCTTCATTATTTAGAGCTTGGGGGACTTTGTGCCCTGGTCCAGGGCGGCTGGATTGAGCTGATATTGGAGCTAGTGACCCAACAGTGCCACCAATGCAGAAATCCATGGGTAGGGGACCCCCCCAGACACTGTTAACTGGTGATAATGGGTGACTGGGGAAAGCAAGAGGCACCCGGCAAGAACCAGAGTCAGAGACCAGCATTTGCTTTGGAAAGCCGCAGGAGTAAGCCAAAGATCACAGAGTCCTGAGGAACACGTGCAGCCTAGAGGAAACGTGGAGCAGCAAATCCCTGCACTGCACTGGAAACCCACGGCCAGGCCAAGAATCACTGAGAGGCCTCGCCTGTAAACACCTCTTTATTGCAATAGCCCTACGTACAAGGGAAAAAATTACAGCAGGAAAACCAAGCAAGTACCATTATTGCTGACCACAGTATGCTGCGAGCTCCTCAGACAAGTTCTGCAGCACCATCAGGTGCTATTTTAAGGAGAGCACCAGTGAGTTTGCTTACTGGGATGCTGCGGTATTGCTGCAGCATCAAGCAGGGCTCAGACCCTGCTTGTGCCCATGTCCTGGGTGCTGGGTGCCCTCGGGGCTGTTCCCATGACGTGGCTGTTTGGTGTGGAGGGAGATGGTTCACCAGGTCCTGCCCGGACATGGGAGGGGTTTGCAGACGTGCTGGGGGAATGGGATGTGTAATTAGGAGCATCGTTCCCGGCTCGGCCCGGCGTGCACGGCCGCTGGGGAATTACAGTCGTGTTTGTGTTTCGTTTTGCAATGAGAGGGTTTGTCCTAAAGCGGGAGAAACACTGATCAGCCTTTGAAAGAATAACAAGCAAGGGTGCTCGTGAGCATCAGTGGCACATGGACACCTTGTGCAGGCAGAGGAATGCCCTAAACCGCCTCAGATGTGGGGATGGAGCACTGTAGTGTGTGATTGTCTATTAAGTAGTTAGGAGATGGTCTATTAAGGTTGTCTAAGTGCTCAAGGCCAGGTTGGATGGGGCTTAGAGCACCCTGCTCTAGTGGAAGGTGTCCCTGCCTGTGGCAGGGGGTTGGAATGGATGAGCTTTAAGGTCCTTTCCAACCCAAACCATTCCATGATTCTATTAGCTGGGGCAACACAGGGAGACTGGGAATGAGCGATGCGCTCCAATGCCCGTTGGCAGCTCCGTCCTGCATAGCCTCTGCTCCTCAGCAGAGCTGTCTCCTATTTAAAGATGAAAAATAGACCAGAGGTTGGACAAATGACTTGCCAGAGGCTGCACAGAAAGCTGCCGTCAGCCCCAGGGCTCGTTTTCAGGTCCCCCATCCTCCTGTGCCCCCTCTCATTGCCTCCCCCACTGTTTCAGCCTCTCCTTGGAATCCCACTAAGGGTTTTTTTCCATCCATGTGGAGAAAAACACTTCAAGGTCCATTCCTCTGTCACACACCCTCAAGGAGCTCCGATCCCGTTTAAAGTTTTCCATAGCTGAGCCCTCCCTTTCCTGAACCTCCTCAATCACTTCTTCATCCAGTTCCATCTTGACTAAATTAACTGCAAGCGAATTTGCCTTACAGGAGATTAAGTGTCCCATTGATTGAAAAGTCCTGTGAAAAGTATAGCAGCGTCTCCATTCCTTCCCTGATCCCTGCGTTCCCGGATCACCAGCGAGACATACCTTCCTTTCCTGACTTCTTTCCATTTAATCAGGATAACTTAAGGTTCAAAATGAGCTTTTCAACGTCTCCTCAATGCACCCAGGGAGCCTGATGTGCCAGGGGAGGGTTATTCCATTACAAAGTCAGGAATTTGCTAGATGCAGAAAGGTTGAGGTGTCTCTGGGGGATGCTCAGGTTGGGGTATGGGATCATCGTGTGTGAGGCAAAGATGCTGGTTCATACAGCCTTGGCTGGAGAAAGGGCTGGGAAAAGCCAACAGCACTTGTAGGGCAATGGGTAGAAATTAGCAATTAATGCAGTGGAGAATAATAAATGAAGATAAATAGGGATGGAATAACTGAAGCAGAACCAGAGCCAGGCCTGTCGGTTGGATGACGGCATGCTGAGGATGGGCACATGCTTTTACCTCAGCGCAGGAGCCTGGGGGTACATCCGTGGATTCTGAAGGGATGAACCCTGCGACCGATTTCCCAGGGAAACTCTGGCTTCTCCCTCATTGATGCCTTCAAATCAAGGATGGATGTTTTTCTAGGAGACGTGCTCCAGCCAAACATCATTTATGAGGCTCATTACCAAGATAGCTGCATGAATTAGTGTCTGTGACACAGGGAATTTCACCAGATCATGTTGTGACTGAGAGAAAAACCCCAATAACTCAATCAGCTCCGAGCTGCTGTGATTTTAATTGTCTCAGACACTGAAGCACGGCAGCGGCTCGGGTTGTGTGTTGCACACGCTGCTCACGTGTAACAAACCCCCTTAAACCGGTGCTAAAAAGAGATGCAAATTGAGTTTAACACATCATTTTGATGTTTGCAGCCCGGGCAGGGCACCAGGAGCAGGCCCCAGCATGGGGGCTTTGCTTGCAAAGCAGAAGCTGGGTTTCCGCTCCGCTGGCTGTGCTGAGGCTCCTCGAGTATTTCCACCAACAGCCTGCTTTTCCTTATTTCTCTTGTTTTTTCCCCAGATGAAAGTTAAAAATACATCCTCAGACATGTTGCTCTGAGCAGTCTGTGTCTATTGCGTTTAATCCCCTCTTCTATTTTGCTTTTGTTGTCCCCATACGGAGCGCATGAAAAGGAAGGCGAGGGCGGGCTTGTTTGGTTCTTATTTGCTTTTAAGGCTTCATTTATTAGCCAAGCCATGACGCAAGGGCCGGCTGCTGCAGAGGCTTTGCTTGTTTAGTATCAGGCTGTGGCCGATGGGGGGGGATTGTCACCCTCTGGGGAGATTTGGGGTGACCCAAGGGTGTGCGGAGAGGAGGAGAGTGGGGATGAAGCGGGGCTCCCCGCTGCAGTGAGATGCTCTGATTGGATTTGGGTGATTTGGAATGGCATTTTTCCTTTTAACAGAAAGACAGCATTTAGAGCACAGATTTACAAACCACAAAGTGAAGGAAATGGTTTGCAAGCAGCCTGTGAGCTGGTGAGCAGGGCAGCATCTCCGACAGCCCACTTTGGGGACCACTCACAGCATCCTTGTGACCGGCACCTTTCAAACAGCTGGAAAAGCCTCTTCCCGAGCTGCCAAGTTTCCATGAGGATTTGACAGCTTCAGCTAATTAATCACTTAAATTTAACTGGAAAGGGAAAACAATTCCATTGTCTTTGGGGGAGAAGAATTCTGGTTTCATGAGCTCCACATTGCTGGCAGCGGCTGCAAATAGTTGGGCTGTCTTTGAGCTCTCAGCCCTGACGTGGGGCTGGGAACTGGGGGAATGCGGTTTGCCTTCGTCACTATCTCACATCTGGATGAGATGCTTCAACCTAATAACAGCTGGTGTTCAGGAATATTTATTTATAGGAAGTGTGATAGTATTAATACGTGAATGTTAATCGATGGGAAAGTCCCGGGTAGGATTCCAGAGGGGGAGGTACATCAAGGTGGAGCTGCTCTGAGAAGTTCATTTTTAATCCCATTTATGTTAAAGCTTTGGGGATTAAGAATTAGGAGAGGAGAACTTTATCTTCTGAAGTGTCTTAACCTTTATTTCTTTTCATCTTCAAGGTCTTTTTCTCTCCCCCTCCCACATTTCACCTCTTCCATCTTCCCCCCATGTCTGACCATAGCAAATGGACATTGACAATGTGGCAGAGGGGCATGCGCAAACTCCTTGTAGAGGTCAGGGAGAAGGTACCAGACTCCCCTGAGCTTCTGGATGCTACTGAGGACCCCTCCAGCTGGTTGTTATTTTCCCCTAATTGGTATCCTTGTTAACAAAGAAGCTGTAAGACAGGAAGTATTTCCATGAGAATCCTTAAACGCTGCTTAGGATTTGGAGCTTTTAATTTGGTGGCAATTCCACTGTACAGTGATGGAATAAAAGAATGAGAGTTCAGTGTCTTTGTAGAAGCAGCAGCTTAAAAAATGACCATTTCTGGTGTAACAGAGGACATCTGTGCTGGGGACAGCTGCTTTGCCAGCTGCTGGGGAGGGTGATGCAGAGCAGAAGAGGTCCTGTTTATCTGGTGATCCACTGATAGGATTCTGACAGCATAAAGAAGCAATGGAGCAGATTTATTTTGGGCAAACACACTGGGAGCAGAAGATGCCAATGACTCGTGGTCGAGGGTATTTTAGAACTGGCCTGGAAGGAATGGTCACATTCCTCAGGTCCTACTCTCCTCCTCCTTTGGTTTGCTGCTTTGTGCTGGTTTGGTCAAGTCTGACAAGTAGAAGTGAGAAAAACACCTCTGATGTCCCAGATGCAAAAATTCCTTGTGGATCCCAGTGTGAGCTGCTGTTACTGCTGCATCACCTCCTTGCTATTCATAGCATCATAGACTGGTCTGGGTTGGAAGGGACCTTAAAGCTCATCCAGTTCCAACACCCTGCTGCAGGCAGGGACACCTTCCACTAGAGCAGGTTGCTTCAAGCCCCTGTGTCCAACCTGGCCTTGAACACTGCCAGGGATGGGGCAGCACATTATTATGTATTTATTATTAGGATATAAACTCTTCATTTGGTATCCGATGGGCATTGCTTCCAAGCAGCACTGAGTCATCATCCCCAGCTTATTGCTGCTGCTGTCATGGGAAGGGGGAGTTGAATTAGTGCGTTTATTGCTTGCACTGAGTCAGGGGAATGGTGGTGTCCCCTCTCCTGACGCCTCCTGAGCCAAGCCAGGGACTTGGGCTGGGAATTCCTTGTCTGTGGGTTCATTCCCACACCTCCCACCCAGCCACTGGGCACTGATGGACTCCTCTTTCCCACAGGCTGGTGGTGGGAGCTCCCTATGAAACCAATGGCCATCAGAAGACCGGAGATGTCTACAAGTGCCTTGTGACCAGTGACACCCACAACAACTGCACCAAACTCAACCTAGGTACCGCGTATGGAGGGGGGAGCTGGGCTTGTTATCATTGCTTTGGTCTGGAAAGATGCACTCTCTTGCCCCAAAAGGGCAAGATTGTCCCCAAAAGCAGGAGGACTGCATGTTTTAGGAGCATTTTTGAATAAGGAATTATTGCTGCTTCTGGCGCTGAGCTTTAAGCAATATTAGGGTAAAATCATGCAGATCAGAAGGAAGTAAAGAAATTATTCATTTAATATAGCTTAAACTGGTTTATTAAACAATCAGAATGAGCTTATCAATGGATAACGGTCCCTCTAGCAAATACCTGGCTGCACATGGCGATGCCTGTATTCCATCTTCAGGAGATGCTCAGACAATGGGCCCACTGCAGCAATTCCCTGGGCAAAGGCACTTTGCTCCCAGGATCCAGCCTGCTCCAGTGGCTTTGGTATTTGGGGATTACCACCCAGTCCCACCACCCCTGGGCCCTGTCAGTGTTGTCACAGCAGGAGAGATCCCGAAGGTGCTCCAATCCCACAGACATCCCAATGCTGTCCCCGTGGGTGGAGAAAGCAGGCTCTTTCTCAGGGTTTCTTGGGCTGGTCTAGCACCAACCATGCCAATACCTCAATATCAGGACATGCCCTTCCCGGATTAAGGCAGTGCAACAGGTCCCCTTCGCTGCCTGGAGTGGGACACCTGATGGGCGCATCCCCATCTCAGCAGGGAACATGAGAGCCAGGGACTTTCGCATGGTCCTGAGGGGCATCTCTGGGGTTTGGGGCAAGGTTTTACCATTGGAGCAGCTGGAGCACTTGTTCTCACTTCATTATTCATCGTAATGAATCTGAACTATCCTGGTTTCTACCAGAGCTGATAAAGGGAAGAGGAAGTCTGGATCCTCTGCAGTATTTGATTGACGGGCTCCAGATTTTTAAGGGTTTTTAAATGCAATTTTCTGTTTTCCTTTTTATGTATTATTTTCTGTGAGAACATCGAGATTCTTCAGGAGATAAACCTCTCCTCTGTGTAAATTTGAATCTTGCTAAAAAAGCAATCTTTTCTCCATTGGAAATGGGTTTTAAATGAAAAGATTGGCTCCGTGAGCGCATCCAATTTGATTTATTCCCAATCCACTCACGTGTCTGGTTAGCACTGAGGCCATTGAGTAAAACCAGGCGCGGAGATGCCCCGGGGGGTTGCCAAGCTGACAGTGAGCAGAGAGCAGAGATGTCCATAGCGTGGAGAAGCAGGAGCTGAGATGTGACCCTGTGGTCCCAGGGGGTGTGTTACTTGGGTACCAGAGCAGGACAGCGGGTGGCAGCATCTGCAGTTGGGATGCTGAAGGATTTGTGACATGGGATAAAACCCCTTTTCCTCTGGCTTTACTGCGGTGCTTGCCCATGGTGGGCTGAAGCAAGCTCAGGGTTGGTCTGCAGGGGAGAAGTGAGGGTTGTTGGAAGCTGCTCAGCTTCAGGCTGAGCTCCTTTGAGCTCTGTGTTATAGATCTCAGGTTTTGAGCCTCCCCTAAATTTAAACCTCAGCAAGAAGCTTCCAAAGGCCACAGGCAATGAAGCCAACCCCCAGTTTTACCATTAATTGTCCAGTTTCCTCCCTCTCAGTTTGCTTCTCAGGTAAACAGCAAAGAGGAGCCCTGGGTCACAGGAGCTGCATCGCCTTGAGCCCCTAAGTAGAGGAATGGCAGTGTTTGTGTCACAGCTCAATGATATTGGCATTAACAGGGCTGCCCTGGGGGCTGTTCCCAGTTTCTGGCTTGTGAAACATGGGAAACAAAAGCAATACACGATAAATCAGCCACTAAATGCCTGCTGATCAGGCAATAAACCTTGAGATGCTAGAGCTGCTCAGAGAGAGGGTTATTCCTAAAGACTGACAGGATAAGAGATTCCATCTCTGACTCGCAGCTTCATTCCCTAGAAGACTTTTCTCTTTCTTGGTTGTGGCATCTGAGGGGGAAAACCAATTCTCATCTCGATGCTTCCAAAATTAATCAAAAGCACAAATCCTGCAGTGTAAGCAGGCAGAGACCACTCCTGCAGCATCCAGCTGGATCCCCTGTGCTCCAGAGATGATGGGGAGCACCATGGGATGTGGGATGGGTGCTCAGCATCCCTGCTCAGCAGTGGTCCCTAACCTCATCCTCTCTCCGAAGGACGGGTAACGCTCTCCAATGTCTCCGAGCGGAAGGACAACATGCGCCTTGGCCTCAGCCTGGCCACCAACCCCAAGGACAACAGCTTTCTGGTGAGGAAAGGGGGCTTTTACAACAGCATGTAAAACCAGATGCATGTACAACAGTGTGTAAAGGCAAGCAAAACCCAGATGCATGCACATCAGCATGTAGACGCATGCAAATACACCTCTCAGTGTGTTCATACACAGGCTGCATGCACTGCAGGGCTCAGAAACCTCACCTTCCATGGGGAAAATGATGCCAAAGGAGAGGACAGCAGCGAAGCAGCAATAAGAAGTGGCTGTTTTCAACCCATCCCTGATGCTCTATTTCCTTCCCCAGGCCTGCAGCCCTCTCTGGTCCCACGAGTGCGGGAGCTCCTACTACACCACAGGGATGTGCTCCCGGGTCAACTCCAACTTCAGGTTCTCCAAGACAGTGGCTCCGGCTCTGCAGAGTATGGGAATCAATGGTGCCCTGCAGCAATGACCCCCCTTTGAAGCCCGAGGGGGTTTCTGTTCTCTAATCCCTTCAGCCCCATTGAGAAGACAGAGATGTCAGTGTTTGAGAGGAGGCAAGAGAGCAGAGGAAATGATTGCAGGGAAGTGATTCAAAGGGGGTTACAGACACAGACATCTGGTAAACATTTTCCTCTTGACTGACACCCGGGGAAGACAAAAAACACCTTCTTCTTCCAAAGCTGGAAATAAAAGTATCCAGAATGTTTTATCAGCGCAGCTAGGAAGGCAAAATAGGGAAAGAATTCGGACCTTGGCCACTCAAAACAAAGTGCTCATTGACTGAAAGCCGAATAGCTTGGCCCAAATCTGTGATTTTGGATACGTGATTTCATTTTGAGGTATTAAATAAGCTTCCTGGCTTTCCTGTAACAGGTAATAAATTGCAGAAGCCTGTCCTGCAGCATCAGGGCTCCTGGAAGCTCCTTGTTCAGTTGGGCACAGGGTGCGATGTCCCAGCTCCATCACCCTTTTGGTGTTAATTCTCGTGGCATGGAGCAGGGCATGGGAAAATGAGACTTTTGGGTGGCAGAGGCAGTAAAGGCAAAGCCCACCATGAAGTTCCCAGTGTCTCTCCCCTCTTTATTCCCAGGAGATGCTTTTAGCCCTCGCTGCAAAGGGCAATTGGTGTTTTAGAGGGAAGCTTGTGAATGAACATGGTATTATCATTCAGTAAGTGGCATGCAGAGGTTCCTGGGGTGAGCAGGGGATGAAGGTGGTAGCACGCAGCTGAGGACCACAGTGATGGAGTGACCCCCGTGTGACTCCAGTCCATAGATGCGCTAACCCATAAATGCCTACAGTAGATGGGAAGGGCAGCCGATAAATCTGTCCCTGGAAAATCCAGCATCTTCTGGTTTTCTACAACTTTCCCAAATGATACTATGAAGTATAAGGAAGACAGATGATGCTGAGCAATTTTCCCCACTGAAAACCAATCGACTGCCTAAAGCCAGATCCGAGCCCTGGGGTCCTCGCTGGGGTTTTTGGCTGCCTCTCGCAGAGGATTTAATGGGAAGGGGAGGAAATGCCCGACTGGTGTTCCATGGCGAGTTCAGGCAGGGCTGAGGGGTGACTCAGGAGGAAAGCATTGCTCTGCGGGAGGAACGGAGGCCGGATCCTGCCTGCAGGGGCCACTCTTTGAAGTATGCAACGATATTAGACCGGATAAAGGATTCAATCTGAATCAGAAAAGACGCAGCTGAGTATTATTCTTAGCAAGTTATCTAGTCCTTTCTCGGCAGAGAGGATGCTTGTGGCTTCTCTCCACCTTGCTGAAGCCCAGAGGTCCTTATAATGATCGCAATAAGACTTCTTCCCAAACAAATCATAAGAGCAAGCACCTGACTGCGAGGAATGAAGCCATAAACCTCCCTTTTGCGAGCGTTGCCAAAAGCTCTCAATAACACACCATGTGTTTTTCACAGGATGCCAGACGTACATGGACATCATCATAGTCCTGGATGGATCAAACAGCATCTATCCTTGGGTTGAAGTTCAGCACTTCCTCATTAACATCTTGAAGAAGTTCTATATCGGCCCCGGCCAGATACAAGTAAGACCCTGCACAGCTCCTGTGTGCCCCCCGTGTCACTCAGAGTCCCCTGGCTGTGCTCATGGGGCCCTTTTCAATGTCCCTTTTCCACCAATATGATGCTGTTGGTGCTGTGGGATCTCAAAATGACCTTTCAATGTATGGATTTTAAAGCTGATCCCATGGAAATACCTCTCACATTAATGAGCTATGGAGAGAGCAGCGCCCCACATCCCAGCCAGGCACAGGAGAGTGAAATCCTATGGAAATATAGATGTCCCTGTGCTGAGGCAGCTGAGAAATGATTTCCCTGCTCTTCCTATTAGTAATCATGGGCTGATGTGGACAGGGACTTGTGCATATATCAACACAAATAACCCCATGTTTAGTCCCACCTTGAGATGCTGGGGGTCTGCACTGAGGCACAGCACATCTGCATCAAATATAACAGGGGAGGAGGGGGCTGCCAGGGAATCGAAATACATTTGAACATTACCTATGATCCCATAGAGGGAAAACTGGAGCAAATGGGGACAGAGAGATTGACTGTAACAGTGGCTGTTATTTCATGTGGTTGACCAAGTGTGCAGCCCCGGCTACGCAGCAGTTGTTGCATCCTTTGTGATAGTGCTTTAATCCCCAGGTTGGAGTTGTTCAGTACGGGGAAGACGTCGTCCATGAGTTTCATTTAAATGACTACAGGTCTGTAAAAGATGTGGTTGCGGCTGCCAGTCACATAGAGCAAAGAGGAGGTACAGAAACCAGGACTGCCTATGGGATAGAGTTTGCTCGGTAAAAACCACTCACCTTCCTGTTCGTTCTGAGAGCAAGTTTAAAAGCATCGTTCAGTTTTCTTCCCTCTCCCCCCTTTGCTGTTTCTTGCTGCTTAGAAAGCAGCAGGCTAAAAATGCTTCTGCAAAAAGGCTCTGCCCTCAATTAGTGCTTTATCAATGACGCCTTGCAAAACTGCTCCATCCTCAGCTGCAGCTGGACCAGAAGGAATCATAGGAATCCTAGAGCGGTTTGGGTTGGAAGGGACCCTAAAGCTCATTCAGCTCCAACCCCTGCCACGGGCAAGGACACCTTCCACTAGAGCAGGTTGCTCCAAGCCCCATCCAACCTGGCCTTGAGCACTGCCAGGGATGGGGCAGCCACAGCTTCTCTGGGCACCCTGGGCCAGCGCCTCAGCACCATCAGAGGGAAGAGCTTCTGCCTAAGAGCTCATCTCAGTCTCCCCTCTGGCAGGTTAAAGCCATTCCCCTTGGAAGTCGCAGACTGAAAATGCTTCCTCTCTCTGGAAGCCCCCAGAGCTGAGCTCTCAGCCTCCAAACAACCTCAGTATTCCTGATGCAGATTTAGGGCATTTTCCTTATTAAAGGCTCCTCTCTTTCAAGAATCCAGCTCCACTGGTGGATAAAAATCCTGTTTAAAGCCCTACAGTTTCCTGAGGGTCCCAATTGCACCTCCCCAAGGGCTACCAGCCCAAGCACCCCTTGAGGTGTTCTGATGGGGCGCACATCTGGGCAGCTGTGGGCGCGCACGGCGGTGGGAGCTGTGGCCTGGCGAGGCTGAGCAGCCCAGGGCATCTCTTCAATTGCAGCTCGGAAGCGTTTCAGAAAGGTGGCCGGAAAGGGGCAAAGAGAGTAATGATTGTAATCACAGATGGAGAGTCGCACGACAGCCCAGACCTGGAGAAGGTGATCGAGGACAGCGAGAAGGACAATGTCACCAGATACGCCGTGGCGGTGAGTGATAGCAATAGCCATCTAGAGCTCAGTGATGCCCATGCACCCCAAGGCACCAGGGCTGGCAGCGCAGCTCATCTCCACCTCTCCCAGCACCTCAAGAGGGGTCCTTGCTGCTGGTCCTGCTTTTAGTGGGATGCTTGGCTCGGGATTCAGCTTCTGAAGCAGGCGCCATGGCCAGGGACAGGCAGGACCCCCAGTTACGTCAGGCACCCCAATTGCATGAGATGTGCTCATCCTGGGCTGCCTGGATGAATCACAGCAGCTCCTTGGATTGCTCCCACAATGAGGTGTCAGATGCCAAGGCTGTCAGGTTCATTCCGCATGGACACCCCTCAGGTGCTTTGGGATGGCTTTAACACAAACACCCCTGAGTCTTGCGTTTCTCTCTCAAACCTAGGTATTGGGTTATTATAACCGAAGAGGAATCAATCCTGAAGCCTTTTTGAATGAGATAAAGTTTATAGCGAGCGACCCGGATGACAAGCATTTCTTTAATGTCACAGATGAAGCAGCACTTAAGGACATTGTGGATGCTCTGGGGGAAAGGATATTTAGCTTGGAAGGTGAGTGATGCCTGACGTGATGCTTGCCAGGTTGCTGCTGTCAGTCAGAATTCGCATGGTTCACACCAGGGGTTTCCCTAATACCTGTTCTATACAGAACCTAAAATCATGCTTTGAATTACCTCATCTATAAGGAAACATCTTTAGTTTGAGTGCATCCTTCAAGCATCAGGAGCACAGATCCCCTCTATCCAAAGAACACCCCTCATCCTGGCCACTGTTTGCGGAGCTGCAGTGGCTTCACCCAGTTGCAATTTGGAAGCAAAATGCTCTAAATCCATGTTTTTGTGTGATGTGGCTGAGAACAGCACCCGGGCAGAGCTCCCAGTACCTGTTAGCAGCAGGATTTTGTGGAATTGTGGTGATTTAGGGAGGAACAGGCTCATTTGCAGCAGCTGAGGTCCTTTGTGCTCCAGGTGCGGTAGAGGTGGATGCTCAGCCCCTCCAGGAAAGCAGAGCTCTCCATTAAATACAAATTCCTGCTTTTTTTGAAGGAACCAACAAGAATGAAATCTCCTTTGGACTGGAAATGTCCCAGACTGGATTTTCATCGCATGTTGTGGAAGTAAGAGAGTAAATGTGGTGGGGTTTTCACTCCGTCCCATGCAAGAGGGCACCCCTGTTCCTTTTATCATCACCATAATGCCGCTGGCTTATCCCATGAGGAAGGGAGACCACTGCCTTCCTTGGGACCAATCTCCAGCAGCTCCTTCCGATGCGCCTTGGAAAGAGCATGCTAGGATGTGCCACGGAGGAAAACACTTGTTGATGGTGGGCTGTGTTAGGTTGGTCCCCTTCCACCCATGGGCTCTGCAGGCTGGCAGGTCCAAGGGAAAATCCAGCAGGGATTTCTGCTTGGGCTTTCCAGGGGAGAAAAAGCATGCTGGAAGTGTATGAATGGGATGAAAATGTCACCTCAGCATGGTTAAAACCTTCATCTTTCCAGGTGTGCTTTGGAGAATGGTTTACATTCTACGCATATCATTATTATCCTATATAATTATAATGTTATATATTATTATTATAGATTTCTTCCCAGAGAAGCTGTGGCTGCCCCATCCCTGGCAGTGTTCAAGGCCAGGTTGGACACAGGGGCTTGGAGCAACCTGCTCTAGTGGAAAGTGTCCCTGCCCATGGCAGAGGGTTGGAGCTGGATGAGCTTTAAGGTCCCTTCCAGCCCAGACCATCCCTTGATTCCATATAGTCTGGAACTTGGGCTTTTAGGGACCCTCATATGTGTTCGCAAACAAAAGCATCCCACTGGGTCCTCTCATCCATCTCGGCATGAACCGACTTTGCCCATGTGGGAGGCATGGGGAAGAATTGCCTGCACTTGGTTAGAAATCCCCTCAAACTCCTCCTGCTCTCCCACAGGACGGGATCTTGCTGGGAGCAGTGGGTGCCTATGACTGGAACGGAGCCGTCCTGAAGGAAACCAGCAGCGGGAAGGTCATTCCCCTGCGGGAATCTTATCTCCAGGAGTTCCCGGAGGAGCTGAAAAATCATGGAGCGTACTTAGGTACGAAAGCTGAATGAGGCTCTGCTGCAGTGCTCAGGTCATGATTTTATGCTTAATAGTAGGAAACACAATGTATTTCTCCGGTGACTAATAGCAGCCAGTGCTCCCAGTGTCAGAGACCATGCCTGGCTCTTTGCGAGCTCCCATTGGACCAGTGTTGCTCAGGGATGCAGGGTATTTGAGCATCCTCACCTGGAAAGAGCTCGGTGTCGACCATGGTGAGCAGCACAGAAGTGCTTTCAGTGCAGAAGTTGCTCAGACACCGTTCAGCCCAGGTCATCTGCAGCACTTACTGGAATGGTTTACAAAGCAGTGATGAAATTCCATGCCTAGGGAGGAAATACCTGCTGGGTTAATCCGTTCCATGTGCAAGCAAAAATAGCAGCCTGGTTATAAAACCTCCGGAGATGTGCATGCCAGGATGAGCTGCCCCAGGGCTGGGATGCTGGGGGGTTGACTGCCAGCGTGTCAGGGCTATTCCCTGTTCTGGGAATACGAGCAGCCCCTGGAAGCGGGGGTCATCCCTTAGGGTGACAGCAGGCTGCCTGGAGTGGGGATGGCTGTGGCTGTGCGAGGGAAATCCATGAGAGTGTGTGGGAGCTCAGCCGGGCTCCCTTTCCCATTGTCTGGAGTAAGAAATATTAAGGAAATGCTTGATTTCCTTAATATTTAATATATAAAAGCAGAGCATCCCAGCTCGCCCAGTGCTGGGAAAGGGGGGTTTCAAGGCTGATGCTTGGTTTAGGAATATCCCTTGATGAAGGGAGTACTTAGGGAAACAGAGCCCCGCATAGAGGCAATGAGCAGCAAAAGAGGTCCATAAACCCTGATAATCCCTAGAGATACTCAAAATTCAACTGGATGTGATCCCAAGTGATCTGATCCAGCTTCGTGATTGGCCATGCTTTTCTAATTAATTTCTAATATTTAATTTCTAAATAATATCTCATAATGTATCATTATGTATTTCTAATAATTTCTAATACTTTTCACTGACTGTGAACATGGAGGAGCCCGGAGCTGCGTTTGAAAACCAGGATTTTGCAGCTCCAGTGTTATATCCCTCCGTAATCCCATCTGCAACCACGGGCAAGTGCTGCAGCCCAGCATGCAACATGTGTTGGTGATCCCAGGGATCGCTCAGAGTCACTCACTTACATGGGGTTATTTCCATAAGGACTCATGAGCAACATTCCTGACGGATTCATGGCTCTTATCAGACTGTGAATGTCATCATCAAGCATCAGCAAAGTCTTTCATGCCTGGTTTGGGATGCGGTGTTGGAGGGGCCTCGAAGGAGCAGGTACCGCAGCCTCCCGGTGTGCTCGACCTTGCTGGTGTTTGTTTAACTGGATGTGATCCATGCAATAAACCACTCATCCAGCCAGGAATTGGGCTTGCCTCGGTGAAAGAAGGATTTTGCATGGCTGCATTAGGCAGTGCCAGAACTCTTGGCTCAGGGTGTAGGCAGGACCGGAGCAGGCGGCTCAGAGCCCAAGGTCGGGGCGCTGGGATTGATGTGAATGGCTTTATCTGTGAGGAAATCTGGGTTTCTTGCTTCCTGACCTGGGAAGTGGCCAGAGCTGTGTCAGCAGCTGGGGGCTAATGGAAAACAGATCCCGGACAGGCAGCGCTGGGAGCAGGGAATGCTCAGCCATGCTCACCCCATGCCTGCCCCCTTCCAGGTTACACCGTCTCCTCCGTCATCTCCACCAGGCACGAGCGGATCTACGTCGCAGGAGCTCCCAGGTTCAACCACACCGGGAAGGTCATCCTTTTCAGCATGCACAACAACAGGAACCTCACCATCCACCAGGCGCTGAAGGGAGAGCAGGTAATGCCTGCTGAGAATGCTGCATGGGTTAACCCATGTGGCACGCATGCTTCTCCATCAGTCCTCACCCTTTGTTTACGAATTGTCTGGTTTAAGTAGCTCAGTACTGCAGCACATCCATGGGATGCCCTGGCTGTTGCTGAATCTACAGCTCCAAACCCCATAGCTGCAGCAGGGGTTGAAATGCCCCCACCGGGGCAGAGCCCCTGCGTGCCAGGAGCGTTGCTCCCATCCCTTCCTCTGTCTCCTCCAGATCGGCTCCTACTATGGCAGCGAGATCAACTCCCTTGATGTCAACGGCGATGGCATCACCGACGTTCTGCTGGTGGGAGCCCCCATGTACTTCAGCGAGGGCAGGGAGAGGGGCAAGGTCTATGTCTACACCCTGCGGGAGGTATGTGCAGCACCACGGAGCAAGCCAGGGACACCACGAGGGCTGGGTGCCAGCACAGAAACTGCGCCTGTCCCCTTGTGTCACCTCCCCGGGGTGGCTGCAGGCTGTGTTCACCCACCAGCTTCCATCGGGCAGCACAGGGCATGGCAGCGTTGCCCAAAGGCAGCAGAGCTTGGCATTGCCTCTGGTTTGGAGTAGGATCTGTCTGGTTTCCTTGTTTATAAACACTCCCAGGGGGTTTGCTCGCTGCCAAAGGGAATCCAGCCCGTGCTGGAGCAGAGCTGCATCATCTCAAGGCTTTGCTGCTCCCGGCTGGATGAGCTTCCTGGCACCAAGGAGGTGATACGCGGGGGGCAAGGGGGGGTCTTTGCATCCCGGGGGTGTCTCCATGGAGAAAGTCTCCATTCATTTTGCCTCCCTCCTGTTCAGAGACTGGGCCAGGCATGGGGCTGTGGGAAGCGGAGACGTCGGTCCCTCCACCATCACTGCAGGGCACAGACAGGACATGCCCCATCCCCATTCACTTCCAGTGCTCTGGGACAGGACGAGCTTTGCTGCAGCCCCCAAACCTGGCTTAAACTGCAGTTTCTGGACTGAATCGCACTGGCAATGAGCATCCCCACTCTATATCCAAGGCTGCAGATCCTGCCTGCGGCAGCAGGAGTCCCCATAACCAAAGCGCTGCTTTTCATGCCATTATTTACCTAGGTTGTTATAGAAGGGAGGCAAAGCTGATGCAGGGCTCATCATGCTCAGCAGGAAGTCCCGCAGCCCCATGAGAGTCACCTCCTTCCCTATAGAAACTGCTCACACACACTGCATCATGAGCTTGCCTTTGTGGGGTTTCTCATCTCACAGACTTGCCGCTGATGGTCTGGGGTTGGGTTTTTGCCTTCTCTCTTTGGCTGGCCCTGCAGAACCGCTTCATTCCCAGCGGAGCCCTCCTGGATCTGCAGAGCTACCAGAATTCCCGCTTTGGCTCCTGCATCGCCGCCGTGCCCGACCTCAACCAGGACTCCTACAACGACCTGGTTGTCGGGGCTCCTCTGGAGGATGAGCACCAAGGAGCGATATACATCTTCCTTGGCTTCAAAGAGACCATCCTGAAGAAGTACAAGCAGGTATGGATGGCTCCTGCGTGCTTCGGTTGTCCTCATCCTCCATCAGAATGGATGTCATTTAAGCACTGATAGAGCATGATAAATTCACATTCAGTATTGTGTTGTTAGTTCTTATTGTCAGATGTTTTCTCTTGTGAGGGATGCAAGGGAAAGCACACATAAGGTATGGAAAGCATGTTGGAAATCAGGGGCAATGCTCAGCACGTGGGGCAATGGAATGCTGTAGATAAACTATTTCTCGCACTTACAGAATCACAGATTGGTTTGGGTTGGAAGGGACCTTAAAGCTCATCCAGTTCCAACCCCCTGCCACTTGTGAGAAGTAGCAAATACTCAGAGTAAATTCAACAGGATTCTCTGGATGGTGTATCCAAAGAGAAACTGCTCTCATTCGCTGGAAAACTGTGGTGCAATGACTTGGGAAGGGGCATCTTCAGAGGCCTGGAGGAGGCCGGCATGGCAAACCCCTCCTTCACAGGCAGGGATGCTCCCCAGGAAACCAGGCTGGATTCTCCCTTTTCCTTTCAGCGGATAGCAGCTGCGGACCTTGCGCCAGGGCTGATGTATTTCGGATGCAGCATCCATGGGCAGCTGGACCTGAACGAAGACGGGCTCGTGGACTTGGCCGTGGGCTCCCTGGGGAATGCCGTGCTGCTGTGGTTAGCTGTGCCCTCTCACTTGGCACCCTCCTCTTCCCAATGCTCACTGCAATATGCTGCAATCTTCAGAGGGAAAGCTGATCTCCCAACAATCTGACCCATCTTTCCACAGTAACAACCCCGTGTCCGACTGGGCAGTGGGATTTCAATGCCGTTGGGTCCTAGAAGGATGTCAAAGTTGGTTTTGCATTGAATTTCATTATTAGCTCCCCAGGAGTCTCCGTCCAGCTCATTGATCTGTGCTGATCAGCCCAGGCTCCCCCTGCTCTTATTGAATAAGAATGGTTTAGTATTCTCAAACATGGAATAGTGGTTTGGAAAGAGCCTTGAAGCTGTTAGGATGGAGGGCAGCTGCACCCAGCAAAGATGGGCCACCCTGGGGTCTGTTGCATGCATGGAGGGGGCCACAAATCCTGCTCTGGGTGCTGCTTCACCAGCATAAGCAGGAGGCCAATATGTGCAAGGTATTCTTCAATGCTGCTTTTGGTCTTCCTCAGCACCTTCTTGATGTTGGGAAAAGGGTGAATCTGGAGGTTTCTGTGTGGAGGATGCTTTAGATGTGCCGTGCATCCCATGCCACAGCCCATCTCTTGACCCTTGCTTGCCCCGCAGGTCCCGCAGCGTGGTCCAGGTCAATGCCAGCATCCGTTTCGAGCCCCCCAAAATCAATATCTTCACCAAGGACTGCAAGCGGAACGGGAAGGATGCCACCTGCATGTCGGCCTTCATCTGCTTCACTGCTGTCTTCCTCTCAGCTCACTTCCAGACGTCCAGTGTGGGTGAGTGCATGGCTGCTCACGCAGCAGAAACCCCAATCCATGTGTTGTTTGGGTGTCCAGCCCTGAGGGAGCACCCGGCTTCTGCCAAGGAAAACCAGCCCGGAGCTTGACATGCCTGCAGCAGTGCACGTTGCCATCTGCCACATCCCTTTTCAACCACAAATGTGTCTCTATCCTGGCTCATGTAGCAGGGTCGGTGGCTGTGCCGTTAAGCATCGCTGGGAAACACCCCAAGGATACAGCCTTACCTGTGAGGTAACCTCTTCTCTCCCCTATTCCCTGGGCCCAAGCTCTCCCATAGCTTGCCTTGCCATGGTACATGTGACAGGGATGTCACCATCACCTTGGCAGCCAGCAGGACAGGAGAGGATGTGCCTGGACCACGTCCTGCAGAGCTCGTCCATCCTCCCCACTGCAGCAGCAGGATACATCTGCCGACCATATGTGCCCGTTTCCCTGATATCCCAGGGAATCTCATTGAAGCTATTGGCCAGCTCTGCTATTAAACCCTTGTTGCTATTAAACCCTTGCATGCTGCTGTGGCCCCAAGTCTAGCCGGTGGGTGCCCGTGACTCAGCTGAAGTGGGGGAAAGCAATAGTGGCTAGCAGATAGCAAACACTGTCCTAGGAAAGTCAGATCCCTAAGGCAAGGATCCTGATTTGCCCTATGAAATCCAGAGCTTTCCCCCCAGCTGCCGTCTTTGCTGAGCTTGCAGGGTAAAAAGCTGAGTGTGGTTTCCTTTATCCCTTTAATTTCACACTTACCCAGAAGAGCCACCCCATGGACGGTGTGTGCTGGAGGGTGATGGCTGCTCTTTCCTGGTGCACGGTTTGCATCCCACTGGGGTAGCACGTGCGAATCCCACCTGCTTGGCCCTGGGTTGGGAACCTTTGGTTTCTTTTCAAAAGCACTGCAGATGGCAAATGATCTCCAGTAAAGCATTTAGGAAAGTGCTTCGGGGTATGATACCTTCGGGACAAAGCTCCAGGGTACAGTCCCTCCAGCATATGAGGCGAATAACTAGATATCCTGCACAGATTTCGCACAGTGTCTGTAACGTGTTTTTAAAGCTCATCATTTGACTTGGAGAGAAACAGGTATTTCTTTTGGCAGTCTTCTTTGCCCCAAAGAAATGCATGGCAGAAACAGGCAACGCTAACCTGACTTTCCTGATTTTCTTACAGTGTGCTGCTTGCCACACTGCTCCCAGCAATAGGGGTTTAAGTGCACAAAAGCCCGTTTCTCTGACCTGGCATTGCTATGTGGTGATGGCACTGTGTGGTGTTGATGGCGCTGTGTGGTGCTGATGGCACGGTGTGGTGCTGATGGCACTGTGTGGTGCTGATGGCACAGTGTGGTGCTGATGGTGCTCTGTGGTGCTGATGGCACTGTGTGTTGCTGATGGCTCTGTGTGGTGCCGATGGTGCTGTGTGGTGCTGATGGCACTGTGTGGTGCTGATGGCACTGCTCTCCTTCCTCGCAGCGCTGCGGTACAACGCCACCATCGACGAGCGCAGGTACACGCCACGGGCTCACCTGGACGACAGCGGGGAGCGGCACACGCAGAAGGAGCTGGTGCTGCTAGCGGGGCAGGAGCACTGCGACAGGCTCCACTTCCACGTCCTGGTGAGTGCGATGGAGAGCAAGGACAGGGTCTCCTCCTCTGCAACTGACCAAGCAAGGATGCTCTTCAGCTTGCGCAAAGCAGTGATGCGCTGGGAGATGTTTAGAGGAGCCTCTACGGCTTCATGGGGCTGGAAATGAGCATCATCCTCCAGCCTGGATTTCTTCACTCTGGGTTTCATGGAATCATAGAATTAACAAGTTTGGAAAAGACCTACAATATCATCAAGTCCAACCATTTGATGTGGTCAGGGATGGAGCCGCTGGGTCCCCAAGCGCTGACTTCACTGCAGCCCCAGCTTGTGCTGTGCTTGCTGCCACGAACATCTAGCCGTGCCCTCAGGGAGGCCGTGAACTCCTGACTCCCGAGTCAGGCTGGTTCTCCAGCCCCAGGATCAATGAAAACTCATTCTTATTCCATTGGGAAACAAATGCCTCAATGCAAGTCCCCAGTGTTCTCACTCCCTGCAGCCCTCTAACCACCAGGGTCCCTTTCCCTGGATGCCGGAGCCGGCAAAACCTCTGCATCACTCGCAAGGAGCAGCTGATGCGCAAAACCTGGCCAAAATCAGACATTCCCAGTGAATGATGAGAGTATTCCTTGGCCAGAGAAGGCCGAGCTGCCAGACTGGCCCAGCCCCAAGCCCCGGCCTGAACTGCCGTGAACTCCTGGGGAATTCAAGTCTGGAGCTCTGGATGGAGCTTGTGATTTATCCCAAGAAACATCTCACTTCAGAGCACCCCGTGCAGCCGCGGCAATGCATGGGGCGCACTCATAGAGCAGTAGGAGCCCTGTTCTGCTCAGTGATGCTTTCTGTCTGTTGCAGGACACAGCTGACTATGTGAAGCCTGTGACGTTCTCCATTGATTATGAGCTTGAGCACCTTGAAAATGGCCCCATGCTGGATGATGGCTGGCCCACCTCGCTCAGGGTCTTGGTAGGTAGCAGCACTGACCTCCCAGGGTGCCTTTTATCAGGAAGTTGGTCAGAAGTTTTATCTCTGATTTATCTTTAATATCTCTGATTCATCCCTCTTGTGATAGTAGGGCATTCGCTCCAGCCTGGGATCACAACCCATGTCCCTTCTCCTCGGAGTACAAACTGTAGCACAAATCATCACCGACTGATCCTTGTTGTCCCATTCAGGTCCCTTTCTGGAACGGGTGCAATGAGGATGAGCACTGTGTCCCTGACCTGGTCCTGGATGCCAAAAGCGATGTGCCCAGTGCCATGTGAGTAGGTCACTCATAGCATCCTCCCAAACCATTATCACACACAACTCACGCTCCATGGATTTGGGCATCACAACTGGTCCTCCTCCAACACCACCATGAGGTATTCCTGTGCCTGCTCGCTGCCTGGAAGGAGTTGGTGGTTTTCCAGGGAATCCACAAAACTGCTAATATTTGATGCCATGGTGATGAGCCCCATGGAGACAAGTCAGTAAATAACAGGAGATAAATACAAGGCTGCCATTGCCCACTTGGCAATTACAGGCTTGACTCACACAGCAGAAATAATTATACATCTCCTTGCTTAAAGAGCTTTTAAAGGTTATGGAGGAGCATAGGAGCCTGAGCCTCCACCTCCTATTGACAGCACTGGGCTCTGCACCCAGCTCATGACCAGCGCTGCTACCTGGGGATTACTTGTACCCCATAATTCAGCATTTGTTGCTCTGAGTCTCCTGTGAAGACCTTGGCTGAGCTTTATAGGAGGTCCTGAGGCTGTGACCCAGGGCTCGACCAGGAGGGTGTCCATCCCTTGCTGGACTGCACTGCAGGAGCTGCAGGTAGGGATAATGTATGGATCTTAGCGGCTGGAATCCTACAGATAACCATGGGCAGATTCTGTAGCTTACCAGGGTGCCAGACCTTTGATTTGGTTCCTCCTGAAGCCCATGGAACTTTCCCAACAGCATCAGTAGGAACTGGACCATGGCCTTCAAGAGCAGCTGGTATGGATGTGATTTCTGCCAAGAAAACCACTTTTGGGGTGACTTGTTGGAATAGAGCTGCTCCTTCAAACTGGCATCCTGGTTGCTCTGCTATTAGAGGCAGGACGTGGCTCTGACAATGACACCATCCTATACTTCCCCTTCCTTTTTAATTTGTTATCAATAAATAAATATAGGTATATAATAAATACATATATAATAAATATATATATGCATATACACACACACACATATATGTATGTATATATATATAAATAAAATAGATACCCAAACACCCCTCCAGCCTGCAAAAGCAGCTGCTGCTGCCATTGCAGTGTCTGTGATGGCAAACTCAGTGGGAGAGAGATCTCAACCAGGCTGAAACCTTTTGCTAATGGTATGGGAACTCTTTTTCCCTTACATCCCAGCTGCATTCAGAGCTCCTAACTGCATCTGAGAAAGCCAAACCAATGGCCCATGGGAGGAACTTGTGGATTCCTCTTTCCATGGCAGTGGTGTATGATGGAGGGAGAGCAGGGATTTCCTTGCAGCATCCTACCCGCCGTGCCCATCAGCACCCTGGGGCTGGGATTTGCCTGCACCTCTCTGGGATTTGCCGCCCTCCTCCCACAGGGAATACTGCAGGCGCGCTCTGCGGAGGGCACCGCCGGACTGCTCAGCCTTCACCCTCTCCTTTGACACCTCCGTCTTCATCATCGAGAGCAGCAGGAGGAGGGTGGCGGTGGAGGCAGTGCTGGAGAACAGAGGGGAGAACGCCTACAGCACGGTCCTCAACATCTCCTTCTCCAGGAACCTCCAGTTCGCCAGCTTGATCCCCAAGGTGAGGCGGCAGGGACAGATCCAGGGCTTTCCAGTGGAGCTCATCATCCCGGCTGGATGAGAGAGCCGTGTCCTAAACCAGAGCCCAGAGCTGCCTCTATCCCTCATAAATCAGACCTGTTTATGGGCTTCGTTTCTGAGCGCTTTGCCGCCCTTTCAGCTCTTCATTTTGGGAATTCGAAAGCGTTTGGGTTTTCAGAGCCTGCGAGAAGGTCAAACGCGGATGGAACGATTCCCTCTTCATTTTTCTACTCCAATACATTAAAAATACTGCCTGCACGTGGCCAAGTTCCTGTCAGGGGGGAATTTTTGCAGCTGAGATAGAACTGCTGGAAGGATGGGCTGATAACGGGAATGTGGCCACGGCTCAGGATCGAGCCGGGTGATGCCACTTCTCTGTGGCTGTCCCCTGCATAAGCCCATCACGTCCCATTCTCACCCTCCCCAGTATTCCTCCTCCCTTTTCCCAGCGAGGTTTGGGAAATATGCTGATGCTGCTGAGCCCTCCCTCATCCCCCAATGACTTCATAACCGCCCGCACATCCCATCGCCTGCCTTTGTTTTTATTGCAAGCCGTGCCAAGGGAAAATTGTGGGGCACGTTGCCACAAAATGCATTTTTGGAAAGGCGATTGCAAGTGACGGGAGGGGGGAACGTTCCTGTGATGCTCAGGAACAGAAAGCTCCTTGCAGAGTGGTTGCAGGAAATCGTTGTTGCTGGTTATGGAAGCATCGCTGCTCACGGGGCCCTGGCTGCTGCTCCTTATAAATAAGCGAGTTGCCAACTGGAAGGGATGGGTGTTTGTGTCAGAGGCTGTACAGAGATCCAACGTACTTGTGGCTCCAGGCAGCCCATAATGTCAGCAGATGAGGCAGGAAGTTCCAGGCTGTTGCTGATGGTTGTCAAGGTGTTTCCCTGAGGCTGGTGCTGGGGTGTATCAGCTCCTGGGTTGGTTGTCTGGTGGCAGCAGCTTAAACTAAGACCCTTGAAGGTCCAGTCATCTCTTGGTGGGGATGGAACTCTGCGTACAACCAGGTTACAACCTCTTGTAGGGTTGTTTTCCCATCCCACCCCAGCCTGTGCTTGGGCTTTGTGATGGGCAGGAGCTTCCCCAGCCTGGCTGGAAGGTGTTCAAGCAGCAGCAACATAATTGTTGGGACCAGGAAAGTAAATATTACTGCTTAGCTGGTGGCCATGCAGAGTAATAGCTCTTGTTATCCTTGATACTTCCCTGAGACTCCTCTGTCGCAGGAAAACACTCTTCTTCCCAACCATAGTGCCCAGAATAATCAGGTTCATTCATTCGCTGCTGTAGTTACATGTCTAAAGAGGATTTAAACAGGACAGATGGAAGTGGTCTGCTAGAAATGCCCCTCTCCAGGAATGGCCCTAGAAGTTCAGCTGATGGGAAGGATTCCATGGGATTGGTTTTGTTGTGTTTTCCAAATATTAAAGCCTATTTTGGGCCCCATGGGTGTGTGTTTGCTGCTTCTTTATGGTCATGGGCTGGTGTCATGGATGCTTCATGTCCCATTTTAGGATGACACAGACATCAACATTGACTGCATGACTGAGGACAAGAACCCCAACAAGAAAATGTGCAACGTGAGCTACCCCTTCTTCCGAGCCAAGGCCAAGGTAAAGCTATTCCCTCCTACCCATGGAACAAGAGCCCTGGCATGACTGCAGGGCTTGTATCCATCCGTCTTTGTGCTGGGGGGCTTTGAATAGGATTTTTAAGGATAAGCAGTTGGTTTCTTCCCTTTTTCTGTCCATTGTGTGTGTTGGAAAGGCACATTAGGGAAGCCAGGATGCGCAGGATGCTGCCTTGATGGTAGGAGAGCACCAAAATCAAACTCAGCTCCTCCAAGTCAAACGATTTGACTCAGTCCTTTGGAGCAATGTAATGGTGGTTTCAAACCACTGATGGTGACTTCCCAGAGCTCCTTCCTCACAGGATGAAGGCACCATTCCCTGCATGAGAGGTTTTCCTTGCTCTGAACACCCAGGGTCCTTCTGGACCCTTCTCCAAGCCCCCTCGGGCTGGTAGCATCCTCCTTACAGTAATTCCTAACACTTGGGGTAAGCTCAGGTCCAGTGAGCATTGGTTTTATACGCCATAAACCCCTTTGCAAGCATTACATGCAGCATTAAGGTGCGGAAGGAAAAGGGGGAAGATGTCAATCTCTGCAGTCACTGGGGCTTTGTGTGATATCCCATCTGGTCCTGCACCCCCGTGGGAAAAGCAGCCAATACAAGTGGAATACGAAGGGAAAATCTTTCTCTCCCCCATGTCTGTGTGAAGCCTTTCCTTGTCAGAAGCCTGATACCACGGACGAGTTCCAGGCACTTCAAGCTCCCAAAAAATCCCTCTCAGATGCCTGTGGCTGCCCAAAGAGCTCAGCAGCCCGACTCCCCATGACCTACAGGGGCTGAGAATGCATCTGCATGGCATCAGGTAGTCCAGGTCCTGCCAAGACAAAGAGAAGCTGGAAATGGAAATCTGGCCTGAAGAGCAGCGGGAGCTTTAATATTGCACTCAGCTGCGCAGCCCCAGACAGCGTGAGGTCACTGCCACAGCTCTTGCAGATGGGACATTAATCACATTTTATTGTGCTTGGCCTTTCCCCATGCGGATGGGAGTGAGCGGCCTCTCGCTGCAGGACCCCGAAGGGTTTCTCTTCCAAAGAGGAGGATGCTCGCTCCTCCGACCTCAGAGAAACGCACTGCAGTGTGTGCAGCTGAGAGCAAAGCCTGCAATCCCCAGCGTGGCCTCTTCTTTCCCTGGAAAACCAATGCTCTGCCCATGCCCAGCAGCATCTCCCAGTGGGATCAGGGGGATGCTCACATCCACAGAGTGCCCACGCTGCTCCTAGCTGGTACTTGGGTGTTTTTTCCCTTCCTTACTGTATTCTCTGATATCCACAGGTTGCTTTTCGCCTGGATTTTGAGTTCAGCAAGTCCATTTTCCTCCAAACCTTGGAGATCTACTTGGTGGCCAACAGGTTAATGGTTGCTTTCTCCCTTGCATGTGCTTGCAAGGTCATCATGGGATGCTGCATGCCAGCTCTGGGTTTCCTTCTTCCATAGCCGCAGAGGTGATGCTGGAGGCTTTATTCAAGAAATAGGCATTATACATATATATATGGATGTGCGTGTGTGTGTGTATATATGTAGGTACTTATACATACATGTGTGTATATATATAAAATATCATATATAATTATGTATTATGTATTATATATTACATATTATATATTATATATTATATTATGTATTATGTATTATGTATCTATAGTTGCATATAATACATCATTTCTTCCCAGAGGAGCTGTGGCTGCCCCATCCCTGGCAGTGTTCAAGGCCAGGTTGGAAGGGGCTTGGAGCACCCTGCTCTAGTGGAAGGTGCCCCTACCCATGGCAGGGGTTGGAACTGGATGAGCTTTAAGGTCCCTTCCAACACAAACCATTCCATGGCTCTAGGATGCGCTTCAGCCAAAAAGCAAAGTTCAGCCCTTCCCCACCTGCTTCCTATGATCCCCCCAAAATACATCAGAGGGCAGCCGGCTCCTGTCTCACCCCCTCTTTGCTCTGCTGCTGTTTCAGTGACAGTGAGGAGAAGGAGAGCACCAAGGAGGACAACTTTGCCCACCTGAATTTCCACCTGAAGTACGAAGCTGACCTTCTCTTCACCAGGTGTGTGTTTGGAATGGGAATGGAGCTCAAGGGGTTGGGACGCAACTCACAGGGTGTCCTTCGGGAAAACCAGTGTGGGCCCCATGGGAGCTGTGTTCAACCAGAGCCCAGTGCAAACAGAGCTTTAATTTGGGGGGATTTGTTTAGAAAAGGGGCTGAAGGAACCATAAAGCCGGGGCATCCTGCTCAGTGGGTCCTTATAAAGCCATCCATGAGCAATGCGGTGCTGTGCCGCCATAACTTTTCAATGCACAAGTGTTATTAAATAGGTGTGAGGGCAATTATTTTAAGGGGGAAAAAGTACTTCTTGTAGGTAATAATGTTCATAACGTGTTACGAGCCCATGTCTGGGCCAGGAGCAATCCCGCTTTAGGGATGTGTGGAAGGGTTTGGGCATCCACAGTAACTAAAGCAGAGCATCCTCAGTCCAAGGAGAGCAGTAGCTAAGGCACAGATTTATTAACCTGATTATAAGTAAAACCCATGGACCTCAGAAACACATTCCTGGCACTGCTTGCTGTAAATCTGAGTGAATCTGGGAGACCTTCAGTTAGTTATCTTTTACCCTCGAGGCAATGGGGCACTGAGAATAAAACCACTTTAATACTTAGGATTTATGGGGAGTGGGGGGGTTCAATTTAATCAATAGCAGCATCACCCTCATGGGAGAAGGGGAAATAGGAGGAAATAAAGCAGCAGCAAAAAGAATCAAATTTGGGCAAATCTGGGGAGAAAATAGGGACAGTTTGAGAGGGTTTGTGCCCCTTGTCAGGGCACTGGGGAGCAGCATCCCATCACAGGCGCTCCGGATGGGCGCCCATCGGATGCTTCTGGCTCCTTCCCTCCACTTCAGCTGCTAAACAGAGATGTGTTTTACCTCCTCTGATTTACCCACCATTCAAACCTCCGACCAGGGCCTTGGGTGTCTCTGTTACATTAAAAAGGCAAGGACAGTTCTACCAAGAGAGGGGAAATAGTGCAGAAGCAGCAGGAAGACACATCTTTTCTGCACAAGGTGGAGCTGGACAATGGTTTCCATCCAAAAAGGGGCCACAAGACCCCTTCCTTTGAGAATCTCCCTGCAGAGGAGCTGGGGTTGCCCAGCCTGGTGCTGGGGGCAGCTGAGTGCAGGACTGCTTTGCTTGTTCCAAGCTCCCATCACGACTTGTGATCCTTTGTCACAACAGAGCATCGAGCCTGGACTACTATGAAATCAGGTCCAACAGCTCCCTGGAGAGATACGACAGCATCGGCCCCCCCTTCCATTGCACCTTCAAGGTAAGGCAGAGGGTTTCAACCCCAAGCACTGGATGTGCCATGGTCCCCCTGCTCATCCCAATCCCATGGGATGCTGGCACCCCATCACATCCCTGTCCTTGCAGCTGCAGAACCTGGGCTTCTTCCCTGTGGAGGGGGTGACCATCAAGCTCACCATCCCCGTGGCCACCCGGGCGGGCAACCGCCTCCTGCTCCTGACTGAATTCCTGGTGGACCAGGTAGGAAGGGGTTTCACCCTATTTAAGCACTTGTGGGTTCCTTCTGCACCAGGGCGGGATGGGGACACCCCATGGATCACCTCATCCTTCTGCAACCCCCCTCCGTGCTCACACCTGCAGGAACGGCCTTGGCTCCTGCCTGGACTTCTCCCTTCTCATGCGTTTGGCTGGAAACATGGAAAATGGTAGCAGCCAAAGGGTTTGAGTCCAAGTATTTCCCTGAGCTAGACCTGCATCCAGTATGCAACGAATTCTTGAGGGTCTTGAAAGCATTTGCAGTGCCTGGGGCGAGCTGCAGGCTTGAGCAACCTAATGGAGGGCTGGGAGCAGACCCTGGGGCATCGCAAGCCTTCTGCAGCCATGTGGGATTCACGTGCTGGTGATGGAAAGAGCCTGGAATAGAGATGCTGCGTTTATGGATGGATTTGGTCTCGATGGGGGTGTTTTGTATTGCAGATCTGCCAAAGCCCCCATGTCAGCCCAGCACACAGGCTGGCATCCTGGGTGGGGGTCAGTACCAGGCTGATTTGTGCTGAGGAGCGGCACAAAACATGGGAATTACTTGTAGGATGCTGGATGGGCTCCTTTTGGGCTGGGACTGTGTGGTGCAGTGACCCCAGCACCAGCAAAGCCCTGGGGTCCCCCGCTTCCACCAGGATGGGTGCATAGGGCAGGATGCAGGGAGGTGGCCACTGTGGTCCCCATCCCCATGCTTGGAACCCATTGGCTTTTCCTACAGGAAAACACGACCTGCAACACGTGGGGAAACACCACTGACTACCGGAGGACACCGGGCATGGAGGACCTGTCCCGCACCCCTCACTTGGTGCGTTCCTCAATGGGCCTGATCCTGGCCCTGGGCTGAGCCCTGATGCCCCCAAATCACAGAGAAATCCCCCAGGACAGGGATGTCCCATGGGATTCAGCTCCCCCTCCCCTCGGTGTGTGCCAAGGGGAAGCCCAGAGGGTTTCCATCCCACATCCCAACCTTCTCCCCTTGCAGAACCACAGCAACTCCGACGTCGTTTCCATTGACTGCAATGTGAAATTAGCCCCCAACGAGGAGCTGAGCTTGCACTTGCGTGGCAATCTGTGGATGAAGTCTCTGAAAGCAGTGAGTCCTCCCCAAGCAGATGTGGCTTTTGAGGAGAACCCCCCCCAAAGGAGCCCTTGCACCACAAAACCCCATGGTTTGGTTGGGGTTTTTCCCCTCTCCTGTGATTGCCTTCCCCCCTCCGGGAGCCCAGGCATGTGTGGGGTGATTTGTGTTTTCAAAGACCACTTATTCTGCGGGGGTGTGCATCCAACACCCCCCAGAGCACCTCATTGTGTCGCATTTAATCCCAGTCAGTGCTCTTTGCTGTAATTTAACCACACTCCTTGACCCACATCATCCTCCACACTGATGCAGCACGCAGCATCCCAGCACGGATGTAACACCCAGATGGGGAGCTCGGTCCTCTCCCATGTCTTATGCTCACCTCCAGCATCTCTTTGCACAGCTGAAGTTCAAGTCACTGAAGCTTACCATGAGCGCTGCTCTCCAGCGACACTTCGGGAGCCCCTTCATCTTCCGGGAGGAGGATCCCAGCCGCCAGGTAGGACGGTCACATACGGATCCATTGGGAGCACCGGGAATGCTGCAACACCGTTCTGATGTTCAGCATCCCCACCATCACGCTGTACCGTCCCCGGTCCCCTCCATTCCTGCTCTTGCACCCAACAGCAGTGTATTGTGATGTTCTTCCTTGCAGATAACATTTGAGATCTCCAAGCCTGAGGAATCACAGATCCCCATCTGGATCATCCTGGGGAGCACCTTAGGAGGGCTCCTGCTCCTGGCCCTGCTTGTCCTAGCTCTCTGGAAGGTGAGCAGCCCTTAAGCTCAGCAGAGACACCCATGTGTGGATGGACCCCCTGGCCCCACAGCTCTGTCCCCATGAGCCAACACCAACCCTTTTCCTGCCTCCATATTGTTTATACACAGGGTCTAAACCTCCTGTCAGTATCCCATTGAAAGAGCAGAGCTTCCCAGCCACCAGCTGAAGTAACAGTGGGGTTTCCCTTTGTTTCTCTTTAATTCCTGCAGCTTGGATTCTTTAAAAGCGGGAGCCGCAGGCGGGCGGCAGAGCGGGAGCGCAGCACCCAGGGGCTGGAATGATGCTGCCAGGGCCACCAGCTCATCCCCTCCATGCCCCTTCCCAGCCCCTCGCTGGTTACGGAGCAGAGGTTCACCTCGATGCCGAGGGATTTGGGTGCTGAACTTGGGTTTGCACGGAGCTGCGAGCACACCCCTTGGTGTGACACCACCCAAACAGCTCCGAAAGGAAGACAAACCAAAGCCTGAGACAGACCAAAACCCCGATGCGAGAGGAGCTTCGAGCTGGGTTTGCAACGAGGCGGCAGCCGCGTGGGGACCGAGGGGCCACCGAAGCGACATGCCCATCACTTGGGGCAAACCTCGGGGCTGCAAATACCTTTAATAGCCTTAACTAATGGGGATTGCTCATCCTCATGGCTGGGCTGTAGCAAGAACCCTGGGCTTTGCTGGCCACAGCTCTCAAACTGCGCTGTGTTCCTTAACCAGAGCGATTAGGTGGAGATTTTAATTTGCCTTCTTAATGCACTGAATACAAATGATAGCAAATTAAAGCACCTTAATGCAGATCTCCCACGTCCAGCTGTACATACTCATTCTAAACCCATTTACCTGTTTAAACAAAGGAGAAAACCCAAATCCGGTTCTTTTCTAACTCAACCCAAAGAGCAGTTTGTAGCAAACACCTCCAAGGGAGCAGTTTGGAAGAGCTCGTGGCCAGCACGGGCCCACTCGTGTATCATAGCTGTACATAGCGGGGCTCACGGGAGGATCGGTGCTGATCGATTGACAAAAATCGTTCTTTTTGCATAACAAACAGGATTATTTATGCTAATGTTAATTTTATGGATGCCCAGAAAGCAGCATATGGGCCACCGGAGTGTACTGAACTGTGTTAAATCCTGACCTAGTCTTTCGTAAGGATTAAAATACAGTATTTTAATGAATGGAGAGTCTCTGCTTCCTGTCTGTGCTTGCCCAATTCTATGGCTGGGTATTGGAATGTTCACAGCCCTCTGGGATGCTCAGGATGGGGCTCAGGCTTGCTCCTCCACTTATTTCCTACGGGATGCAAGGTTTTTCCAGCCTGTTAAAGGGATGCTGTCAGGTAGGACAAGTGAGGAGGAAGATGTGCTGCTGAATCAGCCCCAGCCAGTGTATAACATAGGGGGGGGATTAAAAGCCCCCTGATTTTTCCCTGCTGGATCCTCACCTTCAATGGGAATCATTCATGTTGGGAGTTTCCAGCTGATCCGGGTCCCGGCTGCCCCAGGGGGCCTGGCCGGGGTGCAGGGCTGTGCTGGATAGCTGAAATCCCACTGTTGGTACCCAAGTGGGTGCTTGGAGCTCCATGAATCCAGGGCAGTGCTGACACTGCCAGAGCTCCCACAGCCCTAAAGAGAACACATTCCCCAATTTCTTCCTTCCCTCTCTTCCTGCTCACCCAATTCCTTCACCACTGCTGGAAGCTCAGAGCAGGATGCACAAGGACACCGATGGCGTCCTTCCAACCTCCTATTGCCAGGAAACAAACAACTCTCTGTGTGTGTGTTTGTTTCAAGGCTTTGGCCAGAAGCATCTCAGCCCTTGGTGCTGACCTTCAGCAAGGAAAAGAGCTGACAATCAGCAAGGTCTGGGCAGGATCCGTCATCCTCCAAGGACATGGGGGTGGCTGGGGGGCCTCCTGCTGCCGTCCAGACCCACAGCCACATGTGAGGGTTTAAATACATGTCTGTGTGTATGTATTTATTATGTATTCCCTCTATATAGATAGAAATAGATGTCTCTGTGTGTATGTATATATACACACACATACACGTCTAAAATATATATACATATATATAATATATATACACATATATAAAATATATACACATATAAAAAATAGATATACACATATATATAAAATAGATATACACACATATATATATTATATATACACACATATATATAAAAAATATATATACCCTCCAATTTGGGGAAACCAGGCTCACAGACAAGACGGTGCAACAGCTTGTGTGTGTTCACATATATGTGTTTGTGTGTGAATGTGTAGCTACGTGTATGTGTACATGTATAGATGTCTGTGGCATATGTACATAAGTAAGTGTGTGTGTATTTAAGAGAGCATGTCCAGCCTCTAAATATAGGAAGCTGTGGTCAGAGAGGACCGTGTACCAGCCAAGATCTCTCTGCATACGTTTGTGTGTATATATATATATATATATATATACACACATATATATATATGTGTATGTATATGTGTGCGTGCATACGCTTATGTATTTGTGTGTATATAAAGCATGGCTGTATATAAGAGGTATATGTGTGTTTGAGTGTGTCTCTCTCTCTATATATACACATATATATACACACACACACATAGGTCTATACTGTCCATAACCACATACCTCCTGCCCAGCAGCATCCAGGGCCTGCAGCAGTGGTTTTGCCCAGTGCCTGTCCCCTGCTGCGGGCTGACGGGTGTCAAAGCATCAGTGCTACTCCAAAAACACAGAGGGTTTGTAACACTGAGCACTTGGTTTAAGCCACTCACACCAACAGCTTGTATCAATTTAACTCCAATCAGCGCAGGCAAAGCAGCTGAGCTTTATTTCAGCTCCCAGACTCAACAAGTGATCTGTTTTCAACCAGTGGTTTTCTTTGCTAACCCTGCTTGCTGATGCTGAGGCTCTGCAGCAGAGCTAAGCAGCATTTCCCTCCACAGAGATGCAGAAGTCTATGGAATAAGTAAGTGAAAAACTCAGCTCTTCATGCAGCTGCATGATGCCAAGACATCGAGGGCTCTCCCCACCACCTAAGGACCACAATTTAAGCAGAGCTGACCCAAAGATAAAAGCGTGTTAAACGTCAGCTGCAGCTCCCTCTGTGTGTGGTGACACTGCCATTTTGCATCCCTCTGGACAGAGGGACCAAGATGTTGGCAAGCAGGGATGAGGATTTGCTCAGCATCCCTCTGAGCACAGGCTGGCCTCAGCAAGGGGTTATTTATAAAGCCTGCTTGCTCTCCAACAGCATCTCCCTGCACCAAGCCAGCTCTATAAATAACAGACCGGCCCCTATTAGCACATACACACATCACCCCTGGCAGAGGGGGTATCACTCTGCCCCCTTTTCCCAGCAAAAGGAGCACCTGTGGGGTTTGTAGGGAATTCCACCAAGAGCTTTAAATAGGTCCCCGAAGAACAAACACTCTCCTTCAGCTTTTAACGCTTGAAAGAGGAACTCCCATTCCAAGGAGAGGGAAGATCCTGGGACACCGAGAACTGAGCTAGACTCTGCCCACCCACAGGCATGCACGAACAGGCACCCAATGGGTTTTTTTCCTATGCTTTGGCCAAGAGCTCTCCCTGCCATAGTGAAGGCAGCAGAACAGCACATCCATGACAGCACCTTTAAGGGCTGCAGGCAAGCAGGGACCTGTCTTCATCAGGAACCGGGATGAAGAGCAGAGACCACACCTGAGGCAGGAGCAGCTTTAACATCAGCTCCTGTCCATAGCACACACTCCTCGTCTTTGTGAAGTGCTTTGCAACCTACTGACAGAAGTTTGAGTGCTGATTCTGGGTAACAGCATCGCTTCTTTTCAGGTCTTCACATACTGAAATCATCCCAGGAGCAGCACACACAAAGCAGAACCTCAGCAGATATCCTGCAACGCAGAAATAAAGCGAGAAAGGATAAGAACAAGGTAAAGGAAGGGATGGAGACACAGCTTTGCCACATGATCACCTGGTGTAACATCTTTTTCTTATTAAAAGGCAGAATTTGGGGAGGAGCAGCTTCCTTCCCCTCATTATTACCAACAGGTATTTCAAGCATGCACACTTGTTCCAGGAACGGTTTTATACAGGTATTTCACAAGAACACACCACTGGGAGCAGCCGTGCCAAAATCAGGTCCTGAGTTAAAACAACAGTGCAAGGAAATACTGTCTTAACCAGCAACACAGCAACTCGACATGATTGCCAGTCCGCGCGCTGCTTTGTCATGCAGCAAGCAGTACGAGTGGTGTGGGGTGCTCTGCCCTCTCCCCTCTGTCCCCCATTCCCCTACATCAGAACCACCAATTCATTTTTAACATGCACAACACCAATCATAAATCACAGAATCCCTGGTCTGTGTTGGAAGGGACCTTAAAGCCCATCCAGTTCCAACCCCTGCCATGGGCAAGGACACCTTCCACTGAAGCAGCTTGGTCCAAGCCCCTGTGTCCAACCTGGCCTTGAACACTGCCAGGGATGGGGCAGCCACAGCTTCTCTGGGCACCCTGGGCCAGCGCCTCAGCACCCTCACAGCGAAGAGCTTCTGCCTAAGAGCTCATCTCAGTCTCCCCCTTTCACAAGTGTAAAAAGCAACCGCAAGGCATCAGGGCTCTGCTTGAAGCATGTGGCACATACACAACAGACGACTTTTTCCTGTAATACATACAATTTATATACTGGTTAATTTTAACTGAGTCAGCTCCCAAAACTGTCATGGTTTAAGCCCAGAGCGTAACCCAGAACCACGCAGCCCCTCGCTCACTCCCCCCCATGTTCACATCCCGTCCCGGAGGGATAGGGCAGAGAATGGAAAGAATGTAAACCCGATGGGTTGAGATAAGAGCAGTCCAGTAACTAAGGTGTAACACAAACCACTGCTGCTGCCAGTAATGATAAGGGGAATAACAAGGGGAGAGAATATAAAAGGGCGAAAGGAAAAGAAAACAACAAACACAAGTGATGCACAATGCAATTGCTCAGCACCCACTGACTGATACCCAGCCTGAGCCAAGCAGCAATTGGTCCCTTTCAGGTGCCTCCCCCCCCGCCAGGTTTCTATACTGGGCATGACGCGCTGTGGTATGGAATACCTCTTTGGTTAGCCTGGGCCAGGCATCCCATCTCTGCTTCTTCCCAGCTTCCCCTCCTCACTGCAGAGCATGAGACTGAAAAGTCCTCGATCAGAGTAATCATTACTGAGCAGCAACTAAAATCATCAGTGTTAACAGCGCTGTTCCCAGGCCGAAAGTCAAAACCACAGCACTGCACCAGCTACTAAGGAGGAGGAAAATAACTGCTACAGCTGAACCCAGGACACAGCTAAATAACAACCATCTGCTATGTGCACTCAAGTTGTCAGAGTTTTGGGTTCCAACCTTTAGCACTGAGATGCAGCCCCATATGGGACACTAAAAGCACTCCCTATGTCTCACAATGAGCCACAGGTACTTAAACATTGGAATCTTTGCCTTTCCAACAGCCAGGCTAAAAATCACCATCGTAAGTACAAACCTGCAGCTTCCCTGATGTCTTCAGGTGCACACAGCAGGAGGAAGACCTTTAGGACTGCAATTTACAGTAACACAAACACCTTCACAACCATTTCATACCATCCACTTGCGGCATTAAAGCCCTGGGTGGCTGAATTTGGCTTTGCCATTCTGCCTCATGTTCAGCGGAGAGCCATGGGGTTCTGAGTGTACCTGAAATACAAGTGACAGACACGTTTCTCATTTAGGAGGAGAGGAAGAAGACACGGCATTTGTAAGGCTTTGCCCTGGAAGGAGACACAAGAGCCAGCGCTCGTGGTCCCATCCAATCCACACAGCACCAGCCAAAAATGAGCGGTTAGGAGGTCATTCTTCCACATTCAAGGTTTATTTCTTTGTAATACAAATAGAAACGTGTGCCCAAATCTCGCCTTGAAGGAAGTTCTACCCCGGATTGCTTAAAAAAAAACCCCTACAGAACATTCTTTCATCATCTGACAGTTAAAAAGCTGCATTGAACAGAAACAGTTTTCAGTAGCCTGTCAGAACAAGTGACATTTTACTGCCGGAGTATCTACGACTTCTACCAAGCAGAAGTGCTCTCTCAAGCAACGGCGTCATTGTACAATCAGTTCTCATCATAAAAGACCTTATGATAGGACAATTTTGTAAAAATCAGATTCAATAGAGATTTTCATAATGAAAGGAGTAAAAATCACAACAATCCCTCCAGTCCAATGCAGGGAGGCACAGACTCCGCTCATCCAGAAAGCCAGGCTCAAGCAGTTTCAAGGAAGACTCTCTTTGGCGACAGACTACTCCGTTAGGAAGATACAGCATTTGGAATCCAAGAGTGCAGTTTTACATACTTTGAGTCGATCAAGGTGCGTGTTGATCATTGAAACAACAGAAGAAAACCAAGTTAAAAGCAGTTTGAAATGCTGGGACACACAGAGACATAAATACCCTATCAATTTTCTAGGTGTCCATGCATGACCTTTATAGATGAGCAACTCAGCTACATAAAAACAGAAACCATGACTCTGAAGGTTTTGCTCACTGCGCAAGTTCCTTGTTCAAAAGTTACTCCGTACTTACTGCAGCTGTGTAAACGAAGAGCTTGATATTTCAACTCTTCTTACGTGAATGCATCGTAGCTGAATTTAAACCTGTATTTCCTAACAGAGCATTCCATACATCTGTATGTTGACAACTGCTGTTCAAAACTTGACTTAAAAAATACAATACCTTTTATTAAACGTTACCATCTTCGGCATTAACTGAAAGGCATAAGGAGATGGTGAGGTATGAGAGCAAGGGACTGCTCTGTACATCCAGACTTCACCTTAAATCAACTACCACGTTCCAATTGTTCTTTCCCACCTCACTCCAAGACAGTTTAAAGTTCGCAAAGTCACTGCCTCAGTGACACAGGCTTTCAGAGGTGCCTTTAAATAATACCTAAAGCTGCAGCTCCTCAGTGGAGATGTGCATTGCAAACAAAAACATTCTGCACAAGTGACATTGGCATTCTTTTAATTTTGTTTCGAAAAACAAAGAGATAACGAAGCAATTCTTTTAACCAAAAGAAACGACTCGAATCTCAAACATCAGCTGTTGACCACGGGAAAATGATGGGGCTTTTTTCCTTTCCCCCTCCCCAAGATCTGCAGACTGAATCCAAAGGAACCCAAAAGACACAACTTCATGTATACGTATGTATTCTGCTGTCTGCAACTGACGTCGTCGCAGGATAGCACCAGCACGAAGGTGGGATGCAGCCTAGTGAAACTTCACAAACTCTTCCAGAGTTCTGGGGATCTGGTTTTGGTAGCTGATGTTGTAGATCCGTACTGCTCGGGCAGCCAGGCACTTGAGACTCAGCTTCATTTGAGTTTTAAGGAGTATTTCCGACACCCCTGTTGTACTTTTATCAAGAGGGGTTTTCTTCTGCTTATTCGTCATGTCTGTATGAGCACCGGCCTCCACCAGGTTAATGATGATGGAATGCAACGTCAAGAAGTCACTGATGGGCCGGTGGTACTGGACAATGATGTGGAGAGGGCTGTTCCCTTCGTTGTCCACAGCGTTCACGTCCGCACCACAATCCAGCAAGAGTCTGGTGACAAGTGCATTGGGAAAGCTGCAGACATCATTCGTGTGGAAGTCGTCAACCGGAGTACTGGAATTGACGGCGTGGTGCAGCAGACTGGAGCCGTCCCGAGTTCTGGGGTCGAGGTGAATCAGGTTATAAATCTGTTTGTTGATCCGGGACCGATTCTCTTCGCTGCACTGGGTCTTGGTAGAGATGCAGACTAAGTAAAGAAAGGTAAAAATGTTGCATTCGTAGTTGTCCATGGCTGTGTGGATGTCGGAGTCTTGGGTGGTTTTGATCCGGGACATGCCTTGCTCTATTTCCAGGACGCTGCACCTCAGGACGCTCTCAATGTCCTTGGCTTTAACGGGCTCGTTCAAGTGTATCATCTGAGAAAAGACTTGAGCAAACCTCAGGAGGTCTTTATGAGTGTTCCTGTTGCCCTTCTGCCTTAGATGCAACGCATGGAGCCATAGCTTGATACACTGTTCAAACTCCATGTTATCTGCATAAACAGCCCCACGGTAAATAATGGGGTGAGAAACATCAATATTGTCCGAGCCCAGAATTCTCTCCCGCACAATGAGGCCTTCCATGTGAAGGGCATCTCTGTCTTGCCTAATAGACTCTAATTCCTGAGGAGTCCTGCATTCAGTCCTGTTTCCATAAGCTTCAATTTGTGGCAGAACTTCTTTTTCAATGATATTCTCACTGTCTCGGTACCTCTCCAGCATCGCTAAATATAAATAGTGGTAAGTCTTCATTATGTCATAGTTTTCCCTGTCATTTGCAAACGAGGCACCCAAAAGTTCCAGAGCTTCAATCCGGCTCCTCCGATCACAGTCAGAGTGAGCAAGCAGCAGCTCTACAACATCAGCTTTGCAGCTCTCAGCAGCAACTTTGAGTGGAGTCATCCCATGGCCATTGACCATCATCGCCGCCTTCCACTTGACCAGCTCCCTCACTATCTCCAAGTGTCCGGCTTCGGCTGCAAAGTGCAACGCCGTGGCACCGCAGTGGGCTATGGCGTTGGGATCAGCGTGCTGCTCGAGGAGGTACCTCACCACGTCCGTGTGGCCTTTGTAAGCCGCGATCATAAGGCAAGTGTTATCATACTTGTTGGCGATGCTGATGTTGGCGTTGTTTTCCACCAGGTACTTCACGATGTCCAACCTGCCATCGAAACACGCGGCCCTCAGCGGAGTCGAATTGGTCACCGTCGTGTGATTCACGTTGGCGCCGTGACTCACCAGCAACTTCACTACTTCAAAGTGGCCGGCTCCTGCTGCACACCACAGAGCTGTGGCTCCATCAATGACAAAGCTGAGAACACAAGGACAAGAAACAAGCAGTTACGATGACGCTCTTTGGAAAGCATCTTCTACGGATGGCCACAGGCACGTACGTACCCGGCCATCAAAAGGTATTTTATAGGAGACTGTGTTGCACTTGAAGGAATGTACCTGGACAGCCAAAGTAAAGGAATGAGAGACTTATCAACAGACCCCCAGAAAGAGGCAATGTTGGAAACTGAACATGAAGCACTGGCACAGAGTGCCCAGAGGGGCTGTGGCTGCCCCATCCCTGGCAGTGTTCAAGGCCAGGCTGGACACAGGGGCTCCGAACAAGCTGCTCCAGTGGAAGGTGTCCCTGCCCGTGGCAGGGGTTGGAACTGGAGGAGCTTTAAGGTCCCTTCCAACCCAAATCATTCCAAGGTTTTATGACGCTTCAGAGCAGCCAGGGGATTCAGCCACGTTTTGTTCCCAGGTTGCTTTGAAGACCCCATCTGCAAGCTCCAGCCTCAGCCTACAGAGGATGAACAGCCACAAGAACTACCACTACTCTGATGCCTTGTTCCAGAAACTGACACATTAAAAGACTGAGAAAAACCTTTAAATTGACTTATTGACACAAAAATACAAACTCTGATGCAATACAGAGGCTCTGGCAGAAAAAATGGCTTAAGAAGTTCCTACCTCTTCCCTTGTTCTCTCTCCCCGAGCTGCAGAATTGCCACTGCTTCCACTGCACCGACAGTTCTGCTTTGAGAGGCTGCACCATAAAGCAGCCCAGCGGTGCTACACAAATGGAACTCCAGAAATCAAATGCAATTTAAACAAGCAGAAGTTCTCATAAGCTGGGCTGTATGAGGTCTGTTCTACGTCATGGCCTTGCAGACAGCTTGCTGGTGCTCGTAAATGAGGGGATAGTTTAGCAAAGCATCGCGTTTTCCTAAGTTGTTTTTATTCCCAAATCCAGCAGTCGTGTAACTACAAAGATAAAGGCCAAGGTCCTTTCCACCTCCCTGATTTCTGAAGTAGCACTTCAGTGTAGAAACAGGCAGCACACACACTGCAGTTAATACAAACACACTCAAAGCACATCTCAAATCACAGAGGGACAAATCTCTTATTTCCATGTGCCCAAACAGTCACGTTTCCCAAAGTTAAAATATCATAAGAGAGTGACTTAACAGTGATTCGTATCATTCTATGATAAAGCTCTCACATAACCCAACAGGACTAGTTGTGTCTGTGGCTGTTTATAAAGCCAACCCCTCTAGACAACACTTCAGAGGCTGTGCAGGGACATCCACACCTTTATCCACAGTAAGAAGTTCCTTATTTTGCAAATAACCGCATTAAAATGCTTTTATATTAAATCAGGAGGAAAATCAGGGCCTGGGATTTGTTAATGAACACGAGGCAATGTATTAGCGTGCTACAGGTGCGTATTTACGAGCCAAAAGCCCGGAGCCCAAACAAGGGGAGCTGCTGTGCCACCTTATCTCAAGAAGAATGACAGCAACGCGGGATCACATGCCGCCTCTCTCCTAGCTCCCACTGTGCCCATTGTGCCTCAGACAACACCTCCTTTAATCCGACCCAGGCAGCGGCTCTGGCAAGCAGATCACCACCCCATTGAGGCCAGAAAACTCAGCAGCAGCGGGGGGGGCACAGCCCTTCCTATTGCTTTCTGTCAAGGGAGGCCCTTTCTTTAGCTGAATTTGGGCAGATCTCACCCAAAGGTGTCTCAGTTGGTTTTTGTCTGTGTTAAAAAAGGATTGGAAGAGGAAGGAAAAAAAAAACCCATCAAACCACACAGGGAAGGTGGTTCCTCCCCTTTCATGCATGTAAGGACCAAGCCAGCCTGTCCCTGGGCCAGGTGGAGCTGCGCAGGCACAACTCCGCACGTAGGAGCCCGATGAAAGATGTGCAAAAGACCAATCTACCATCACGATTGGTCAGCCCTATGTTGGAGACGGACATATAGGCAAGGACTTGGCCTTGAACACTGCCAGGGATGGGGCAGCCACAGCTTCTCTGGGCACCCTGTGCCAGCACCTCAGCACCCTCACAGGGAAGAATCTGTCTCATTTCACTCCCGACCACGCCATACACTGCTCCCAGCAGCGATGAAGGGATGCTCCTGGGAATGTCTCATCTGGACACTGGAAAACCCTCAATTTGAGGGAGAAAGGCTCGCAGTGTGCAGGTACCACCCCACGCTGCCCCATCCCTGCTGTCACTGGCGGCAGGGATCCGTGTCACAGAAAAGGCCACTTTGGCACAACCAGAGCAGGACATGCTCAATGACAGCAAACCGAGGAGCTCCCTGCGCTCTGCCTAGCTGTGGGGTGGGGAACCTCAGAAGAGCAAAGGCATTTATTGCCCATCACTCACCGGGTGCCGGATCACAACCACCAAAGGCACTTTTACAGCTCCGAAACCACCATTCCCCTCCCGAGCCGGGGGAGCGGTGGGTCCCGAGCCCCACGCCGGTACCGACACCCGTGTCTGGCGGTGGCCACGAGCTCTACGTACCCGTCGAAGCGGACCGTGCCGGTCTGCTGCGTCTGCACGCGGTAGTGCTCGAGGAGCAGGCGGACCACCTTGGTGTGCCCGTTGCGGGCGGCGATGATGAGCGGCGTGGAGCGCTGCCCGCCGTGCTGGCTCACGTAGCCCAGCAGGTACTTGATGTCGCTCTCGGAGCGGTTCAGCAGCAGCGCGGCCAGGGTCAGCACTCGCCCCTCGCTCGCCGCCTTATACACGTACCCGGCCAGGCCCTCCATCGCCGCCTCCTCTTCCTCACGACTACGGCCCCGACGACCGGGCCTGGTCTCGGGCCTGCCGGCCTGCCCCGCCGCCGGGGCGGCCTCTCCCTCCGCCTCCTCCTCCGTCCTGCCTCGGTGCCCGGCGGGGGGCACATGCGGCCCCCTCGGGGACGGCCGCCCCACCCTGTGCCGGGCCAGCCCCTTCGGGCCGGCGGCGAGACGCGGCAGCCCCAGCGCCCACCGCCGCCTCACCGGCGCCGCGGCCGCCCGTGGACCATCGCCGGGGGCGCAGCGGGGATCGAACCCGCGGCGCGGCCGCCGCCCGGGGCGGGGGGACCCGCGGAGGGGCGCGCACTGCTCCGCCACGGGCCGCGCACGGGGCCGCCGCCGCTCCGCCCCCGCCGCCGACTCCGGAAGCGAAAGCGGAAGCGCCTCCATCTCTGCAGCGTCCCCCCCGGAAACCCGCGGCGCTGCGCGGGGGTTCCGGGCCGCGGCGGGACTCGACCCCGCGGAGGGGCGGCGCCGCCTCCCCCTGTCCCGGGGTATCTGGTGCCGCCCGCCCGACCCCGGGGCCCGCTGCTCGGCTCGGGCTGTCCCGCACTGCCCCGGGCTCCGGTTCGGTCCGGTAGAGTTGGGTTGGGTTCAGCTGGGCTGTGCTGGGTTGGATCTGGTTCTGTTGGGAACGGTTGGGTAGGTTGGGGTTGGCTGGGGTAGGATGGGCTGGATTGGGCAGGGTTCGGATGGGTTGGTTGGGTTGGGTTGAGTAAGGTCTGGTTCAGCTGGATTGGATAAGGTAGGTTGGATTCATTTGGGATGGGTTGGTTGGACTGGGTCGGATAAGGTCAGGTTCAGCTGGATTGGATAAAGTAGGTTGGATTCATTTGGGATGGGTTGGTTGGACTGGGTTGGGTGGGGGTCACTTGGGTTGGGTTGGGCTAGGTAGGGTTGGATTCAGTAGGGATGGGTTGGTTTGACTGGGTTGATCTCAGAAGGGTTGGGTTGGTTGGATTGGATTAGGTTTGGTTAGGGTGGGTTCAGTTAGCAGGGTTGGGTTCAGTTTAATTGGGTTGGCTGGATAGGGTTGGGTTAGGGGGGTTGGGTTCAGTTGAATTGGTTTGGATTGGGTTGGGTTTGGTTAGGGTAGGTTGGGTTCAGTTGGATTGAGTTGGGTTCCGTTGGGCTGTATTTGCTTTTGTTTGCATCAGTTTCTTGCTTTCTTTTAAAGGGACCAGCAGCTTTCATCACCTCGGACATGACTCCACCCACCAAACCTGTCCTGCCCAGTGAGCACACGCAGGACCTTCATCCTTGGCTTCAGGGACACCATTACCAGACTCACTGCACATGTATCAGCTTAACCAAGAGCTGCATGCACCCCGCCTGCATGGCCACCTGCACACAGATGGCCCCCAGACACCCTCCGGAGGTGCCCCACACTGTGACCACTGACATGAGACCCATCAAGGCCACAGTGAGTAACGTGATACAGAGCCTCGGCCACCGGCTGTTCCGTGCCGTTGTCTTGGAGGGGGTTTGGTATCAGCTGCATTAATAGTTAATTTAAACTCATGCAACTGGAGCTGCAGCTCGCTGTGGAACGTCTCTGGCGCAGGCTGGGCCGTGTGTTATGGATGGGAGCAGAGGCCCGGCCATGTGGCCACAGGAGCCCTACAGAGGCAAGAGGGAAGTGAGTCAGGCTGCGGTCAGCTCTGCGTGTTCGGTCAAGGAGGATCAGCTTTTAACAGGCACGTAGGTGTGTAAGGTGCAGTGTGACAAGCCGGGTTCATGGTAAGTTTAAGTGGACCTGTCTCTTAGTGCAGTGATCTCCACTGCTCAAGGATATTTCAAGGCCAGGTAGGATGGGGCTTGGAGCACCTTGCTCTAGTGGAAGGTGTCCCTGCCTGTGACAGGGGATTGGAGCTGGAGGAGCTTTAGGGCCATTTCCAACACAGACCGGTCTGGGATTCTATGTGTAAACCCCTGAGCTCCACCACTCTCAAGGTCACTGAAGTCCTCCAGCAACAGGGTCAGAAGCCAAAGGCTTCCAGTGATCAAACCAATCAGCTCATTAAATGCCTGTAATGGGTGCAAAAACATCTTAAACTGTGTCTCCACTTGGGAAGTTCTGTGTGTTTCAAATGCAGATGCAGCTCCCAATTTAGGCAAATTCCATAGGTACAAATCAAGTCCCAGGGGTGCAAATCCTTCCCTGCCTCACACTTTTACCACCCTTGGGTTGCCCCAATCTGACTGCATTTACCCGGGCAAAATGGGAGAGAGGGATCAGAGCACGGTGCCCACATCTCCCAGCTCATCACAGTGATAATGTGCATTTTCCTTACACCAAGCACAAGTCATTTCATTCCAGGCTAATGGAGATGGGAGCTGCCACACATACTGATCTGCTCGTGGCCGTAAACCAAATCTGCAGCGCCTTACTGCCGTTAAACTCGGGGTTAAAGTGTCACAGGGATGGCATGGAGCAGGCTGCATTTAACATGTTCTCCTCCAGGCTTTTCCCATCTCTGGATCTCATTTTCCAGGCTGAGTGGGGACTCATGTCAAGGCACCGGGGCTGAGAGCTCCTCACTGAACGGGGAATTAAGGAGTTAAATATCCTGCTTCTCCTCTTCCTCTCTTAAAACCAGCCAAGATCGGACCCTCAGAATCCGGAGAGGGAAGGGAAATAAAATGAACTGCCTGCAGTTTGCATGGGGAGGAGAAGGCTTGGCCGAGGGGAGCCGAGTCAGGCCGAGCCCCGCCGAACTGAGCCGAGGCAGACCGTGACAAGCCAAGCCCCGCCGAACTGAGCCGAGGCGGACCGGGACAAGCCGAGCCCCGCCGAACTGCGCCGAGGCGGACCGTGACAAGCCGAGCCCAGCCGAACTGAGCCGAAGCGAGCCGAGCCGAGCCGATCGGAGCCGCTCTGCTCCGCCCCGCCCCGCCCCGGCCGGGGCGGTCCCGGTGCTCCGGGCCGCGCAGCCGCCGCTCGTCCCCCGGCGCCGAGGCGGGGCTGCGCCGGGACCGGGAGCAGCGGGGCCGAACGGGCACATGCAGGGCGCGGCGCGGCGGCGGCCGTTCCCGGCGGCGGCCCCGGGCTCCCCGCAGCCCGCAGGGCCGCTCTACCCGGGCAGGTGAGCGGAGGGGGGGACACGAAAACGGGACCCTCCTCTTTGTTCCCCTCGTTCCCCGCCTCCCCAAACCCGTCCACCCCCCGTGCACCCTGCCCCATGCTCCCCCAGCGCGCCCCATCCCCATCCCGGGTACCAGTCCCATCAGGATGCTGCGGGTGTCCCGGCGGGTCCCAGCCGCGCGGAGCGGTGCCCCCGCTCAGCCGTGCCCGGGGCATCCTGGCTTACCTGGGTCCCCCTGGCTGGTCCGGGATCCTCATCCGCTTCCAGGGCGCCGCAGCTCTCCCGGCGCATCCAGGGTACCTCGGCTTGTCCAGGGTACCACCATCGCCTTCATCCATCGGGTTTGGACCATTGGAGGCACAAGTTTATAGCTGATCCGGTCTGGGCACCACGGGAGAGCGTTTCCTCCGCTCTTCCCATAGGGAGGTGAAGGTCCGGTGGTGCTGGAGGGTTATTTGATGTAAAGACCTCAGCGGGGTTGGATCAGGCCTCGCTCTGCAGAGGCAGAGGGTCCGAGTGGGAGATGAAGGTGATAGTGCGTGCGGAGCATCCCTGTGCTGGAGTACCACCGGGCAGCCTCGATGCATGTTTAGCACTTGGGATTGCCACGGGAGTTGAATTCTGCTTTGTCATGCAAAAGTTAAATATAGTTGCACTTAATTCAGCACTTAAGCTTTTCATCCTGCTTTTGTGCTCGCCTCTCACCCAGGAGCTGTCTTGCAGGGATATTCCAGACTGTATTCACAACACTTTGCCTTTCCATGCTGCCTCCTACTCTCCTTCATCTCTCAGCTTCGTTATTTCACAGATCCCAAAGCCTGGATATGCACCAGCAGCCAGGGAAGCCCAGGTTTTGGGTAGGGATGCAGACCTGGAGTCTGCTCCCTGCCTCCTCGGGAGCCTGTTCTAGGACTAAAGGCTGGCACTGTCACTTCTGTCACCTCCAGGCATGGAGCGGTCAAGAACGAGGACACCTTCAAGACCTCCCCGTTTCATTTGGATCTGTGGTTCTACTTCACTCTGCAGAACTGGGTGCTGGACTTTGGGCGTCCCATTGCCATGGTGAGTGCGGCAGAGGCTGCCACCGCTCTGCTTCCTATCACCTTGTGTAGGGTGGAGGACAGGGGGACAGAGCCGTGGTGGGCTCCCTTGGGGAGCTGTCCTTGAGACAAGGACCACTGCCATGTACTGGTGTAACTGGTACCAAGCGTGTCGCTCCAGTCATGGGGCGGGTATCTGGGATTCCTGCTCTTGTAGAATGGTTTAGGTCGGAAGGGGACTTAAAGCTCCTCCAGCTCCAACCCCTGCCACGGGCAGGGGCACCTTCCACTGGAGCAGCTTGCTCCAAGCCCCTGTGTCCAACCTGGCCTTGAGCACTGCCAGGGATGGGGCAGCCACAGCTTCTCTGGGCACCCTGTGCCAGCGCCTCAGCACCCTCGCAGGGAAGAGCTTCTGCCTAAGAGCTCATCTCAGTCTCCCCTCTGCAGGTTAAAGCCATTCCCCTGTCCTGTCCCTACAGGCCCTTGTCCAAAGCCCCTCTCCAGGTTTCCTGGAGCCCCTTCAGGCACTGGCCGAGATGTAGATGCACCCACTTCCAGCCTGTGCTTTTAGGGATGCTCACAGCAAGAAGAGCTGCCCAGCTCCGTTACTAGCAGCTACGTGAAGCCCAGCTGACACTTAGCGAGTGGCAGCAATCCAAAGCAAGGGTTTTCTCTCTCTTTCAGCCAGCAATGGGGCTGTAACCACGAGCTGGGCGGTGGGGATGTCCTGATGTGCTTCTCTTCTCCCCCTTCCTCAGATAATCCTACCTTTGGAGTGGTTCCCTCTAAACAAGCCGAGTGCTGGAGATTATTTCCACATGGCTTACAATGTCATCACACCTTTTCTCCTGCTGAAGGTAAACCTTGGGGTGCAGCTCTTGGGTTTGTTGGGCTTTTTAATGTTACTGGTTGTAAAACCGGGACAAACACAGTGTTGGAAGGGCTGAGAGTTCGCTAGGAGCTTGTGGTGTGAATGTGAAAGGATTCGTGGTGCCGCCTTGTACAGAGCGAGGCAGCGACCATCGTAATACAACGCAATTCCCTGCTCATACAAAGCAAACTGCTTCCGCCAGGAATTCTGGATTCGAGAGGAATCAGAGCCCTTCTCCCTGCCTGAGCCCCAGCATGTTTTTAAGGCAGCATCCATGCCTTAGAAGACCTTTTGAGGCAGCTGGAGCTGATTTCCTCAGTTGCTCACAGCTTAATTACACTTGCTCTTTGACATTAGAACTGTAGCTTTAGTTTGAATTCATCTCGCTTCAGCTGCCAGCCACTGGATCCGATAAACCATTTATGGGGTTAAAGACTCTCCTGTCGTTCGAAATCTCCTCACCTTAAATACTCCGCAGCCGGAAGATAGGAGAAGGCAATTATAAATTAGCTAAAAATTGAATGACATCCTAAGCTGTAAATGATTTTCTCTCTCCTGAGCCTGTCTGGGGCACTTTAAATGCCGCTGTGGCCAAAAAGGAGCATTCAGGATCCGGTCCTTTGAGGGATGTGGAAGCTCCGGAGCTCAGTGTGACCCATCCCAGTCTGACACAGCCGATTCTGCAGCTTCACGTTTGCTGTCCTGGGCTCTCCCAGCAGCACAGCACGAGGGGTTGGTCCATAGGAAAACCCATTTGTTATTCAGGATGCGTTCCTGTGCCCAGTGTCCCCTTGAAGGACGCGTCCCACTGTCCTCCAGCACAGGAGAGCTCTCCTGGTCCTCGTCCTCCCTGGCTGCTCTGATGCTCATGCAGCGGTTACAGAGAAAGGGGAGGTTAAGCCTCAAAATTAGATAGAAATAAGGAGCTTTTCGCTGTTGATGCAGGGCTGCAAAGCTGCTTTGGCAGCAGGGAGATGGGAGGCGAAGGTGGCCCCGGTTAATCCTGGGCTGGGCTGATGTGTGTCCCCTGACTGTGTTCCTGAGGCTCATTTGGTGTCCCCAGTTCCTGACCCTCTTGCGCTGGGATTCAGATCCTTTGAGGTCTTCCCCAAAAGAAGAGCTCCTTCGTAGAGAGAAGCTCCCGCTCCTCACCTGCAGCCAGGCCTGCAGGAGCTCACCCCAGGCTCCGGGTAACACGGGGCTCCCACCAGCCTCACGTGGATGTCCCTGCCTCCACGCAGAGTGAGCGGACCATGGGAGGGGGAAGGCAGAGCTAAAGCTGATGTTCAGAGGTTGCCTCAACCGCTTGTGCTGGCGCTCAGGTATTTCTAGACTGAGATGAGCTCTGAGGCAGAAGCTCTTCCCCGTGAGGGTGCTGAGGCGCTGGCACAGGGTGCCCAGAGAAGCTGTGGCTGCCCCATCCCTGGCAGTGTTCAAGGCCAGGTTGGACACAGGGGCTTGGAGCAAGCTGCTCCAGTGGAAGGTGTCCCTGCCCGTTACAGGGGCTGGAGCTGGATGGGCTTTAAGGTCCCTTCCAACACAAACCAGGCTGGGATTCTATGGAACACAGAGAGGCGAGTGCGATTCCTGCAGGAAGACAGAAAAACCAAACCCCGAGCAGTTCAACACGAGTCCTTTGAAAACCATCCAGTGGGGCTATAAAGGAGCAAGTGTCTCCTAGCCAGGGGAGTCAAGTGTGTGGCTGAGTGCTGCTGCAGGCTCTCCCTGCCACTGGAGGGCACAGCCAGCCTTCCACGTCCATAGGCGCAGCCTTCCACGTCCATAGGCGCAGCCTTCCACCTCCATAGGCGCAGCCTTCCACCTCCATAGGCGCAGCCTTCCACGTCCATAGGCGCAGCCTTCCACCTCCATAGGCGCAGCCTTCCACCTCCATAGGCGCAGCCTTCCACCTCCATAGGCGCAGCCTTCCACGTCCATAGGCACAGCCTTCCACGTCCATAGGCGCAGCCTTCCACGTCCATAGGCGCAGCCTTCCACGTCCATAGGCGCAGCCTTCCACGTCCATAGGCGCAGCCTTCCACCTCCATAGGCGCAGCCTTCCACCTCCATAGGCGCAGCCTTCCACCTCCATAGGCGCAGCCTTCCACGTCCATAGACGCAGCCTTCCACCTCCATAGACGCAGCCTTCCACGTCCATAGGCGCAGCCTTCCACGTCCATAGGCGCAGCCTTCCACCTCCATAGGCGCAGCCTTCCACCTCCATAGGCGCAGCCTTCCACCTCCATAGGCGCAGCCTTCCACCTCCATAGGCGCAGCCTTCCACGGCAGAGGAACTGAGGAAACCAGCTGCCTTTTTGTTTCTCATTAGTCGGGTCTGACCTCATCTGGTGAAGAAATTGCTCCGAGTACTCCATTAGAAGCACTGGGTCGCTGATTCGGTCTCTGCATTGACTCAGGTTGAGGGTGTTGCTTTGCAGAAAGGCCATAAACCCAGGGGTTTACAGTTGCAAACAGGGATAAGGAGCGGACACAAACCTGGAAGCCACGTAGGCTGCTGGAAACCTGCCTGGGATGTGTATATGGAAAGCTGCCACCAGGGAGGCCCATTCTGGTGTGGTTGTGTGGCTCTCCCCGTGGCAGCACTGTGTTGTCCCTGCAGGCTGCTGGCTGCCACAGGCGCCAGCTCACAACTACAGCAGCACAACTGCAGCTCTGCAGGCCCTTCCCTCGTGTTTTGGGGTGACTTTTGCCAAGCACCATGAACTCAGGGGGAGCAGAACCCGTCCCGGGTCCCACCGCGCTCTTCAACACCTCTCTGTGGTTTTAGCTCATCGAGAGATCCCCCAAGACCTTACCGAGATCCATGATCTACGTCAGCATCATCATGTTTGTCATGGGCGCCAGCATCCACTTGGTCGGAGACTCCGTCAACCATCGCTTGATTTTCAGTGGCTACCAGCACCATCTGTCCGTAAGAGAGAACCCCATCATCAAGAACCTGAAGCCAGAGACGCTGGTAAAGAGGCTGCTTTCTACAAGCACTTGGAAAACATACATTGATTGCTTGTTCTTATATAAGAGCCTCCTGTTCCCTCTGCCCTTCTAAAGCTCTTTGTTGTGTTGCAGATTGATTCCTTTGAGCTGCTGTATTACTACGATGAATATTTAGGTCATTCGATGTGGTAAGCGACTCAGTCTGTGCCGCAGCCTCAGAATGTAATGGGAGGAAGGGCAGATTTGAGCTGATCAGAGCTTAGTATGGGGAAAACACAAAGCCCAGCTGCTGATGCTCCTGGGGTGATGTCCTCGGAGCCAGGGTGATGACAGTGCATCTCTCCCTTGGAAAGCCACCCCGTTTCCCCTGGGTTTGTCGCTGTCTCAGTGATGTTTCTGGGATGTGGCAGTTGGTGGACAGCCATAGGGATGGTTTGTCAAACCATTGGCTGTCATCTCCCACAAGATGAGACTCGAGCCCTTTATTCACTCCCCTCCTTCATTGTGCATCCATGTAGGGAGGGAGTGCTCTCATAGCCAGACCAGGAACAGAGACCACTTGGCCACGGTGATCCAGGGAGCTCAGTTAGCATCCGCTTTCAGCGCTGTTGCCCCAAGCTGATCCCAGAAATGCTTGTTCCGGCCTCACACCTCCCCAGGGGCAGGGAACACAGGCAGTGCCAGAGGTGTCCGTGCCCTGCTGCTCTGCCTGCACCAGAGACCCCAGAAGGGACTGTCTGTTCCTTTATCTGCTGCCAGGTAATCCTGAGGCTGCTCAGAGCAGAGGGAAATCCCTCCCCATGAGGCTTTCCCCGTTTATTTGCTGTTCCTGGAACACTGAGAAGCAACTAAATCCTGTTCTTTTAAACTAGAAAGGGCTCTGAGGTTACTGAAAGTGCGGTCCCCATCCTGTGTTCCTGGCTCATGTGTATGGTTCGGATTGGGGAGGGGGTTTAAACGCTCCCCAGGCTCACAGCACTGATCAGAGCTGTTTGTATGTGCAGGTATATCCCTTTTTTCCTGATCCTGTTCATATACTTCACCGGCTGCTTCACCCCTGTTGAGGAGGAGAGCAGGATGCCAGTGGCTGCCTTGCTTCTGATGGGGCCCAGCAGCCTTTACTACTGGTGAGTGGCTTCTGCCCGCTCTGGATGGGTCAGGGATGGAGATGGAGTGCCCAGAAATACCAGAGGCAGCCCCACAGCGTGCAGGCAGGGCTCGTGCCTTCCCCAGGGCAGAACTTGCTGCTGTTTCTGCTCTGCGGGGCTGGAAAATCAAATTAAATCAAATCACATCAAATCTCATTGATATTTGCAGCCACTTCAGCCTTTACAAGCTGGCACAAGTTCAGGGTCACCCATCAGCACTCCCATCCCTGCTTGGGATGCTGCTTCAACCACAGCTGGTCCCATGGTGACTGCTGGAGCTCCAGCTCCCACCCTCCATGGTATTTGCTGTCTCGCCCCCTCCAGAGGCTGCCCTTTGCTGCCTGTCGCAGTTCCCTGATGATTTCGGGGTGCTCACCCGGTGCCTGCAGTGCATCCAAGTGGTCTCAGCTCACTGGTGGCAATGGGGATGCTCTCACCAGTGTCCAGACGTCTCACGCAGAGCCCAGGCCATGCGGGTGATGCTCAGGCGCTGCCTCCTCCTCTCGCCCTGCGGGTCCCCAATGGCCTTTTGAGAGAGGTCTTATTTATTTCCCATTCTCATTAGCATCCTCTTCCCAAACGGGTTCCCTGATGGCAGCCAAACAGCTTCCCATTCATCTCCAGACATGAGGCTCTCTCTTGCCCATGGCTTTGCCCCCTGCCGGGGCTGCTTTTATACAGTAAATTAAGTTCTGATAGTCAAAACCATCAGCATGATTTGGTCAGTTCCCACTTCCCCAATGCGCTGCCTTTAACTCCATCAGCACGAAGCTCTGCGGCTCTTGTGTGAGCCTTTAAGAGCCAGGGAGGGTGATTCCTCCTCCTCTCCCTCCTAACACCCGCTCAGGGCAGGCCGCTGCCAGATACACAGGGACTTTTGGACTAAATAAGCACAACATCCATGGGACAGAACCAGAGTGTGGCTTTGGGTCTGCCGTTAAGCATCCCATTCACAAACAGAGCCCAAAGTCCCGTTTCTCTTAATGGAACCCATAAAGTTGTTACATTACTGAACAAGTGAAACCAAATCACAGTTAGAAGCTGGCAGAAGGCAGCACAGCTTTATCCGATGTAGAGCAGGAGAAGGGGAGGCGCTGGCTCCAGGCAAGGCTGGAAGTGCTCTGTTCTCCATAGGGGCACTAATGGGTGTCTTTGCCTTGCAGGTACCTTGTGACCGAGGGTCAGATTTTCATCCTCTACATTTTCACTTTCTTTGCCATGATGGCTTTGGTGATGCACCAGAAGCGCAAAGGACTCGTGCTGGACAGCAATGGGCTTTTCCTCTTCTACTCCTTCATCATCACACTGGTCCTCATTGCCCTTTGGGTGGTTTGGCTGTGGAACGACAAGACCCTCAGGAAGAAGTACCCCGGTGTGATCTACATCCCCGAGCCGTGGGCATTTTACACCCTGCACATGAGCAACCTCCACCCAGCAAAGGAAAGTTTTTAAGTTTTGATATTTTAGAGTGATTTGAATTAAAAACAGAGGAATTTAGTTTTTCTAAGGTAGATGTATTTCAAATAAACTCCTGACCAACATGAGCTGCACCAGGCGTGAGTCAGCCAGAGGCAGGCAGGGACGAGGAGAGAATGGTCCTTGTGACTTACTTAAGGCTTTAAAGCCGGGGTGTTTAAAGGGGTGGTGGCAGGGATGCAGCATCCCAGCCCCTTGGTGGTCCAGGTACCATCAATGCCACCCCAGGAGCATCCCGGCCTTTAACAGGAGTCAGGGATTGCAGGCAGAGCTCTCGCCCTCCCCACGTCTTGGCACTGAGAGATGCACCCGCTGCTCCCACACTGCTCCCAGATGAATGAAACACACTGGGAAGGGGCTGAGCTGCCCTACCTTGGATCCCAGTGGTGGCTCCCAGGGTCGTGGCTGCCAGTGCTAGGGTTAAGCCTTCACTGCTGAGTGCAGACACAGTGCAGGAGGGGCCTGGCTGGTGGCAGGAGGATCAGCTCCCATGAATGTAGCCCAAAAGAGCATCCATGGGGCAAGGGGTGAGGTCCAGCACCGGTGGGGTCTGTTCCCACTTATCGCTTCTCCAGGCTGAGGTGATGGAGCCGAGCCCCTGCACCTCCAGCTGCGTCCCTGTGATGGGTTATGTCTATGAGATTTGTATTAGAGCCCAGTGTGACTGAATTCAAGTGGTACAACTGAAAAGCCATTAGCAAAGCACAGCAAATAAAAGCACTTGGTAAAAGCTGAGTGACTCTTGCTGCTCCCTGAAGCAGCTCTGCCCTTTGAAAGGAGACTCTTGAGGCTTAAGGACCATGAACACGTCACTGTAACACAGCAGGGGCCACCCTGGGAAGGGCTGGTCCATGCTGCAGTGGTCACTGTGGCCACTAAATACTTTGTTCTTGCGTCTGGATCTCCACCACAACCTGGCATCGGGTACCTCATCCCCTCTCACGTGTGCTGACCCCACTGCTGGGTTTCCTTCTGGGACAGTTCCAGCAGCAGAGATGCAGAGGGGCTCAGCATCACCCACCCTGCACCCACACCGCTGGCTCAGCTCTCCTTACAGGGTCAGGATGGAACAAAAGCAGATTCCTGCAGAGCACTTGCTTTTCAATGGTGTGAACATCAACCGGGTGGCGGCAGCAGCGCGGGGCTAGGAGGGACCCGAGGATGTGAGCAGGGCTGTTGGTCCGGGCTGGTCCAAAAGCACCCCGGTTAAACCTCAGAACTCTGTGTCACTGCAGCTCTCCCGCAGCATCATCCCCCTTCTATGTCTGCAGCAAGCCCTGGCAGTCCTGGAGGCGTCCAACCCAGGCGGATCAGCTGAACAGATGAATAACAGTGCAGACTATGGGGAGCCTTAAATCCCTCACAAACCCTTCTCCCTCCTGCCTGATGTGCCCCAGCTCACGGCACTGCAACATGGCCAGCGATGCCCAACACCCTGCACCGAGCCCAAAGCACCTCCTGCTGCTGCTGCCACCACCAAAGCCCTCCAGTAGTGACCCATGGGGCTGTAAATGCCCCTGACCCATCCCCAGCAGCCACAAACGGGCTGGATTTGTGCCCCAGCAGCAAAGCTTAGTGCAAGGTGTGCAGCTATTGGGGATTATCGACCCTTCGTGCTGCACAATCCCATCTCCATCCAGCCCGGCCCAAACACCCCTAAACCCCAACCCAGGGAGGCTCTCACCCCACTCCTCGGTCCCATCTGAGGCTCTGGGAGCGCCGTTATCCCCATGGCACGTGAGCGGGAGCCGCGGGATCCAGCCTGGCAGGGATCAGGTCTCGTAGCCATGGCAGCGGGGTATTTATTACAGCCTCTCTCCACCCCGGACTTTAGCCCTTAATCGAGTAGGAAAGCAGAGCAGGCGCCTCCGAGCCCCACGGGCAGCGTCGGACACAAGGAAGAACCCCTCAATAATGGTGAGTGAAGTGTTTGGGCTCATACAAAACCCCCCCCACCGATTCCCATCCCGATTTTAAAGCTGGTTTTCCTGTTTTCTTTCCTTCTCCTTCCCATGCTCCAGGCAAAATTTCTGTCCCAGGATCAGATTAATGGTACGTACGGTTTTAGTCTGGCTTTGGTTGGTTTTTCCCATTAGCAAGATCAGCTTAACAAATGTGTGTGTATATAGATGGAGAGGTGCTAGAGAGATGGGATTTAAGTTCATACCTATATAAATGGCATTTCTGCCCAAAGTGCCTCACTCTGAGCTCGTGCTCCCCAATTGCCTCCTCCCAGCTCTCCAGGGGAGCTCCTTGCCCTGAAACCAGCGCAGTCTCCCCAGTTCCAGCACAGTGCTGGGACCTGACCCCCCCATACCCACACACTGGGTTGCATCGGGACCAGCAACCTCCCAACCCCATGAACCCCCCCGCCCCAGCCCCGGGCAAGCAGCAGCAGGGACCAGGAGGAACCTGCAGTGCTGAGGCTTCCTGTACAATGGGAGCGAAGGTGGAGGGGGAGGAAGGAGGGTGCAGGAAGTCATTGGGATGCTCCCTGGGAGCGGGGCTCCCACCCTGGGCTGCGATGGGAAGGGTTTGACAGGGAATGGCAGAAGGCTCAATAAGAGTATTAATGTAAACCCGATCATCTGCAGCGGCCTTGGGAGGAGGTGGACGGGGCAGGGGAGGCCGTGGCACCCACACAGCACCCAGCACTCAAACCTGCAACAGGGTGTAGGGACAGCCTGGAGAAGAGGAGGCTCCTTAAGGGGGGACCTGAGAGCAGCTCCGGTGCCTAAAGGGGCTGCAGGGAACCTGGAGAGGGGCTTTGGATAAGGCCCTGTAGGGACAGGACAGGGGAATGGCTTTAACCTGCCAGAGGGGAGACTGAGATGAGCTCTTAGGCAGAAGCTCTTCCCTGTGAGGGTGCTGAGGTGCTGGCACAGGGTGCCCAGAGAAGCTGTGGCTGCCCCATCCCTGGCAGTGTTCAAAGCCAGGTTGGACACAGGGGCTTGGAGCAAGCTGCTCCAGTGGAAGGTGTCCCTGCCCGTGGCAGGGGTTGGAAGTGGATGGGCTTTAAGGTCCCTTCCAATACAATCATTCCATGACTCTGTCCTTAAGCCTCCCTCCTTCAGCATCCTCTCCTACCCCACAGAGGCAAAGTACTTTCAAACACCATTCTCCACGTGCAGCAGCCTGCCTCCACTCTCAGACTTGCTCCATTAGGCTGAAGGACCCCTTCAGCTCTGCTGTTCCCAAGCCTGGATTTTCACTGCCTTTGGCCCTTACCCAGGGTCGGTCCCCCCCCCATCCACCATCCACCATCCTGAAACAAGACACCCCACACCAGACACAATATCCCTGCTGGAACCCAACCAACAGCACCCTGGCCACTGGGGAGGAGACGTCAGCAGCAGATCCACGTCTTCTCGCAGGGAATAACGGTTTTGGGTTTTAATTAGAGTTCAAGGAATGTTTTTCCCTCTACGACAAGAAACAAAAGGGGAAGATAAAGGCCTCGGACCTGATGGCAGTGATGCGGTGCCTGGGAGCCAGCCCCACGCCTGGGGAGGCGCAGAGACACCTCCACTTGCACAGGATCGGTGAGTGCAGCCCATGGATAACACATGGATGAAACAGATGGGGAAATGCAGCTTCTCTGTGGGCCCGAGGCTGCCTGGAGCCCCACAGGGAACAGCCCCCCCCCAGGTGAAACAGGCAATGCAAACCAAGGGCAGTCACCAAAGCCTATGGTCTGATGTGATGGGAACAAAGTCAAACCAGTGCATGGGTTAAAACAGTGCCATTGACAAGGAAAGCTTCAAGGCATTTATACTGATTGTGGATTTTGAGGCTGGGAACCTGCCCAGTCCAAGCAGCAGAGGTAGAGGAGCACTGAAAGATATTCATGTGCAGATACACAAATGAATTCAAAGCACAGCACAAAGAGCAAAGAATTGCGAGATAAAATGGGCTGCATTAAGGATCCTGGATGCTAGGTCTGGCATAGACCTTGTATACAGCAAACCAGGATACACAAGAGTAGTAAAGCCATAAATGGGTTTTAGGCCAGGAGAAACCCCTCAGATATGGTCCATCCTGGTCCAGACCAGAGCCAGGCAAAAGGTGCCCCAGGAAGGGGGAAAGGGGGAAAGAGGAAGAGGATGCTCAGGGCAGGATCCAGGCTACAAAACTGAGCCATTCCTGAAGGATCTCCTCTTACTTTTCCAGACAAGAACGCAGAGTTGGATTTCTCCACTTTCCTCAATATCATGTACAGGCAAATGAAGCAAGAGGAGCCCGAGAGGGAAATCCTCACTGCCCTGTCCATGATAGACAGGCAGAAGAGAGGCGTCATCACCGTCTCGGAGCTGAAGGCCAAGCTCACCAGACTAGGCGAGAAGCTCTCCGAGGAAGAAGGTATTTTGCAATTCAAAGATGTCTCACATGCTCCCCATCTTATTTCCTTCCTGGATTCCCTCTGGGAAAGGACCTGTGCCAGCAGGAGATAGCGCTGGTGCACACCCAGGAGAAGGGATGCCCCCCCTCACACACACAATGTGCAGGGCACCAGGGCATCGCATCGTGCTGCTGTGTCCACCCCACCAGCAGCAGTCTCACAGCCACACAATGAGTTTGTGCCTTCATTTAAAAGGCTTTTCCCACATAAACCAGAGCCCCCAGGGGAGCCCAGACACACACAGAGCAGGGAGCACTCCCCAAGCCAAGGAGAACCATTAGCACCATCAACTCTAATTAGACTCATGTGAGGACAAAGACTCTCCGCTGTCATCAGCCTTTAGCCACACCACAGTGGCCAAGCAGAGATGCTGTGTCTTGCAACCCAGATGCCTATTAACTGAGAGACCTCTTCCCTTGCCGGAGTTGCTCCCTGGAATGATGATTTATCACACAGAGATGCTGTATTTAGTGTTCAGGTGCTGAAGGCCAGGTTGGACGGGGCTTGGAGCAAGCTGCTCTACTGGAAGGTATCCCTGCCCGTGGCAGGGGTTGGAATTGGATGAGCTTTAAGGTGCCCTCAACCCAAACCAGTCTGAGGTTCTATGATTCTGATGGCTTAGCCTGTATAAGATAACATTGTAAGTTAGGCAGCTGCTGTCACTGCCAAGGAGTTCCCAAAGCCGGAATGAAAAGCATCCCACTGCTCCCAGGTGCCAACTACACAGTTACCACTTCTTCAGATGTATGTTCAGAGAGAGCCTTAGAGCTCCAGCTGAGATATTCTTCCCTTTCAAACATTAAAGGCCCACCAACGTTAACAAGTGTCACGCAGATCTACTTCCAGTTAGGCACACCATCTCTATGAGCACTTAGTCTGGCCTAAATTGAATAGGGGCTGGTTTGCTATCCAGGCCAAATAAGGCAACAGAAGCAATTAAAAGCTGTTTTAGACTAAATTCGTGAATCTTTTCCACGTGGAAATCAAGGAGATGGGCATCTCTGCTCCAGAAAGTTACACATGGAGATCTACACCCGAGTGTGCCCTGGTGCTAGTTCAAAACTCATCTGGATGGTACCAGAACTGATCCCAGAACTAACAAAACTGATGTGAAACCCAACTCGCGCATTGCCGCTCTTGTGAAGAACACAACATCTGTACTGCCCGCCACTCAAACCTGATGAAATGGTTTTCTTGCCCTCTTTCAGTTGATGACCTGCTCAAAGAAGCCAAAGTTGGACCAAACGGGACAATCAAGTACGAAGAATTTGTCCATAAGATTTGTCTTCCAACAGTCGACTACTGAAACCCAAACCAAGAGATGTGGTAAGAGCGGAACCTGAGACTTTCTTCCTACTTGCTGCTTGGACTTGGGAATCATCATTTGCCTTTAAACTCCCTTATTATGCCTTCGCAACAGTGCTTACACTCACACAGGATCCCACCCCATTCCTGAAGGAATGCTGCCACAAAATGTGAGCTGTTGTTGTTTGAATAAACTGCGCCTAGCATTCCCTTGTGTAACGTGTGTCCTGCCTAAAAAGTAGTACTTTAAATAGAACAGATTAAAAATGATTTTTAGAATGCATTTAAGTCTACAGATTGTGGTGTAAATGGGAAGTTGTAGTTAAGGTCCCAGCATCCCAAGATGTAGTTAAGGTGACAGCATCCCAAGAAGTCAGCATCACCGCAACCATTTACTGCTTCCACACACCCAAGCTCAGACAGAGTCTTTTGTGTAGGGATTCCCCCCCTGGAAGCTCAACTCTGCAATGACTGTGGTAAATCCAGTACAGCTCTGCACAGCTCCTTGGATGCAGCGTATGATCCCGTCAACAGCCGCATCCCTGCTGACTATCCAGAGCACCACAGACACGCAGCAGCGATTCTCTGCTCACCCCATCAGTGATGCTCAGCAGAGGACAACTTCCCATTCTCCAATCACAGCAACACTTTACAATCACAACCTCATTCCTCTTCCTCTTCCAGTCCTCCAGCACACAGCATCTCTGTCCCATTACTTATTAAGGCACAGATCTTCAGTACCAAATCTCAGCGCGGTGAAGGTGGTTTTGAGGCAACCCACTGAAAATGCTGTGCTTGGTAAATGTATCTGTCACCAAGTTCTGGGCTATCACCCGAGGACACACTCCCAGGGACAGCCTGGCAGGGAAGAACAGGGCCAGGAAATTCAGCTTCTCTACAACAGGGAAAACCACCCATCTCTCCCGGCTTTAGACTGATGAAAACCGCTCTGACCCAGAACGGTTATGGTTGATCTGACTCCACCTGTATCTTGGCAGCCTTAGTGAAGGCCCACAGACCCTCATATGATATTTAGGACAACACAGCAGATCCTCTCTGGAGTCAGTCTGAAATCTGTACAAAGACCATCACGCAGAAGCAGCCACACGCTGGAAAAGGCCATGCTCCTGTGGGTCTGCAGTGGCTTCTCCTCCCCATGGGAGGCCCTTCCCTCCCCTCAGCCTCCCCTCCTTCCTTGAATTCCAGATCTTGGCCACTGAAGCAACCAACCCAGTCTTTGCTCTATCTGAAATAATCAGCAGTTAAATCATCACGGCCATAGCAGACACAATATCTATCCCCTACTGAGGCATGCTGCATTGGCCTGAAGACCACTGACCAAGGAGACCATCAGCACACACTACTGAAATGCAGAATGAAGCAGGACTGTAATTACCACAAACTTGGCCAGAAACTGGAACAATAAAACCAAAACTGAATTACGAGCCAGGCTGGATGGGGCTTGGAGCAAGCTGCCCAAGTGGAAGGTGTCCCTTCCCATGGCAGGGGTTGGAGCGGGATGAGCTTTAAGGTCCCTTCATCCTGAACCATTCTCTGACATGAAACCTTAACTCTTCCAAATCAGCATCTCTGTAAGGGTAAGAATTATTCACGGCGGGGGGGGAAGGCACAGAAGGCTAAATGACATGCTGAATGCTGTGCAAGAAATGGAAGTGGATCCAGGATGTCCCTCTCAGTCCCGTATTTAAGACAAAGGGCAGTTTTGTGCCCAACCTCCCTCGATTCAGAGCCAAGCTGCAGAGCCTGCAGTTCTCAAGGCAGCAGCCCTGAGCTAACCCAGTAAGCTCAGACTCAGACCCTGAGATGCCAAGATGAAAAACCCTCTGAAGAGTAAAGGCTTGTGCTCTGAGGGGAAATGAACTCTGCTCAGTGTAGAACTGACACACCTTGTCATGCCTGTCAACTGCACCCAGCATCTTCTTACTCTATGGATAGAGAACAAACCTGAAAACCCCTGCTTCTCAGACTTAGTTACAAGCAGCTCAGCACTCGAACACTCCGAAATAACAGCATACAATGAAACAGAGCGAAGATTCACTAACAAAACCAACAGCTCCTATCAACAGCAAAGGATCAGATTTCCCACCCTTCACAGTTAATCCCAGTGTTTGGACACAAACCCCACCTACCTCATCACGGAGCCTTTCTGCTTCAGTGCCTTTTGGAGCTCTGCCCGCAGCACGGAGGGAGCTCTGGCTGCCCACCGGAGCCCTTCCAACCCTCTGCTGCGGGGGCACCAGTGCTGGAAGCGAGCACAAACCTCGGCTGCTGTGAGCATAATCACCTTATGAAACATGGAGTGCATGCAGAAGCATTTGTTTCCAATATGCATCAATAACCAAATTACAAATGATCCAATACACAGCTTAATACTTCCCTATTGACCAGAACAGTTGATGAACACATCCCTTCAGCTGCAGACAGTATGAAAGCTCGTGTGTCATGGGGACTGATGAGCTCAGAATCACTTTGGACTGCTCCAGAGTAGATGTGGATCCTAACAGGGGGTCACCATCCCCTCTGGGTGGGTTCACCCTACCCAAATACAAGCGAACAGAAACCTCCTTCACACCCGCTCCAAACCCACATTGTTAGAGGTTGGAGGGACAACAGAGCCATTCCATGCCACAAAACAATCGGAGGCAAAGCATCCCTGTCCAAAACGGACCTTTGCAACTCCTGAGTTAACAAACACCCTCCTCTCCCCCCCTGTTTTAATTTTCCCCCAGGAAACACAACGTAACTGAATGCTTTTTATTACATCTAAAGATTTCTACATAAACAGGTAACATTCAATAGGTAAACCATTTTTTTTTCCAATGCATATAATAAATATTTTCACTTGGTACTTTTATACAAACTGACATTGGTCTACTATACATTTTTAAAAGCCGTTTACTGGTTTGGCATGCCGTATGGAAACTAAGAGAAAGTTTTAAGGCAATGAATGACAGCTTTCAATTCATGGAATTAATGGTAATTTTAATATTCTGCTTATATACATTTTCCCTTTGTTAATTAGAACAATTAACAGCAGCACTTTCGGGGACCACCAGCAATTTTCCCTTGTTAGAAATCTAAGCTCTGTTTAAAAGGAGAAAAGAAAACTGGTTACACTGACAAAACAAACCCTTGTCTATTCAAAATGTGCTTAAACCCCTGAAATGTTAAACTGCAGTGAAGAATTCGTTTGTCAGATGCTCTTCTCACAGCCTTAGTGAGGGTCCAACAGAGTCCAATGACAACCTATCAGTCATCCCACCCTTGAAAGGCTTTGAGTCCCTGCCATAGGGAGCAAGGGGCGAGCCTGCAGTCGCTGACACGTCTATTATTATGGAAGTGCTACCAAGGTCTTAACACATGGCCTGGGTTA